>JBBYHO010000003.1:22924850-22937256 GCA_038382025.1 Adansonia gregorii | reverse complement strand
AATAATAATAATAATAATAATAATAATAATTTATAAAGGTTGATAGACCAAGAACAATAACAAACAAAGAACACCACTATCACTGCCATTTTTTATTTGCATTTCCACACAATTTTTATTTTTATTTATTTTTTATTTTTGTTTGACACATAAAAAGATCCTCACCAAAATCTAAACCTATTAGAATATATTTTTACTATATCCTTTTCTTGCATTTCAATTCAATCAACCTCTAATATATATATATATATATATATATATATATTTTCTAACTCTTTTTATTACCCTAATTTTTGGCATACTTTCAATCTTCATTTTATGCCCCCCAATAATCCAAAAGAAAAAAGATTGTACCTTTTCTTTTTCCAAGTCTTGATTTTTATTTCTGGGTATTTTAAATCAAGCTGAAAAGAATGTATTTTCTGAACGTTTCATCAAGAATCTGAGCTTGACCCATCAAGTTTTTTTTTTTTTTTGAGGTAGTTGATCTCGTAACTTTTTTTTTAGAGCTTGTTTGATGATCGGTTGTGCTTTTGATTTTTTTTTTTGATGAATAGTTGAATGATCAGATTGGAGATTGTTTGGTTGCTGAGAATCTAGTTTAAACTGATTATAAAATGGAAAGCTTTTATGTGACGTTTTTGAATTTGTCTATCTTTTGAATCATATTTCTGGAGGTGATGGAATATGAATACTGTTGATTAATGGATTTAATGAGCTCAAAAATTGTTGTTCTTTTATTATTATTATTATTATTATTATTATTATTATTATTATTATTATTGTAAATTATTCATTTATTTTTTGTTTGACATTGAAATGACTAATTCCGATGATCTATGAAGTTTGAATATTTTTGTATCAAATATGGAATGAGCTTTTTATATGTGGTTTTTGGCTACATTTGCTTTACAGGTAGTCGGTTCTCGGCAAAAATAGATTTCTTTTTGGAGAGTATTTGCTAAAATAGTCTCTTTGGTAATGGTTTATCCTCTTTGAGATAGCTACTTAGTGGACGATTATTGGAAAGGATTGTTTGTTTCCCCTCATTTTTTTAATCTACTCAATGATTGTATTATTAATGTTTATAATTTGATATCTGGTAATACCATGAGAGACAGGGCTTATGTAAATCTTGATTATTCGTGTAAGGGTAAGTTTTAAAAAAATTTTGATATTTAGTTATTGTGTTTTGCTTATGACATGTGTTTATAAGTTTCTATATTGGTAAAGTTGGTTACTTTTTTGGTAACAGAAGATTTTGGAGGGTGGTGAGGGAATTAAGTAGAATGTGAATTACATGGGGTGAAGATGCCAGAATTGCGAAGTGGAGCCCGGAGATCGAAATGGCTTGATGATCTTCAGCTTCCTCCTCAACCGGTTGATCAAGCAGAGAATTGGGTACTGCCTGCTCAAAACAGAACAAGGAGGAGAGGTGGCGGAAGAGGGAGGGGTAATGCTGCAGGTGTAGCCAAAGGGCCCTCACCGGTGGTGCCCACAAGGCCAACAGCCGCTGGTATGGGCCGGGGCATTAGGGTGATAGATTTAGACCCTGAGCCTCGTCAGCTTCTTCCTGAGGCTGCACCGTTGGTTGCTGCTGACCAAGTAGAGGTGGCAGATAAACATATTGGTATGGAGGGTAGAAGTGCTGACAAAATAGTGGGAGTTGACGAAGAAGCTAGTACAATCCCGATTCCCGAAAGGGTAGCTCTATATTGCTTTCTTTATTTTTCCTTTCTTTTGTTGAATATATTTATTTGTTACTTAAATCTTCCTTATTAAGCTGCTTCTCCAGGACATCTCATTTTTTTTAAAAGAAAACCAGCGGAATACAATTTTTTTTCCAGTGTGATTTCTTCAACTAAGTTCTATTTACTATATCACTAATGCAATTTCAAAATTATTGATTTCTTCATTTCAGCATTTCATATTTGCTTCAAACTATTTAGATAATCATTTCTACTTTAATTTGACATGAAAGCGGGGAATGTTTTACTGCATCAAGTCATGGGTGTTTCAGTATATGTTCGGTGACCCATCTTTTAATCCTCAATGTGTTACCAACTAAAACATTCCTTGTTTTTTAGTTGTTCACTTCAATGAAGATCTTTACTGAATAGTGTTTTTGTTACTTGTTGCAGGTAAAAGTGAGTAATTCTCCCATATATAAGGTAGAAAGGAAATTGGGTAAGGGTGGTTTTGGCCAAGTTTATGTTGGCCGAAGGTTAAGTGGTGGTAGTGATACAACAGGACCTGATGCAATTGAAGTATGTATGAGAAACTCACGCTGATGCTTAACGGTTTTCCAAGTTAAACCACTTGGGATGTAACTTCATGATATTTTTTTCATCACAGGTAGCCTTGAAGTTTGAGCACCGAAACAGTAAAGGTTGCAATTATGGTCCGCCTTATGAGTGGCAAGTATACAAGTATGGCGTTTTTAATCATAGAACTTTGTATCAAGCTTTTGTTTATACATACTTTATTGCAGCGTCTAAATTCTCCCTTTTTTCTTTACAATGTCTTCACAAAATGAAAAGTATTCTAAACGGGTGCTATGGGATTCCTTCGGTGCACTACAAGGGTTGCCAGGGAGACTTCTACATTCTGGTGAGTTTGGATTTTTCGCCTCTTGGTGTCTGTACTTCCAAATTACTTAACGTGTCTTAAAGAACAGTAATGAATATCTCAGGTGATGGATATGCTTGGTCCTAGTCTATGGGATGTTTGGAATTCTCTAGGACAATCGTAAGAAATAGAATCTTCCTCTTTTCTCTTTGTGCCTACCCAAGGCATATCTATATGATTCTACTATACTCTTTCAGATTTGTAACATATTGTAATATGACAGGATGTCACCGAATATGGTTGCCTGTGTTGCAGTGGAGGCAATATCAATTCTCGAACAGCTTCATTTAAAGGGGTAGGTCATATCCTAACTTTCTGCACTTTATTAAATTCACCCTTCCGTTTTGCGTAGTTGCAACTGATTGTCATTGTTTATTGTCTGCTTGAAATAAGGTTTGTGCATGGAGATGTGAAGCCTGAGAATTTTTTACTCGGTCGACCTGGATCAGCTGATGAGAAGAAACTGTATCTTATTGATCTTGGTTTAGGTTTGTTCTCCTGAGTCCTCTCTTCGTCTGAACTATACGTTCTTTCTGAATTGTCAAGCATTAGCACTTACGGTTAACTGTTAATGTTTCTTCTTCTTTTTCTTCAATGGAAGATTTCTCTACGAGATTCTAATTTTCCGTCATGTCTTTTAACTGAGATGGAATAAATGCTATTTGCAAGTTGCTATTAATTGCCTTTTGCCTCGCATGTTGTTGGATCAGCTTCTAGATGGAAAGATGCACGAACTGGTCAACACGTTGGTTATGATCAGAGGCCTGATGTATTCAGGTGCGTAGACCTGTTTCTTTAAATGTAACTGTGTACTGCTTATGCTTGGTGTTAATATCTTGGGATAATTCTTTTGTTAGGGGAACAATTAGGTATGCTAGCATACATGCACATTTAGGTCGGACTGGAAGTCGTAGGGATGACCTTGAGTCGTTGGCATACACATTGATATTTCTAATAAAAGGACGGTTACCATGGCAGGGTTATCAGGTTTGTTTCATTGTTTGATTAAGGATTTACCCGATGTTGCTTGCAGTCGGGTGTGGGTGTTAGAGACAGGTATGTGTCCGACACGGGTTTGTTCAATTTCATTAAGTTTTTCTATGTATTTGGAGGGTCCCTGGAGGGTCAAATTCCCATTCCCATGTCCAAAAATGTGTCTGACACGGGAGTTAGA
The DNA here is from genome assembly GCA_038382025.1 of Adansonia gregorii. Taxonomy (NCBI): domain Eukaryota; kingdom Viridiplantae; phylum Streptophyta; class Magnoliopsida; order Malvales; family Malvaceae; genus Adansonia; species Adansonia gregorii. The sequence goes on along the minus strand of JBBYHO010000003.1, from coordinate 22,933,454 downwards.
CACAGGTACTTCAAGAAAAATGAAGAGTCGGTGCAACATTGGATTTACCTAATCAATTTACTTCCTCTTAACTATTTAGCCTTTTGTCTTGAGCATCACAGGGGGATAACAAGAGTTTTTTGGTTTGCAAGAAAAAGATGGCCACTTCTCCGGAGTTGATGTGTTGCTTTTGTCCTGCGCCATTTAAGCAGTTCCTTGAAGCTGTTTCAAATATGAAGTTCGATGAGGAGCCCAATTATGCCAAGCTCATATCCTTCTTTGAGAGCCTAATTGAACCATGCACACCGTTGAGACCAATTAGAATTGACGGAGCTCTTAAGGTGATTGTTATGTCTTTTCCCCCAATAAAATTGGATTGGATAGTATGTCCAATCACACAACCTTTCTCTGTTTCCTTTTGTATAAATAGGTTGGACAAAAGCGGGGAAGATTAGTCATTAATTTGGAAGAAGACGAGCAACCTAAGAAAAAAGTACGACTAGGTAATCCTGCTACTCAGTGGATTTCCATTTACAATGCCCGTCGTCCTATGAAGCAGAGGTGAAGTTGCATTTTCTTGTTAAATATTATATTCATTTCTACTTCTGCTTGCGCATGAACTTCTCAAATATTTTGTTTTATATCTAGTCGTGGATTTTGTTTGTAAGTTTAAATGAGTGGCATGATGATCAATATTTGCTATAAGTTATTCTGGCGGTGAGTTAATCTCTTCATAACTGCGTGTTGTCATCTTCGCAGTAATAGCATATTTGTAGCAAATACGGAGAATACTTTTGTTAAGTGGTGTTATCCTACATCTATTAATGCTGTGTTTGGATTGAGGGGATGGAAAGGAAAGTAAAGGAAAGGAGAGGAGAGGAGAGGAAATGGGGAAATCCTCCCCTTGTTTGGATGATATTTTAATTTTACTGAAGGAAAGGAAGGTGTACTGACTGAATACCCCTCATTTTCCCTTAAAAGACTCATTTTTCCAAAACGGGAAAAGGAAGGGGAAGGAAATTAAAAAGAAAAAAATTAAATATGAAATGTACCTATTACATATTTCATATTCGTCAAATTACAAGTAATATTATAAAGTATAATTATTTGATTTGTAGGCTTTTATAGTTTTCGTAATCGACATTGAGAATTGTAGTATTTTTTTCTTATTTATTTCTTTTTATATTAGTCATATTTTAATATAATGTTTTTATTTTCTTTTGTATAATTTGATGAATTTTTATTGTTATTTTATTTTTTAAAAGGTCATAAATGAAAATTTGTATTAAAATGCATCTTTTCCCTTCCTTTCCACCTTTTATCCGAATGATTGAAGCTAACATAGTATCACATCCGAGGGATGTTCTACTCTTTTTGCCTAATTCCATGTGAGGTTGACTGCCATCCACGTGAGGTTGACCGCCCTCGTGAGGTTGTCCATGTCTAGACCCTTGTTCAGCCACTCTTTTTTTGCGGTGCATGCTTCATTGTGTGAAATTGAGATATTAGGCCGTGAGGCTTGAAATCTGTTTTGCATAGAGTTTGTACATCTTCCAGCAGTTCTCAACCGGTGTTCATCCTACCTGTAACCTTTTTTTATCGAACTTGTAGATATCACTACAATGTAGCAGATTTGAGATTGGGCCAACATGTTGATAAGGGTAATGAAGACGGGTTGTTTATTAGTTGTGTGGCTTCAGCAGCTAATCTCTGGGCCCTGATAATGGATGCGGGAACCGGTTTCTTGTCCCAGGTTTATGAATTGTCAACAGTATTTCTGCACAAGGTTCTCATTCTAAAGCTCTAATTGCTGTCATTTTTCTGCTTGCTTTACACTATGTTATTCTGACTCTTCACTTTTCTTGAAGTACCATGTCCAACACATTTTCAGACGTGGGTACGGGGATATGACTTTTCAAGGACTCTCCAAATATATAAAAAAACCTAAAAAAAAATTGAACGCACCCGTGTTAGATACATGCCCGTATCCGACACTCACACCTGCGCCTAAGTGACATAGGCTGTACATGCATTTTTGACTTACTGCTTACTTTAATATCATCTGGATTTTTTCAGGAGTGGATTATGGAGCAGTGGGAAAAGAACTACTATATTACTTCAATAGCTGGAGCAAATAATGGGAGTTCCTTGGTTGTCATGTCAAGAGGTTGGTAATTACCTACTAAATATATTTTTCCTTTTTGATGACTTTGAAACTCGACAAAATTACCTTTTAGAGTGCCATCGAGTTTGTTGGGACCTATGTTACTTGGACTTGGATGTGAATGTCAGATACGGCTATATGTCCAATATGGGTATTTTCAAATTTTTAAAGTTTTTCCCTGTATTTGAAGGATCCTTGAGGGTTCTAGCCCCATGCCCATGTTCAAATATGTGTTGGACATGGGTATTTTTAGAAAAATGAAGAGTCGGAGCAGCATAGGCTGAGACCATAGTCTGCATGATTAAATTCATATATTATAATTTAGTATGGACTCTGAGGGTAAAGACACTTCTAATTTATGTGCATCTTCCTGAACCCGCTGCCTTGATGCTGTAGTCGTGTACGTTCACTGCATCATGAGATTAGTCATATTATTCATGCGTGAATATCAGTAAGTTTATATATTACATGTCCACCTCGAGCTCCTCTCCTTGAGTTGCGGGACTTAAGTGAAAAAATTGTTCAATTAGGGCTTGTTTTCTGTAGCTAACCTTTAGCAAGAAAGTATACCAAATATCAAGCTTGCGGGTCGGAAAACGAGATTGGCTAAAGCAATGTATTTTGAGGATGCCCGAGATTCTTATATGTCTAAAGCATATAAATTATATTCACCGTCTAGTTTCTAATCCATTATCGATATCTGGTGACTTCGTAGGTACTTCTTACACCCAGCAATCATACAAAGTGAGCGAATCTTTTCCTTTCAAGTGGATAAATAAGAAGTGGAAAGAAGGCTTTCATGTAACATCGATGACGACTGCTGGGAGTCTCTGGGGTGTGGTAATGTCAAGGAACTCTGGATTCTCTGATCAGGTATTCCTTTCTTTTGATCTTTACGTACACCTTCAATTTTCTACTGCCCGCGATTTCCGAAGTAGCTGATTATACTTCCTCTTATATTTATTTTGATGATTCAAGGTCGTAGAGCTTGACTTTTTATATCCAAGTGAAGGAATACATCGGCGATGGGAGAGTGGTTACAGAATAACATCTATGGCTGCGACCGTAGAACAAGCTGCCTTCATATTGAGCATTCCAAAACGAAAAACAATGGATGATACTCAGGAAACTCTACGCACATCAGCCTTCCCGAGCACCCATGTAAAGGTGGGTATACCCTATTTTTCGCCCGTTGCTATTGTTTTAACACCCATGGCAATGCTGCTTAGCTTCTTTAAGCAATAGCAGTAGGTTTGCTTTGGTCTATCATCTTTCATTATATCCAACTCTTTACCTCTATGTGATGATTTCTCACTTGGTGATGCTGTTCTTATCACAGGAAAAATGGGCTAAAAATCTATACATTTCATCGATTTGTTATGGCCGGACAGTCCGTTAAATCCGGTGTGTACATTCTGACTTAGTCCCAAAAGAAAAAGAAAAAGAAAACATAGTAAGTTCATATTTTGAAAGCTATTGAGTATTTTTTTTTATCTAAGATGGGTTAATTCTGCTGTATTATCTCCTCACATGTGAATGTTAAAAGGGGGAAAAAAGAATTAATAGAATTCAAGATTGGGAATTAAAATTCCCTGAGCCAAACATGATGTCACTAGCATGGGGCAGCAGTTTGTTAAAAACATAACTGTCGTGGTAACCTGTCTTTTGTTTTTGAGTTCTTTAACGTCCAACTTTTTGGTCATTAAAAACTAATGCTAAGTTTGGTTCTGGAATAAAGCTTAAATGAATTGCGATTCTACGGGAATCGAATAGGGCTGAAATAGAATGCAATAGCTATAACAATAGTTTGGTTCAATGGAATAGAACATTATGGGATTTGAATTTTTGATGAAAGATATTCGAATCTCTTAAAGTAATTTTGTATTCTGTCCAAGGTCGGAATAGCTATTCAGTGGGAGAGGTGTGGAATGGCTATTCTGACTTTAGGTGAAATAAGGTCGAAATCGATTATTTTGTGGAATAGGCATTCAACGAATCAAATGCTCGCATTATTGTAGTTTACTGAAAAAGCTAATAATGGAGTGAAAAAGCTAATAATGGAGTAACTATTATAGGAAATCAAATACGTCATAAAGTGAGCAATTGAGGTATGTAACTCTAATCATTCAATTGTTGATGGGATTGATAGGAAGAAGAAGCTTATTAGAGGCCTTCACATCTTGAACTGCAGTTTAAATTTTTTTTAATTCTTTTTTTAAGTCTTATAGTGCTGGATTTGGGATAATTTTGTAAGCTCGTTTTATCGTTAATTTTTTTATATTAATATTTATACATTTTAAAATTAAGTATAAATAAAAATACTTCTGTTGATCGAATAATTATTAAGAGTCTAATGAAAGTTAAAAGATCCAAATACGAGATGAAAGTAGATGAGTACATATGATAATAATATTTCAATTTTTATGGAAAATATGAGATGAAAGAGAGTAAGAAAATTCTCGTTCCACTTGTTTCAATGTTTATTTTTGTTCGCCTTGACTGCTAGTCCGAGAGAATTGATTTGTGTTGGGTTGAGCTTAAGCGAGAGTTTTAGTAATTTGGACTGGTCCGATCCCTTTTGAATTATTATTTAAATAATAAAAATAAATTTTTACTTAAGTTTATTATAAATATTAATATAAAAATAAATTTTTAATATTATTGTAAATAGAAAAATAAAATTTCAAGTCGATCCAAACTCAAGTCCGAGGAAGAGTATAAAAAAAATTTCAAACTTAGCTCCATTCCAAGCTACAAGTATTTTTGGGAAAAAAACTAATAATTTTAGATAAGATAAAAATAAAATAATATCAATAATTTTAAAAATATAATAAATTTAAAATAATATATTAAAATATATAGATCGATATTAATATCTATCAATGCTAAAATAATAAGGATATTAATATGTATCAATGCTAAAATAATAAGGATATGTCTATTAGTGCCTTACTAACTACTTTGAGTTTAATTGGACAACTGAACTAGCCTTAAGGCCCATTATCATCTTTCAATTATCAAAAAAAGCTAAAAGGTTAGTATAGTAATTTAGTCTACGAAGAAACTTCAAAACCCTACTACTGTAATTTTACTTGTTCAAGTGTAAAACCCTTGAAGAAAAGCCCTTGGCAGCCTTTTCTCAGAGAATCGAACACAGCCAAAAAAAAAATGCGACCACCGAGAGGCAGAGGTGTCAGGGGTGGCAGGGACGGTGGCCGAGGGAGAGGAGGTGGTCGAGGGGGCTTTGGTCGTGGTGGTGGACGCGGTGGCGGAGGGTTCCGTGATGAAGGGCCTCCTGCTGAAGTAGTGGGTTAGTTTTCTTTACCATTTTCGTTTTTTTTCCTCTATTTGGATGCTTAGAATGTGAAAGAATATTATATATATATATAAACATTTTGAAGCAACGAGGATTGAGGAGTAAGTAGAAGCTTTATTTGTTTATTTATGATCTTTCCTCTATTTCCCTTTGCATTATCTTTATATTTTGTCTAATTTTGGATGCTGAGAAAATTAAATTTAATCATAAAAGTAGCGATTTTGTTGCAATTAAGAGCTAAAATAATCGTTTTTCATTATGGGTTTCCTATATTTTTTTTCCTTTAATAAATTACTATTTCTTGCATTTTCTCTGTATTTTTCAGATCTAAATGAAACAATAAATTACTTAAAAGAAAAATGCCAATATCCAATATAAATCATCAAATTATTTTATTTACCTTATATTCTGATTTTTTTCTTTTTTATGTTTAAACTCCCTGAACTTTATAATTTTTCGCAAGTAAATCCCTACGCTTTTATTTTATTCAAATAAGCTCGTATTTTTTTATTTGTACCAAATAAGCATTTATCTCGAATAAAAAATCATTTTAAAATTTATTAACTATAAGGGTGGAGGACGGGTTATCCACATTTCATTTGATAGTCAGAGGTGAATTGAAAGCTAAGTAGTGGTAATTCTAAAGATTCCTCTGAGGAAAAAATAGAGATGTCTGTTATGTTACCCATAATATGTGGAAGCATTGACGTAATTTCATGGAGTCTTTCGGTTCTGCCATGTTACACTGACTCTTTTTTTTTTTTCCTCCAAAGTAACTATATATGACATATGTGTATAACATATATTGTGTACTTGGATAGGAGGTATGATCCTTCAAATATATATATTTTTTTTAAAAAATTGAATATACTCGTGTCGGACATTGAATTTGACACTCACCCTAGAGTGTTTGTTTAGATAAAGTTATAAAATTCAAGAGTTTATTGTTGTTGTTATTGTTATTATTTTAGCTATTTGTTATTAGTAAAAAGATATAAACTTGACTTTTTTTTTCATTATATATGCAGAGGTATCTACATTTCTTCATGCATGTGAGGGTGATGCAGTGACAAAGCTAACCAACGAGAAAATCCCTTTCTTTAATGCTAATATCTACCTGCAGAACAAGACCCAGATTGGCAAAGTTGATGAAATCTTCGGTCCGATTAATGAATCTGTGAGTTCATATTGCTAGTTTTTGAAAAGCATTGTCTTCCAAAAAGTTTTGGAACTTCATGTGAGTTTGGTTTATTTACTTTTGCTGCTTGTTGCAGTATTTTTCGATCAAGTTGTTGGAAGGTATTGTAGCGACTTCGTATTCCCTGGGTGATAAGTTCTATATCGATCCGAGCAAGCTTTTGCCTCTTGAAAGATTTCTTCCTCAACCAAAGTATGTCTGCTATCCTTGTTTTCATGTCTGTCTCAAACTGCTTCAATTTGATTTATAGAATTGATGGTTGTCTCCAGGACTATATTATTCATACTCGGGTATGAGTTTCGGATACAGTTATACTTCCGGCACTAGCATATTCATTTTTCCTGAGTTTTTTATGTATTGGAACTTGGAAGGTTATATTTTCATATCTATATCTGAATATGCATTGGATACGAGTGTCAAACATATGTACTTCAAGATAATGATGACTCGTAGCAACATTGGTCCAGGACTTGTCTTGAGATGATATGCTATACTATTTTATATGCTTTGATTTAATTTATAAATTTTGATGTCTCATTGGTAGTTTGTTTAAGTTTAAACAATTGGTTCATTGCCAATTTGCTACTCTTTTTCCTTTTGTGATGTTTAGCATGCATATATACCGTGTTGCTCGGTCAGTTTTAGGGACTGGTCCGTGACTGACATGGGTATGCTCAATTGTAAAGTTTTTCATATATTTGGATGATCGTACTTTTATACTTACATCCAAATGTTTCAGACACGAGTGTCGGGTATGGGTACTACAAAGAAAATGAAGAGTTAGATGTGTGTATATATACATATATATATATTCACGTTTGTATTGAAATCAATTATCATCGTAATCTACTTAGGAGTCATCATGCATACTGTCCATCTGGTTTCAATTTCCCCTATGATTCGGAAAAATTCTAATATTATATGGTGTGATGTTGTAGGGGACAGGCAAAAGCTAGTGCAAGAGGTGGACGTGGAGGAGGCAGAGGTGGTGGTAGAGGTGGTGGCCGTGGTGGGGGCGGTGGATTTCGTGGCAGGGGTCCCCCAAGAGGCGGCAGAGGTGGTCCTAGAGGTGGTGGTCGTGGTGGTGGATTTAGAGGCAGAGGGAGATTTTAGAGTAGTACCATTTTGTAAGTGTACCAATGCCCTTTTCCGCTGTCCCTTTCAGATGTCATGCGCATTCAACTTTGAAAATTGGATTCCCGAACTTAGTTGCGACTATAGCACGTGCATTCAACTTTAAGAGAAATGTTCATTTCATATTTTTGTTGATCCTTAGTGCCAATACGTGGATTCGGTTGCTATCAATTTTGAATATGATCCATGCTAAGTCTGGTCCGGTATATATTATAGGTCTGGAAGTTTAGAGAACCGATAAAAATCAGTTGAACTGGTAAAAATCCAGAAAAACGGGGTTTAAACTTATGTTGCATGTAAAGCATGATAGGCTTCAAGGTTGGTCAGTTCATGTTTAACCTTAAGATATTTTTTACCGTTTTCTTCGGTTTCTATCTATTAAACTAATTTTAAATCGGTTCAAATCACACCTGGTTCTATGTGTAGCATTAGAATAGACTAGCCTTTGGTTCTTGGTTGAACCTGCTCGACGACTGGTCTATCTGGTTTGATTTTTTATTAAATTTAAATAAAAATAATTGTTTATTTTATTAAATGAATAGTAGTTTAAATCAGGCCAGCATGAATCAGAATAGACCTGCTCATGGGTCGGCCCGGGCCGGGTTTGAGCATGGTATCAACATTAAATATGCTTGCCCAAGCTCGGCTCGGCCCTGCTCGAAATATGGGCCTCAAATTTTGCCCAAGCCTACCTATATTTATAAATAGATAGTTCAAGCCAGTTTAGACCGGTCCATATTATATTTTTTTTATAATTTATTTTTTAAAATATCTTTTTATAAATTTAATTTTTATTAATTTAATAATTTTTTT
>JBBYHO010000003.1:22853146-22870287 GCA_038382025.1 Adansonia gregorii | reverse complement strand
CCAATTTAAAAATCGGTTTTTATTAAATTCTGGTTATATTATGAAGAAATTCACCAAAAATCCTTTTTTTATTTTTTGTTTGAGAAAATAAATTTTGAACCTTACTTTTTAAGTTGTAAAAATTTCATTTGTTAATCATTGAATCAAATAGTTATGCAATCCTTTAATTTTGAAAAATCTAATATAATAGAATTATTGAATTTTATCAGTTTATCTATATAAGTTTTTGTACTTTTTATTGCACTAAAATAACTCATAACCCTTTAATTTGCATCAAAATAATTTTTTAATCTTTAATTTTTAATCAATAAGCCCATAATTTTTAATTTATATCCACATAAATGTTTAACATAAAAATTAATATTTTATTTACAATAAAAGCTTATTTGGGCACAAATAAAAAACTTTATTTGTTGGATATAATAAAAATATAGAAGCTTACATTAAAAAAAAAAACTTTAGGATTTCCTTTAGTATTTTATTCTTCTGAAAATCCATATTTTTCATACTTTGAGATATGCTTATAAGATTTATCAATTTAATGATAAAAAAAATTATTTGAGGATTTAATAGTTTGAGGTCATGAGGCGCATGAACATATAATAATTATTATTATGTTGAGTTATCCAAATTAGGCATCTTTGTTTTGAAATCCTAAATTAAAATCTTGGTTCTAAGTTATTTTAACGCCGTTTTTTATCGTAAATTTTGAGTGATTTACATTTTAGATTAACAAATTTAACATCAATTTTTATATAATTAATAAATATTTAATATCATCAAATTATGTTATCAAACTTCTATTATTAATAAATTAAATCACTTACGCTATTCTGTTAAGTTTTTTTAATAAAAAGGCCTACTCAATATGCATATATGATGTATGTTAACCAAATATTATCTTGATAACATGTTAAAATTAAGTTATATATGAACGTTGAGTCAGCTTTTATTTTAGAATTACTTGACATAATTAGTATAAATAACTTAATTTATTAAAAATAAAAATTTGACAATATAATTTGATTAAATTAAAGATTTGTCAAAGTTTAATAACTAACAATGTAAATTATTTTATAATTTTTTTTAGAGTAAATATGACAACTTATTAAAATAAAATTTTTTCTTTTTAATATGTCTAGAAAATCCATATTGAAAAGATTATGTCTTCTTTTAATTGTTTTTTATGCAAAAGAATAAATAAAGCATTAAACAATAAAATTAAAAGATCCTAAATCAAATGCACGTTAGTACATTAAATACAACTAAGTAAAATAAAAAACTAAATGAGTTTAGACTTCCACCACGCGCCTCAAAACGCTGCGTTTGAATCCATGGCACCAATATAAATTCCGGACGTCCAGCTTACATTAGCGCTCCCCGCTCTGCTATTTGCTTAGCTTACGTTTTTCCATTTTTTTTTTCTTTTTCCCAGCGACAAAAACTTTCCCGTCTCGTAAAGACACGGTCTTTTGCTTTCCCGAGAAAAATTCATCCAAACACTTCCTCGTGAAAAGAAAATACGGCGTGGACATGGAATCTCCAGCTAAAAGGCGCCTCGACGTCATTCAATCTCACCTCCACCCTTCCTCCAACTCCGAGGATGACTCCGTTCTCCACCGTAATCTTACCTCCTCTTCACACTTCTTTCACGGTACGTAAACTCTCCAAGTCTCTACAGTCTACATGTATCGGTCTACGCTCTCTAAGTCTGTATTCGTGTTTTTTATTTATTCATAATAATGAAAGTGTTAAGTGTTTGTTTTGAATTTTAATTGATTGCTTATTTTGATTTGGTCATTCATAGTATATTATTTGATTAATCTCGTTATTTTTTATTACGCGAATCGTTCTTTTCCTTATAGATAAAAAATATAGTGTAGTTCTACCAGAGAAATTGCAAACTGGAAAATGGAATGTTTACAGGTATTTGTTTCTTGCTACCCTCTGCTTTGTATTCTTTTTTCTTTTTGAATTTGGTTTTTTAAAAAATTAGAAATTTTCTTACGCAGATCGGTTCGTTCTCCTATGAAGCTTTTGAGTCGGTTTGATGATCATCCTGAAATTGGGACAGTGCATGATACTTTCGTGTAAGAATCTCTCTCCCTCTTTTGTTCCTCTTAAATGTTTAAGTAATTATATGCTTTTTTTTAATGTTTTTTCATTAATGTTTGGTTACTTAGACATGCTGTTGAGACTTATAGAGATCATAAGTACTTGGGAACGCGAATTCGGGAGGATGGAGCAGTTGGGGAGTGAGTTCTATACGTATTTAATTTTAAAAAGTTTAAAATTCAAGTTTATTGAGACATTATGGGAATTTAATTTTGAGATTTTATTAACTATGCTTTGCATATGAAGGTATAAATGGATGACATATAGAGAAGCAGCTATAGCTCGGAAGGCCATAGGTTCTGGTCTCAGGTATTACGGGTTAGAACAAGTAAGTAGCTTTGAAGAACTTGGATTCCCATGTTTTAGGACCCCATCTTTGTCCAACCATGGATTTGATCGCATAAATTAGCTTTCCTACACCTAGAATATCTGCAATGTTTAAATTTTTAACCGTTGATATTGGTAAGGTATTTTTGACTTTATGTGGTTCTGGAACAGGGAGCTCGTGTTGGACTTTATTTTATAAACCGACCCGAATGGCTGGTTGTTGATCATGCTTGTGCAGCATATTCATATATCTCAGTTCCTTTATATGATACTTTAGGTTTGTCTTTGAGTGGTTAAATAATTTCTTTAGTCCTTTGTAGCCCAATTCTAACTGTGTCTTTTGCTCATTTGTAGGTCCTGATGCGGTTAAGTATGTTGTTAATCACTCTGGCATTCAAGCTATTTTTTGTGTTTCACAAACTTTGAACTCCGTGAGTTTCATTTTTTTGCTCCTATAAAGTTGTGCATCTATGTTTTGCACCGTATTAGTTTTAAATTTGCTGTGAACCGTGCAATTTTTTTTGGTATCTTGTTTTAACTGCTGATTTAAAATTTACTTCTTACCTCATTTTTGTCTTCTTAAAATTTCAGCTGTTGAGATTCATATCTCTGATTCCATCTGTACATCTTATAGTGGTATGTGCCTGTAGAATCTCATTATAAAATCATAACAAAACTATACATGTGCTACTTGTTTATTCCCAATAAGCGAAATGTTTTTCCTGCACCTTTTACTGTGAAGGTGGTGGGAGAAGTTGATGAACACTTGCCTTCACTTCCCCCAACATCTGGTCTGAAGCTCATATCATATTCAACATTACTTGATCAGGTATAACTACTTCTTTGTTTGTATTTTTAGTTATCCAATGCTGAGATGCATTTTAAATTGCAGATTTGGGTATTTAATATAGCTTTTACTCTACCTGATATCAACTAATTCTAAATGATTTTCGTCTAGGGCCACAGTAACCTGCAGCCATTTTGCCCACCTAAGCCTGAAGACATTGCAACGGTATGCTACACCAGTGGCACTACTGGGACACCAAAGGTTAGATTCTTTTGATGTTTGATTTTTTACGCTGGGCTTCTCCAGCTACTTTCATCTCTTTCATGCCTTTACTTCCTTTATTTGCTGCCTAACATATACTGTTATTTCTTGATTTCTGTGGAAAGGGTGTTGTCTTGACACATGGAAATTTAGTTGCAAATGTTGCTGCTTTCTGCCGAGCCTTGAAATTCTATCCCTCAGACATGTGAGTTCAATTTGTTGCCCAATTATAATGCGAACTTAATGAATTTTTCTTAAGATATGTTGCTTTATGTTTTTCTATTGATTAATGTTCTCATTTAATAGTTATATATCCTATCTTCCTTTGGCTCACATCTATGAACGAACAAACCAAATCATCTGTGCCTACAATGGGATGGCAGTTGGCTTCTACCAGGGGGTATGTGACTCCATCAAAATCTATAATGACTCTTGTGTTGCATATTTAGGTAGCTATCTATCAAATTGATCATCTGAAAATTTATAAGTTTCAAAATATGCACAATATTAGGTAAACAATTTGAATATATGTCAAGCCATGCTAAAAATTTAGTGCAACCATCTTAGTTATAGCATTGAAGGTTTGATTGAACTTTGTTGGTGCTTGTCTTTCTGCTGGCTCATTGAATCCTGTTCTCTACTGCATTACAATCCTGGAAGCTTGTCTTCTAGATAGACTAGAAAGTGTTAGTTTACTGTTATTTTCTAAGACTGATAGAGTGATATTCCAGAATAAATTCTCTTAATTTATATTCTTGTTATGGTATAGTCACTTGTAAACCTTTTGAATGATGATTCTTTCCTTTTCGGTTTGTTATCATTATGAAATAACAGGTATGTAATTAAAGTTTAGATCTGCCGATAAGGCTGTATCTCTTTCCCTGAATATAAATAGCAGTTTTCGTTGAATGAATCTAAAAGTTAAAATAACCAGCTCTCTTTTTTTCCTAGTAAATTGAGTACATTTTCATTTTTATTCAATTCAAAACTATTGGTATAGGGAAAACATATTGTTTCTTCCCAATCCTCTACTGCTCTCAACTGCTTAGAAATGGATTTATATTCTGATTTTGTTATAATACAATCTTTATGAATGTCTAATGCCCCTGTTTTTTGCAGGACAACTTGAAACTGATGGATGATTTGGCTGCTCTTAGACCAACAATATTTTGCAGTGTGCCTCGATTATATAATCGAATTTATGCTGGGTATGATGATGGTTGAGAGGTGCATAAAATAAATTGATTGTGACTTTAATGTTTATGAAATCTTATTTAGTTCATTCCGCTCCCATAGAATCACCAATGCTGTAAAGACTTCTGGCACTCTAAAGGAGAGGCTATTCAGGGCAGCCTACAGTTCCAAGGAGCAGGCCATCATGAATGGTATTTATGCTAATAATTAAGCTTTCTTTTTACTTTATAGCATAAATTTTCTTATTAATTTGCTGGCACACACATTATATTCTTAATGAAGGAGCATGTATATGGGTCACTTATAATAAGAGATGTGAAGTATAAATGGCGATGTTACTCCAATTTTTCATTTTTCGTGAAGTATCCATGTCTGACACCTATATCTAACATATTTCTAGACATGTGTATGAGGATATGACCCTCCTAGAACCCTCTTAAATACATGAAAAAAACTTAAAAAAATTGGACATACTTGTGTCAGAATATACCCGTATCTGACACTCACTTAAATCTGAGTAACATAGTGAAACAGTAAATGCTATCAGTATACTTGCGGTTTTTTAATTGCTTGTGCTGTCAATAATTGTTTCAGGAAAGAAAGCATTACCAATTTGGGACAGATTGGTCTTTAATAAAATAAGGGAAAAGCTTGGAGGACGAGTGCGTTTTATGGGATCAGGTGGTTCCCCTCTGTCCCAAGATGTAATGGACTTCTTGAGAGTGTAAGTCGATTTTCCTTACACGAGGCATTTATACATGATTGCTGTATCTTAGTACTTTGTTAGCAATGCAGCGGGTCTGTAAATGCCACAGTCATCTGAATGAGCAACATTATCTGATATTAGTTATGTTATGGTAAAGTGAAAGAGTTGAAGCAGCCTAGCTTTATGTTCCTGAGCCTTTGACGTTTGTGTATTTTGCAGCTGCTTTGGCTGTTTAGTCGTTGAAGGATATGGCATGACGGAGACTACTAGCATCATAACCTTGATGGATGAAGGGGATAACTTGACTGGTCATGTTGGATCTCCTACTTCTGCCAGTGGTAAATAGTTACATTGCTCTGACTCTTTTTTTTTTTGAATTGTTCGTGTTCGGCATTCATATCTATATCTGGGGATAGGTATGGTATATAACCCTCTTAGGAGGGTCCAAATACATGGAAAAACTTTAAAAAATTGCACATACATATGTTCGACACTTACATTCGAGTCCGAGTAACTTAAGTAGCCTTGGTTTCTTTTAGGTCAATAGGGCCACTAGTTTTAAATCTAAATTCAGTTGAATAGTCAGGACAGATGGACATGCTAATTGCTAAGATAAAGTCTAAATGCAGTTAACATTAAGGGCCAGTCATGTTGAAGTAAAGAGACTTGTTGAAAGGAATTCATCTGATTTTGGAAAATTTTGATTACAAAGTACCTCATTTTTTGTTTGTGCTGCACATCCTTTTTCTCTCTTTTTTTTTTTTTTTTTCTTTTTTCAGAAATAAAACTTGTGGATGTTCCTGAAATGAATTACACCTCTGACGATGAGCCATATCCTCGTGGGGAAATTTGTGTGAGAGGTCCTATTGTTTTTCAAGGCTACTACAAGGATGACGCCCAAACGTAAAATCATCTTTCACACATTGTTATATTTTTGTTGCCATGATGTATCTGCAAACCTTTTACGCAATCTGACAGCCTAATTGGTTGAACAGGAGAGAAGTAGTTGATGATGATGGTTGGCTACATACGGGAGATATTGGTTTGTGGTTGCCTGGAGGCCGTCTCAAGATCATTGATAGGTCATATTTTTTTAACCTTATATTTATATTATCAATTTATATACAGTAATTCGAGTTTTTGTACCAAATCAGACCTGATTCTTCTGAACAAGAACTATAAGATATTTTAGGCTGTAGCCTGGTCCATAGACACATCTAAGCCAGATACTCGTATCCACCTTGTGATATATTATCTAGATTTATGTTATTCTGGCTCTTCATTACACCTGGAGTATCCGATATTTCTATCCAACATATGTTACGACATTAGACATGGGTAGATAATACGATACTCTAAATATATAAAAGAAGCTTTAAAAAATTGGGTATACTTATGTCGAATACGTACTCATATCTGACGCTCACTCCGACTCCCATGTAGATCTCGATATCAGTATCTTTTTATATGAGATTACTGAATCTTTTCATAACCATGGTTGTTAATTCATTACAGGAAAAAGAACATATTTAAGTTGGCGCAGGGTGAGTACATAGCACCTGAGAAGGTTGAGAATATATTTGCAAAATGCAAATTTATTTTGCAGTGTTTTATATACGGTAAGGAAATAGATTATAAATATAGAATTGATTGATCTTCACCAGTGTTTATTATCCTGACAGGACTGCTCAATATGTTCACAGGTGATAGTTCGAATTCATCTTTAGTTGCGATAGTTGCAGTGGAACCTGATGCATTGAGGGATTGGGCTGCATCTGAGGGTATCCAGGTTATTTTCTTCTCTTACCTTTGTCCTTCGTCATTTATATTATGAGTACTCTGCATTTTTTTGTTCTAAATAATTCTTGTTCAATATATGTGTTGGTTTGTTTGACATATATTTGGACATGGATATAAAGATATGATTCTCCAAATATACGGAAAAACTTTCTATACTTTTTTTTGAAAAGAGAAGATCGAAATAAGGGAAGGGATTGTAAATTTTTGAGTGCTGAGGTTAGATTTATTGGATGTCATCTTTTAGGATGACTACAAGAACTAACTAAGCCGAGATTTGTCTCAAACGTATTGTCGAAGATGAATATTATAAGAAAAATGAGGAGCTGAAGCAACGTAGTTTTAACAGTTTAAAGGTTCTCTTTATAACAAAGGGTTCTCTTGAATGCATTTGTACAGTACGAGGATTTAACACAACTGTGTAATGATCCAAAAGCAAGGCATGCTGTTCTTGCTGAAATGAATAATGTCGGAAGGGAAGCACAGGTAAATTATTTTAACCAATGATCCATGCCTGTTCCTTTATTTGAATTCCTTGATTGCAATGTATATATTCTTTTTGTAGTTAAGAGGGTTTGAATTTGCAAAAGCTGTAACTTTGGTGCCTGAACCATTCACTGTGGAGAATGGCCTTCTCACTCCTACATTCAAGGTTAGCCGCCGTTCTTTATTCACTGATCATATTTGCTTTAGCGTCACTATACCATTCCAACTTTTCTAACGCTTTTGAAAAATGTTAATGAAAAAAAATCATTTCTCGTGAAACAAAATTAACAGATCTTGATCTCAATCAGAAACGAGGTGAAAATTTTACTGGTTTTGACCGTTATTTGTCAATACATATATATATATATCCAGATCAAACGGCCTGAAGCAAAGGCGTATTTCGGAAAAGCCATATCCAACATGTATGCTGAACTCTCGACGTCCGATCAAATGTCACAAAGATTGTTATGAACTAAGTGCCAGCCAAGCTATTTCTCGCAACACGAAAAATTTAGGGGAAAAAAAAAACAAAATAGTTAAAGAGGTACCAAGTGGAAGAAAACAAAGGGCATTCTTTTCCGGTTGGTTCAAAAAAATTTCAGGTGAATTATTTATTGTAGTAGTTTACAATCTCAATCGCTATACAAAAATATAGTCAAACTTATATTTGTTGTAATACATATATTATTTATGTTCAATAAAAATGTTTTTATGTTTCAGAGCCCAGAATCTTGCTAAATTTTTGAGTTATCTTCTCTTGCAGTGATAAATAAAACTAAAGAGGTTTGGGTTACTTGTAATTGATCCAACAAATCTACTATCTGAATGCTTAACATTTATTATTTAAAATATAATAAGATACAATTTATCAAAATTTATATATGTATATATAAAATTTTACTATTCAAAACATAACGTAATATTGTCTATCAATATATATATATATATATATATCTATCAAAATTTGTCTTCAAAAGTGTTCAGTGTCTTAAAATTTAATCTTGACTGGTAAAAGAGTATAACCAGAAAGAGTAAAACGTTGCGCTTAAGGACGGAAACCAGAAAGAATGAAATGATGCCGTTAAGGAATGATATACATATGTGTATATGTATATATATATATATATATATATATATAGAGAGAGAGAGAGAGTAAAAGGACCTGCTTTACTAAAGTGCACTTTGTATTTCGTTTTCTCCGACTTGATCTCAAATCTCGGCATTCACTCTTTTTTTTTTTTTTTTTCCTTAAGAAAGCTGTTAATTTTCTTCTTCGTATTCTGCTTCAAAGATTAGATCTTGAAATTGAAGTTATACAGTTGTTGCTTGTGAAATGGCGATCATAACAGAAGAGGTAGAACCAGAATCACCTAAAACCAAACAAAACGAAGAAAACCCCAAAAAACCAGCTTTAAATCCAAATTCAAAACCTTCAAAACCAACTTCAAAGCGTGACCCAAATCCCCAAACGCAAAATCCTTTTGCTTTCTGGTTCTATTTTACTCTCACCGTTTCTCTCATCACTTTCCTCTTCGTCTCTTTTTCATCTTTGTCCCCACGAGACCCCAAATCCTGGTTCCTTTCTTTGCCTAATTCCCTACGTCAACACTACTCAAATGGTAGAATCATCAAGGTACAAACAACTCCAAGCCAATCACCAATTGAGGTTTTTGTTTCTGAACATGGTCAGTTTTCATCATCTGAGAATGTTATGGTTGTTCATGGGCTAGGGCTGAGTTCTTATTCTTATAGGGAAATAATAAGGGTCTTAGGCTCAAAAGGAGTTCGTGTTACAGCCCTTGATTTGCCTGGAAATGGGTTTTCAGATAAATCAAGGGTAGAGATTGAAGAAGGAACAAATGGAGTTTTAGGCAGGTTTAAGGAAGTTTATAGTTTGATTCAAGAGAAAGGTTTGTTTTGGGCTTTCGATCAAATGGTTGAAACTGGTGAACTCCCTTACGAAGAGATCAAATCTAGAGTTTTGGTTAAAAAGAGTATTAAGGTTATTGAAATTGGAAGTGAAGAGATGGGAAGGGTTTTGGGGCAAGTTATAGGAACATTGGGATTAGCTCCTGTGCATTTAGTTTTACATGATTCTGCTTTTGTTATGGCTGCAAATTGGATTTCTGAGAATTCAAGGTTCATCAGAAGTGTAACTCTTATTGATACAGGACTAAAACCAGCTTTACCTATGTGGTTTTTGAACATACCTGTGGTTGATGAGATTGTGTTGAGGTTTTCATTTGTGTACGCAAGGTTGATAAACTTGTGTTGCTCAAAGGGGATTGGTTGGTCGGAGTTGGAGGCTCATAGAGCACTTCTAAAGGGATGGGATGCAAGAAGAGCGGCTGTGGGGATGGAAAAAAAGCTGAATCATAGTTTTGATATAGAAGAATGGGGAGGTTCGGATGGTATAAAAGGTATGCCAATGCAGGTACTTTGGTCTAATGACTGGTCAGACGAATGGAGTAAAGAGGGCCGACGAATTGCTGAGGCACTTCCTGGGGCTAAATTTGTCACTCATTCCGGAGGGCGTTGGCCTCAGGTAAGAATTCATCGACTCTTTTGACATATTAGTTTCTGGTAGTCTTGTTTTACGTTATCACATGTCATGGTAGAATTATCAAAATGTAGCTGCTTTCGGATGTTTTTAGGTATGCTCTTGACCCAGTTTGTGATTGATTCCAAAGATATGCAGCGATGTTATATTCTTGGTTCATTAATGTATTATTGTTTGATTTTCTTTAATAGATTGTTTTGCTCTGATCCTTGCATGAAGTTTGTTTTTGGTTCTTTGCATACCTTTTGAATTGTGATCTCTTAGTTCAAATTGATCCGATTCTCCCGTACTTTGCCTGTCACTTGGTAACTGCATTCTTCCAAATTTTATCCGAAGAATTTAAATCATGCGCATTCTTCCAACTTTTGGGTCTCATATTTTTGACCTCTGATATTTGCTCTCACACAATTCCACTAATATGCAACCATGTTCTATTTAATTGATGTATTATTGATTAATCTTTATGTCTTTAATAGATTGTTTGGTTGGAGTCTTGGAGAGTGCAACCAAGACCTGGATAGGTCATGAAATATGGTATATGAATTATTTAAAATAAAAATTTAGAAATCTGTTGCTAATCTAGTGTTCCAAACTTAATAAGATTTGCTAATCATGTCTTCCCAAATTAATAAGGTTGTAATTGGCTAGATGAAACATACCCTATGGAATTGGGGTCATATGCTCAAATTTGAGAATTGTTTATGCTTGCGTGAATTTTGTTCTTGGTACTTTACGTCCCTTTTGAATCATATTCTCTTACTTCAAATTGATACCATACATCACTCTCTGCTTTGCATGTCAGTTGGCAACTGCATTCTTCCAATTCATAGGACCATGAAAGCTAGTTTAGCTAGACTCTTTATTTTCCTTAAAGCACCTATGTCCGAAATATTTGCATGTGGTTATGGGTGAATGATCCTTCAAATATGTGGAAAAACTGAGAAAGAGTTGAGCATACTCGTGTTAAAGACACATACTCATACCTGACACTCACCTCTCGAGTTTGGATAAATAGCATGTAAGCACTTGTGGAATTTAAATCAAAAGCATCATAGATTGATTTGTGTTATTTAGGAGAATAAAGGAAGATGTTATAACAAGTTCCATAGATTGCATCCATGTGTTGTCAAATTTTCATGCATTTGCTGCATTTATGAATTCATGCTTGCTATTGTCATTTTTGTGAATCTTAGGAAAGTGTTGCTGGTGAACTAGCTGAGAATGTAGCTCAGTTTGTGTCTTCATTGCCAAAATCTGTCAGACAAATCGAGGAAGAGCCCATTCCTGAACATATTCAGAAGATGTTTGATGAAGCAAAAGACACCGACCATCATCATCATCACCACCACCATCATCATGATCATGGTCATGGGCATTCCCATATGGCCCACGGTCATGCAGCTGGATTTATGGATGCATATGGGCTGGGGCACACATGGGGCAGTTGATGTGCTTCTTCCTATTTTAATGGACTGGCTTTAAGTTTAGAGATTAGATCGAGGGGGTACCATCTTTCCATGTGTGGTAACTTTTATGCTGCTTTTTAGTTACTTATTGTTGTTCAAGATTCTTGCATTAAATTGTAATCCTAAAAAAGCATGTTTTCTGAAAGCTTGTTAGAAATATTTATTTTCCAATTTAAGAAAGAAAGGTTTTTATGACAAAAGTCAAAGAAAACTCAAAACTTAAGAACAAGGAAGTATTTCTTATCGTTTGGGATCAAAGGTAGCCACTGCAATGAGATACCAACCAATTATAGCACCGGACCTTCACGTGGGTCGGGCCAAGCATAGACCTGATTGGCCGGCTTGGTCCGTATTAAATCTGATGTGAATAAATATTTTTGTTTTTTAAGTGAGCTTGATTTAATTTGAATTATTATTTTTATTTAATTTTAATTATAAATATTATTATAAAAATTATTTTTTAAATAATACTATAAGTTTTTGATCAATTTGGATTGGGTTTTACTCGACTTGATCCTAGTGATTTAATCTGAGTCTAGGTAAGATGAGCGATTTAATCTGAGTCCAGGTAAGAAATAAAATTTGCTGGGTAAGGCCCAGCTCAATAACGCTCCGATATCTGACCTATGAGTTTTATTTATTTATTTTCCGCTTAAGATTTGGGCCTTTAAAGGCCGAGCTACAGTAGAATTAGGCCCATAGAGCCCATTGTTGTTAAATTTGGGCTGTTAAAGCAAAGGGATTTTGAAGCTAGGCTTTAAGAGGTCGTCTACGCAATAAGAAGCTGGGCTTTAATTCGCCCAACTTTGACCATCTGAGTAAAGATATATTAAAATTTTAAATACGAATATATTTATTATTCATGTTACACGATATGATATGACTAACACCATCGGACAAAGCGAAGTAAAATGCTTGTCACCGAGTTACTGCCCGAAAGAAACACCAAAGGAAAAAAAACCAAAGGCAGTCAAGGATAGAAGAAAGCTATGGAAAGAAGATAGTTGTCTGCCCTTTATTATATATATATATATATATATGTTCTTTTATATTTAAGGCCTCAAAAAATCTTAGGTAACTCGAAAATTACATCTAAATAAAAGGTTCTAATAATTTAAAACTCTCCCAAACTGAAGATACAAAGATAACCAAGCTAAAACTTCATTGAAATTTGCTTGAGAAATAGATCATTCCAAGTATCAAGTCTTATATATATATATAGAGAGAGAGAGAGTGAGAGAGAGAGTTAATTTCTGTACATGGTCCTATATGTGTCTATGGTCGGGTTTAGTAACTTCAATTTTTTTTTAAACTTGAATTACTATTCATAAGATAATAAAATATTAAAAAATTTATTTTTTATATCATTATTTATATATTTAAGTTTAAAAATATTTTTATTGTCATTAAATAATAATTTTAATTGATCTTATTTAAAAAAAATTATATTTAAGGTTCGACTCATGCAATCGAGCAAATCTATATGATTGACAGAGTTTTAAATTTTATATTATATGAATTCTTTATTTTTTAAAAGAAAAATTTTATGATTCACTAAATATTAAAAACTTATAAAAAATCAATTGTATACATATTATATATATGTATATTTATATTTAACACTTATCGTGAAAAACATGTTTTTAAACTTAAGAACATGATAAAGAAGCAAAAAACCTTCGTTTTTTTCTTTTATATTATATTAATCTCTTAATATTTTTCATTATAATTTGCAAGAAGATGTGATACGTTACTCCACTCAAAGAAATTTTTTAAATTTCACCAGCGCATCGTCGGCATGTTGAAGAGTCAGGTAACGAAGTTGGTCTGGTCGATCCAGCCTGTCCCAAGTCAAGTCAGAGTAATATTTGTTGTGATTTTAATAGGTTTGGTCTATCACATATTACTATTTAATTTCTAAAATAATATTTTTAATTTAAATTTAATTATAAAAATATAAATATAATTTTTTAATATATTTTAAGCATGATTTAAATCATTAGATCGATCCAACTAAATTTGTATATAAATTTTAATTTTAATTTTTTAAATTATAATTTAATCCGTTAATAAATTTACTCTATCACGTGATTTTTTTAATATAATATAATGTCGATAAAAACATTGACCGATAATGGTTTTCCAACCTACTCTACCCACCTTCTTTGTGTAGGCTTTTTTTTTTATAGTAAATTAAATCTTTCATGTGTTTCATTTTGTTAAAACATCTATTCATCAATGACGTAGTTATATATAAATATATATGAAAAGTGAGGTCGGTCTAACTGCATTGAAGCATGTGATTGACTTCAAGGCTACATAAAAATAATACATATCAAGCGTGGAATTTATAATTAAATCGGCAATTAATGTTTCCATTCTACAACAATTAAAGGGGATTATATTTACGTAACGACAAATAACATAATTACTATTTGCTATACATGTATGGCTTTAATTATTTATCTTTAATTCAGTACTATTATTTTTTAGAAGTAAATTAAGTTTAATTTAATTATTTTATATAATTAATTTAATAAATTTTAATATATCATGTCTAATAAATTTTAAATTTAAATATAATATTTATAATTATTATTTTATTCTTAGACTATAATGTTTTTTGTAATAATTTTTTTAATCAATAACTTAAGGTTTAGGAAACCCATAAAAAATATTAAAAAAAGAATTATAAATGTTAGAAATCGAAAACACGTGTGAGGATATTTATTTCTTTAATTTAAATATAATATTTATAATTATTATTGTATTCTTAGACTATAATGTTTTATGTAATAATTTTTTTAATCAATAACTTAAGGTTTAGGAAACCCATAAAAAAATATTAAAAAAAAATTATAAATGTTAGAAATCGAAAACATGTGTGAGGATATTTATTTCTTTAAGAAAATAGGTGGCCCATTAGAGCTAGCCCTTACGGTCTAATTTTTTCTTTTATATTTTGCATCAAAAGCAAAGTTACTAGTTTCGTATTGGTATTGACCATATCAATTGGTAACAATTACCATAAAATAAAGTGCATTCTATAGTTCCCTTAGTTTTTTCAAACTGGTCCTTTTTGCACAATTCTAATTCCTCTCACCTTAGTAGAATTTTGTTACTTTGTAAAGACAGCTTGAATGTAACAGTAGATTCCATTACAGCTCAAGCTATCCACTGTCGCATGTCTAAGTCTGAGGGGATTAGCCTCTTCTCTGCCTCTTTCATCTATGGTTTCAATAAAGATGGAGATAGGAAATGTTTTTAGGATCAATTAATCAGTTTCAGTTCTAGTCTAGGAAGTCAGCGCTGGATCTTTTAGGGTGATTTCAGACCCATTTCATGCTGCAACGTTATATATAAATGTCTCACAAAGATCATTGCAAACAGGCTTATAAAAGTCCTTCTTCCCTCATTGGTACAAACCAAGTGCTTTTGTTTTTGGAAGGAAAATAGTGGACAATATCCTTCTTGCTCGGCAGCTAGTGAGGAATTACCATAGGAGGGGACTCTCCCAGGCTATGAAATATCTAGTTGTTCCAGGTGTGCTTTTAAAAGACATTATGAAAACTTTTGATTCAGTTAATTGGAGATTTCTAATGGGCTTGTTGCATGGGATGAAGGTCCCTGAGAAGTTTATGCAATGGATTCAATGCTGCATAACTGGTCCTAGGTATAATTGATTTTGTTTTAGTTTTGGTTTTAATTATATTGGCAAAAAAGAGTTATATTGGTTAGAACATAGCATAAACTTATAAAAAATAGATTGATATCGATCTTAAATTCGATGAATACTAGATATAATTACTTGTAAATCTAATAAATATTAGATATAATTATTCATAAATTTAAGAATTATTAAAATATTTCAGCCTTACTAATTAGATTAATATTAATATTTTTATATTTGATGAAGATTTTTTTGGAACATTAGATATAATTGATAAATATTTGATATATGAAATTTATTTGATCTCATTTATATCATACTTGAAAATATTATATATATATAAATTAAAAATATTTAAAATTCAGTAAATCCAAAACGTTACATCAAGACACGTCGATACCGATATACACTAATACCAAAACAAAAAAAATACATCCATCGATATGATACTAACTACTTCGATCAAAAAGCTAAACATAAAAAATACTTAATATTTTGAGTCAACGATTGTATTAATTTTTTTATTTGAAGAACCGAATTTCGCTAAAACATTTATTCTATGTAAAGGGAAACATTAAATATACACAAATTGCCTATGTTACGTATTGAAGTGAGCTTAATTAAGCCATGATAACTTTCCATTCTTGCAGAGCATGGTATATTTTATCAAACACCATGTAATCTTCGATATAAAAAAAAATTCAAAATTTAGTTTAACTGGTTCATATTTTTATATAGTCATATTGATGAAACGATATTTAATAAGTTTAAGATTCGATATTCAATAAGTTTAAAATTCGAATTTGATAATTTCTTATATAAATTATCCATTAGAATTTTTTTCTAATGAAAGATCTTAAATTTTTAAAATATTTTTTTCTACTATTTATCACTTGTTTATTGTAGTAATTTTTTTTAATTCTTAACTTAGAATACAAAAATAAATTATAAAATATTAAGATTCAAACTTCACAAACTTATCAAATACTGTACGAGCTATTTAGTTTTGACTCGAATTTTATATCTTGATAATCTAATAATTAATGATTGAGAAAACTTCAAATTCTCTTTTTTAAATCAAATTATGAGTTTGATGTTCGATATTGACCACAGAAGTCTGCCTCCCTTAACTAAAATCCCCGCAGTAGTATTGTAACACTTTCCCTAGAATTTTAAGATTGCAGTCAATTTCAGAAGCTCTTTCAACGCACGCAATACATTTCTTAAGATTTTCTATATTTTTTTAATAAAAAAAGTGTGATTATTTTAAGATTTTAGGAAAACTCTTAGAAGAACATATTTTAATTTTAAGAAATTGCGTGATTATTTTGCATTTCTATCATGAATTGGATTTGTTTCTTTCATATGTCAAAAGATTACATTCTATGCTTAAATTTAGTCATATATATATATATATCTATAGGTTTTCTATATATATATATATATATATATATATATTAAATTGATCATAACTTAGGAATAGGAAATGCATTATAAAAGTGGACATTCAAATTTTAAATCTGTGGAATGTTTTTTTTTAAGAATGACTGCACGAATAAATTGAATTAAACTTCAGATTTTAAATATAAATATAAATATAAATATAAATTTGATCCATTGGTATTTTCAAATTAATATATTCACGTTATTTTATCACACCATTTAAATGAAAAAAACTCAATGGCTTTTTCATCGTGAAAAAGTAGTTCATTTTTTTATCATTTTCAAATCACACATATTAAGGAATAATTTAACTCGTAAACAAATATAAT
>JBBYHO010000003.1:22794857-22807208 GCA_038382025.1 Adansonia gregorii | reverse complement strand
TTAAGTATTAAAGTGTAATTTAATCGAACTTAACCCAAGCTTCAAGCCTTGAATTTCGAGCTGATTGGGCAATCCATCCATGTTTCTTGACTTGCCCATGTTTAAAGTGTTAATATATTTTATATAAATTTGATAATAATTTATGTTATATAAATTTTAACATATTTATATTTATATTATGTAGATAATATTTTTGTATTATATCGTATTTTAATTTTTTTTTTAGGCCGTGTCTAAAATTATTGGATCAAACCTTGGGGCTTTCTTAAGC
Organism: Adansonia gregorii; assembly: GCA_038382025.1. Taxonomy (NCBI): domain Eukaryota; kingdom Viridiplantae; phylum Streptophyta; class Magnoliopsida; order Malvales; family Malvaceae; genus Adansonia; species Adansonia gregorii. The sequence continues at coordinate 22,806,937 of JBBYHO010000003.1, read as the reverse complement.
CTCTATTGCATGCTCCTCCCTGCATGCTGGGATAGAGATATTTGGTTAAATGTCTGCATGATTTCTTATAAATATTTAAGAACAACTATATATTAGTCTAAGCAGATTAATATTATAAAATACTTTAAAAAATAGCATATAACATATTCAAAATCCGAATCTCAATATTCATTATTTTTTTTTAAATTGCAACATTTTTACACCAATTTTTTTTTCTAATAAACTCTAATGTCACTTGGAAATATTGATTTTGTTATTTTGAAAAAGGAAACTAATAAAAAAAATATTTCATTTTAGGAATAATCTTGATTTATTTTTCGTTCCCATATAATCTCATTTGAATGCCTTAGAATAACATGGAAAATATGTTTTGAGAATCATTTGAATAGAAAATTAATGCATCCTTAATCATGTTACTAAAAAAATAATTCTAATCTCATTTGAATAGGTGTGAATATTAGTGGGAACTGGTTAAACCGATCGAAGTCGATCTTGATAGGTTTATTCGATTTTAATAAAATTTGATTAGGTAAATCAATATAAACCGAAATCATACCCAATCGATAATTATATTATTTAATTTTATAAACTTAGTTTCATAAGCTTAAAAATAAAACCCTAAACGAACATAATCAATAAAACCAAATCGATTAATTCAGTGTTTTGCATAAAATTTAATTAATTTATTTAATTTTAAAAGTTTAAAACCGAATTGATCGATAAAAAAAGTGAAGAAGCCCAAAGTTTCTGGGAACGCCCAACAAAAATGGCCCAAAACCAAATCCCACACCAAGTAGTAGATTTTTCCGACCACCTTAAGACCTGACCCGACCCGAGCAACTATTTTCCAGTTCCAGATATTGAAGTGAAAAGATAACCTCATTCTTCTTCCTTCTCGAACTCAAATTCTAAAACCTGAGACAGAAAAATCATGTCGTGTTTCTTACAGTCGCCAATGGCTTACACAATCCCGTCTTCAGCTTCTTCGCAACCCTTGCGAAGACCAAAGCTTTTGAAGCTCAGTTGCGGCGCTTCCGACGCCAGAAACGCCGCTAAAATCCCCATGCCTCCATTAAACCCTAAGGACCCTTTCCTTTCGAAGCTGGCTTCCGTCGCAACTTCTTCTTCTTCCGAAACGCTCCTTAACCGTCCGGTCAATCCTGATACGCTTCCGTATTTGGACTTGTTCGACTCTCCCAAGCTCATGGCTACTCCCGCTCAAGTAAGTGTTATTATTTGGTAACGTGAAATCTTTTGAATGGTTAATTAATTTAGGGTTTTTGATTTTAGTGATTAAGTTTGGATTAACTGAAATAACGTGAATTAATCATTCATTGAAACTGAATTAGGTGGAAAGATCAGTGTCATACAATGAGCACCGGCCGAAAACCCCTCCGCCGGACTTGCCTTCATTGCTTCTTAACGGAAGAATAGTTTACATCGGCATGCCGGTAAGTATTCCCAAATTCCAATTGGGGGTTTAATGTTTATAAGTCTGTGGTACTCAAACTTGGATCTGAATATCAGATTCAAGTATGTGTCTGAGAGGAATGTATGCTTAATTTTTTCTAAGTTTGTCTGACTCGGGTATTTTAAGAAAAATTAAAAGTCGGAGCAACAAAGTTATAAATCATAAATGTTTTCTGCTGCATTTGCTTTATCAATTAGAAATTGTTTGTATAAAATTACAAAACTAGAAGGTGGACAAGTGCAACCATAGTTTTTGGGTTTTTTTAGCACTCCTGCTGTCCTAGTTTTCATGTTCTTGCAATTTTGTTAGAGTTTTGAGATGATCATTGCTTGAACTATTACGTCGTTATCGCAATCTGTTCAAATGGATTAACCGTTTCTTTATTGCTCAGCTTGTGCCTGCAGTTACAGAGCTTGTCGTTGCGGAATTAATGTATCTTCAATGGATGGATCCCAAGCAACCAATATATCTTTATATAAATTCTACAGGAACAACTCGTGATGATGGTGAAACGGTGAGCTTTGCATATGGTACCTATTAATTTGATAATAAAGAGATGTGTTGTTCAAGATTTAATAGATCTTGTATGTCATAGCTTCTGGAGATGTTTAAATAATATGTTAGATTTCATCTAATAAGACAAAAAGTAAGCCAAGTTGTGTTGAAAGTTGGATTTTTGGCAGTCTGTTTTGTGTAGATTCAGTGTATTATCAGAGCACAAAACTAAATATGAACCTGAATGGCCTCTGAACCATAAACACTAGCATTTTCTTCTTCCGTATTGCTGCTTCTGCTGATTGCTATTAGCACTTGTATTATGTTTTTGTGTGTGTGTATGCTATGTTACATGGAATCGGGTGACATAGGTATGCGTCTGACAGTGATTTGTTCAATTTTTTCTAAGTTATTCCCCAGATATGCGTTGGACATGATTATTTTAAGAAAAATGAAGAGTCAATGCAACATATTGTATATGTGTATTTTCTTTACGGTCCTTGTTTACATAATTTAAAGCTCTTATACCACAGGTTGGAATGGAGACGGAGGGTTTTGCCATCTATGATGCACTAATGCAGTTACAAAATGAGGTGAATTTTCATTCTTCAAAGATATCAATCTGTCTTGTTTTCTGTATTTTGATAAGAATATCAAGATTTTCTCTGGATGTATCTTGAGGCTTTTTTTTTTGGGGGGGTTCAAGAATAAGATGACTGACTGGCTAACTTTTTCTTTATTCTTGCTATTGATGCTCATACAGATACATACAGTTGCTGTTGGAGCTGCTATAGGTCAGGCTTGTCTTTTACTTTCAGCAGGAACTAAGGGTAAACGGTTCATGATGCCTCATGCAAAAGGTATGATGCAGTTGGCTTGTCCATGATTCTAAACTTTTATCGACTCTTTCCCATCTTTTAAGGTAAAACCTTTACATGTTTGCTTGTATTCTACTTCAGCTATGATCCAACAGCCTCGTGTCCCATCATCTGGATTGATGCCAGCTAGCGATGTTCTTATTCGTGCCAAAGAGGTTTGGTGAAACTTCTTATTCTTTACCGATTAAATGTAATTAAGCATGGCCTTGTCTACAGTTTATGGCATTTTCCATTTATCGGATCCACTTGTGGTAGCTGGATGTAACAATGATTTTCAAGATTTAACCTTAATGCATATTACGTTTTTAAGGCATAATTGCAGAAAATTCTAAAACCACCGAAAATGTTTTTGGGGCTTTCATTTTCAGTTACATTTGCTCTGATAATATTGGAATGTAGATTTAAATTTTCCTTTAAATGCTTATCCAGTTGCAACTTACAAATCGATGCTGCATTATCAAGCCCTCAAACTGCAATTCTATTTTGCAGGTAATAATAAATCGGGACACACTTGTGGAACTTCTGGCCAAGCACACTGGAAATGTGAGTGGATGAATCGATTTATTCTTCTTTGTTTGATACAAAATTTGAAAAAACGAGGGAACTCATTGTATGGCTTTATATTTCATTAGCCCGTAGAAACAGTAGCCAATGCGATGAAAAGACCGTTTTATATGGATGCTAACAGAGCTAAAGAGTTTGGGGTCATCGACAAGGTAAGTGCACTGCCCTTATAAGTAAAATGTTTGGTATTTCATATTTCGTACATATTTGAGGTGTCTTTTGGATACAGATCCTGTGGCGTGGTCAGGAAAAGGTAATGGCCGAAGTTGCTTCTCCTGAGGAATGGGACAAGAATGCTGGCATCAAAGTCATGGATGGCTTTTAGTGTCCTGCTGGTGGATGCTAGTGATTGTAAGTGCATTCTCTGTTCATTTTTGCTTTCGAAGAACTAATCATGGCCGAAGGAGGACATTTCTTCTGTAGTGGAATTTTGATAATAAAGACCATTTGTATGGAACGAGCTGGTTTCACCATATTGGCTTCTCGGCACACAGATTTTACGTTTTCCGTAGCTGCAATAATCAATCTTGAATAAATACTCGGAGATAAAAAGCTTAAGTTACGGATGCTCCATTTTTTAAAGTTTGCAGTCTACCAGTTCTTGCTGTTGCAACAGTTGATGTTCGTCCGATGCAAAGCTTTAAGTTTTATATTTTTTGTTGTCCTGCAGAAAGTCGTTAGCTAGATCCATTCTGCTGCCTATTCATAACTTCTGAAACAGAGTTCGGCTCGGTAGAAGTACCCTGGTCATCGTCCGAGGAGTCTTGTACTTGCAGGAACACCATTCACTAACTATCGAGCTGAAATTACAATGATACATTTAGCTGCTGGAAATAGATTGCAGGTTAATGGAGTACTTGATGAAAGATGGAAGGAGCGTATATAATACTAGAACAACGATCCTTTTCAAGCTTTGTTGTCAAATTCTGTATAATCTTACAGATTGTGATAAGTTTTAGCAGTGCTCCCAAAAATGCCTTTATGACTGCAAACTTGACGTGATTCGAATCGTGTTTATGATCTTAAACGCGATATGATAGAAAATATATTTTAAATTGTCAGCCTGCTGTGTGTTCGTAATTTAAGGAGCGAAGTTAAACCATGCAAAAAATAGTTATACAAATCCAATTTTTTTTGGGTGAAACCATCGGTGTTTAGAAGTTAATTGGATTTTAATTAATTTATAATAAAAGAAATTTAATTTGTTTAAACTTTTATATTTGTCCGCTGTAAAATTGATAAATAAATAGATCTAATTAGCTGATTTTTTAATAATATGTTTTATTATATTTTATATAATACAAATATAATATATTTATATAATAATTTAAAATTATATAATATATTATATCTTTATATTTTATAGTAAATAATAATATAAATAATTTATTTTAAATAATTAAAATTGATTAAATCAATTTAATCAATTGAATTTTAGTTGTTTTGGTTTTTTTGATAAATCAATTTAATTAGGTGAGTTTTTTAGGCTATTTTAAAATCAATCCTGCCAAAGATATGTTAAAGCCGTGTTCTATTTTGTCAGCAAAACGACGTCGTGTCATTTGAGAGCAAGATGTGATTTTCTATCTGTTTTCTGTTCTCTACTGTCTTCTTGTTTCACGAACCAGAAAACAAAGCCTTTACAGTTCATTATCCTCTCTCTCTATCATTTTTCCTTCCTCTGCTTTCCTTCCATTTCCCTCTTCCAAACAAAATCCTAATCCCTTCGTTTTTTGTCTCTTCAAAATTTGCTTTCTAGAGAGTAAGAAAGAAAAGGTATGGCAGAAGAAGAAGAAGATGAAGAAGAAGAAGGAACAGAGCTGAGCGCGGAACAAAAGAAAGAAATCGCCAAATGGTTCCTCCTAAACGCTCCTGCTGGCGAAATCCAATATGTGTCCAAAGGTTCTTCTATCCAATGTCGTTTTTAGCCTCGCCATTTACTATTTCAATTGCCGTTTCTTTTTTTTTTTTTTTTCTATTTTATGATCATTAAGTTCGATGATTGATGAATTAATTCTACTCTTTTCGCATTTCATTTGGACCGATCAATTTGATTATCGGTTTTTCTTTTCGATTATTTATTTATTTATTTGCAGATTTAAAATCGGTTTTGAATGATGATGACGTGTACAACGAGGCGGCATTGGAGGCATTTCCTGTTTACAACAAATCTCATATGATTTGCCTCAAAATACCAGGTGGATTCGGTGATGTAAGTCTTAGAAATCCTTAATTTGATTTCTGTTTTAAGAATAATATTTTTTAAATTAAGCGTTTCCTTTTTTTTTTTTTAAATATTTGTAACTTGAGTTAAATTACTAGTAATGTTAAGACATTTCAGTTGGTTAGATTTTCAGAAATGTGAGTGTCTGGGTGCATTTGATATACTATACAATTGCTAGGAATAGTTTTCGTTTAGTTCATGCGTTGTTATTATTTTTCATTTTTGAGAGTGATATTTGTTGTCGAATCGTGCTTGCTTCATTCTGTACTTTCAGTTGGATAATGCATGAGCTTGTATTAGTTGGTAAGTGTCGTGACTCTATGGTTGTAGACGCGTTTTCGGTTGCATCGTGTTTGTCGGGTTGTAGACATAAAGAATGCTACTGCATTCAATTACATTAAATATAAGTAGCGAAGAAAGCTGAAAACCCAAAATTATGGCTGTAAAATCGCATTCCAGCTGTTATTTAAGTCCCTAGTAGTAAGTCTAGCTTTCAAGATTTAAATGGCATTTAAGAGTGTCTTGATTGTTTGCTTTAAAGGCAATGAGTATTGATCATTGTTTTTAAGATGCTTCGTTTCTAACGTTTTCCAAATGGGATATTGGACTCTTTTTGACATGGGTATGGTATTTAAGTCATCCGATTAACTCAATATCTCATGTTGGCTTCTTATTCTTATCAAATACGAGGATAGTTTCAATATCCGGTCTGTTTGCTGAGATGCTGGTTGCGTTGAATTTAGTTGTAAAGCAAACCTAATTATTGCGATATTTCTTTTCAATTGGAGTTTAGGTGCTGGTTACATCATTTGGGGAGCTTCAGGATAATGAGTATCTAGACCCCAGGACTGCCCAAGTTGCCGTAGTCGACCATGTCAAACAGGTACCTTTTAGCCTTATTAATGAAACTTGTGATCTAAAATTTTTAATGCCATAAAAAGAACATAACATTTGCTTTAATATCATTTCCTGAAATAGAAATTTTTAGTAGCTAGTAGATTATAGGTTCATTTTCCCCTTGTTGATATGACGCTTAACATGTTAATCCATATATTTTAATATAAATGTTTATATCGTGATGTGCTAAAAATTGGTTCAGGTTTGTACGGAGGTGAGACCTGCCACGGATGAGGAGCTTCCTTCCCCATATATCGAGGAATACCGGTACGTGTTACAACTCTGGTGTACTGACTGATATTATTTTTAATTGATCCTTATGAACTACTATGAGCATGATCATTAGATTTTTTTAAGTGCCCATTTCCTCCATTGGCTGGAGCCAGATTAGAACCTCCGTAGATCTAATTTATTCCATGTTTGCTGAAACCAGCTAGCTCGAACTGGCTTTGACTATTATCTTTAATTGTGGCTGCCTATGATCCTTTCCCTGGGTTCTGACTGACTCCCTACCTGGATTGATACTTAAAACTGTCGCCGGAACTATAAAGTTACTAATTTTATTGCCAACAAGTAATAAGTTTAATAAGTTTGCATGTTAAGGATATAATTTCGTATCCCATTATGATTTTCATTGTTATTGCTAAAACAAGCCCACATCATGAAGAGAAAAGAATCCATAATTTCGCTTTGTATCACCTTTACTTTCTGCTCTCTTGAAAAACTCAGCAAAAATCAATGATTGCATATGGCTGGCATTATGGCGCGTTTCGTCATGTAGTACTTTAGTTACTACTTGTAAATTAATTCCAATTTTTCTTTTTTGTTTTCAGATGTGCTCTGGAAGCAGAAATGCTGAAGTATGTTGGTGAAGCTTATCCTAAAGGTTTTTGTTCAGTTTACTGTATTAATGGAAAAGATGTGGAGGGACCCGGATCTGATTTTGAGCTTGTTGTAGTGATTTCTACTGCAAGGGTTAGCCCCCAGAATTTCTGGTGTGTGAAATTCGTTAGACCACAATGTACTAGTAGCTTTTCTACTGTGATTTGCTTGATTGTATAATTGACAAGCTATTTGGTTACCTGTTAGTAGCTGATACTTGTCACATAGACACATGTGAATATTTATCTTCTAATAAGGGTTTTTGGAATACTGTTTAGCAATGGAAGTTGGCGGTCAATATGGAATGTTGAATTCAAAGACAATATTCAAATGCTGGAAATAAGAGGCAAATTGCAGGTATTTCAATATTTCTTCATGATGCAGTGCATGGCGTATTTGTTACCCTTTTGTTCTTGCATTTCAGGTCTGAATACATATAAACTACATTACTGGGACTTGGATGTGAGTGTTGGATATGAATATTTATCCGACATGGGTATGTTTAATTTTTAAAGTTTTTTCATGTATTTGGAGGGTCATATCCCCATACCCTATTTCCAAAAATGTGTCGGACATGGTTGACAGATACGGCTACTTCAAGCAAATGAAGAGTCAGAACAACATAGCATATGAAGTTACTTAAACTTACAATAAGTTAGTTCTTTCTATTCTCAGGTGGGCGCACACTATTTTGAAGAAGGAAATGTGCAATTAGATGCAAAACATGAGTGTAGAGATTCTACAATGTTTCAGGTTATTACCAAAATTGACAAGCTCCTTTAATATTGTTTTCTTTTCCCCTTGTTTTCTCCACTGGCTCGTTCTTTCTTGCAATAGAATATGAAATTCTTTCTTTCTCCTTCCGGCTATTTTTAATATCTCATTTAACCATTTTGACATAGCATATCAAGGCGTTAACTGTTTTGAGCAAATATTTTAATATGAAGACTTGTCGAATATATAGTTTGGATCCTCAAACTCTAGTATAAATGGTAAATGCGGACATGTGTCTGACAGGGGTATGTTTAATTTTTTCTAACATTTTCCATGTATTCGGAGCAGGAGGGTCCTAGCCTCCTAGGAGGGTCATATCCTCATATCTTTGTCCAAATATGCGTTGGACATGGGTGTCGGACTTGGGTATTTCAAAAAAAAAAAAAAATGAAGAGTCGGAGCAACATAGGTTTGGATGTTACTATTAAGTTGTAGGATGGAAGTTCTGGAGTTATTAATCCGGAAGTTTTGTTTTTGTTGGCTTACTGTATGCCGCATATGGCTCTTGGCCAGTGTGTTAACAAAAATGTTTTCTGATCTCTTGCTGCCATGTCCTCATGTTATAATTGTTTTCTTATGGTTGTTACTGTGTTTGTTTCAGTCCCCTGATGATAGTGCAATCGCCGTAGCTGGTGTCATTCGCCACCACGAGACAGAGTATTTGGCATCTCTCGAGGTTGTTTTCGATATATTCTGGTTAAATTTCAAATGCTTGAGTTTTCTAGAATACTCTACTGACAACTGAGGAATAAATGCAGGCGTCTTATTTGAATTTGCCGGATACCACTTTCAAGGTATGTTTTATTTTTTTGCAATGCCTTCGTGCTGAAAGGTTTGAGGAAATTTTTTGAATTAGGTTAGGTTATACCATTTTTAGATTCATGTTTAGGCATCAGATCCAACTATCATTGGGGTTTTATTTAAGGTTCTATACCTTATACTGCAAGTTTCTCAATCATGCTGGTTTACATCATGTTTTCGTGTTACACATTTGGTGGATATGACTCAGACATGAGACGATTACCTGACATGAAAAATTAACTAGAACACGATACGGATACACAATGTCTTAAAATCTATGTAGTACGAATTATTGATAAACTGAAATTTATATAAATATAAAACTCCTCAATCACGATTATGACTAGGAAAAATATACGGACACGAATACACGAATTGCCATCTGTCAGGTTAAACCTAATACCATTTCCTTTTTTCCTGATGAAAACTCATAGGGGCTGCTAGGAGTTATGCTGGAGTAATAGATAATCCAAGTTAGAATGCCCATTTGTAACTTTATTCTATTTCGAATTTCATAGAGAGAATATAATTTAAATCTCTTGATGTTAATTTAGCTATGTTGCTCCGACTCTCCATTTTTCTGTAAGTATTTGTCTCCAACATTGGTGTTTGATGTATATTCAGATTTGGCTGTGAGGTTTGATCCTCCAAGGACCCTCCAAATACACGGAAATCTTGGAAAAACTTAAACGTATCCATATTGGACACATACTCACGTCCGACATTCACCGAGTCCGAGTAACATAGGCATCTAGACTATTTGTCTACTTCAAGAACCCTTGAAAAAGAAACTAAGCTCTCGAAATATGTTGCTTTTACTTTTCATTTTTCTTGAAACCGTGTCTGATTCCTGTATCTAATGGATATCCGGACATGGGTATGACGATATAACCCTCCGAATTCATGAAACAATTTATAATGAAAATTAAATATATCCTTGCTTGATACTCATACCCCAAGTCCGAGTCACTTAGCTCTTAAAACATTTATGTGCAAAAATGCAGGATCTTCGGAGGAAACTTCCAGTTACTCGGACGTTATTTCCATGGCACAACACTTCGCAATTCAGCCTGACAAGGGAGATATCAAAAGAACTCGGAATCGGGAAGTGACTTTATCTACCAATATCAAGAGGTATAAAACCAATTCCTTAATGCATAAAATCTGAGTTCGAGCGGGTCGATCCCCAGTAAGTGGACTGTTCTTATTTTTAGTGCAGTTTCTGAGAATTTTTACGAACTGTTGTTTGCCTTCAACAACCTTGAATTTTTATAGTTAAATCTGTTATTTTGGTGGTGCAAGATGTGTGTTTCTCCTCGTGCAAGCATCTGACTTTTGGTGTGCTATCTCGCATCATTTCTTTACAAGCCATGTATTATTATGTAAGCATTACTTTGAACACTTCTAGCTTTTCTTATAAGTTCCTAATCTAACTTATAACCTGAACCTCAATCTAATTAACTCATCTGGGGGAAACGTTATCCCCTTAAATCTTCTTGAACCTGCAACTTTCAAGAACATGAAAAATTGTGCTCATTTGGCTAACTATTATGTCGATACTTTTTAATATAATTGATAAATCTGTATATAATTTCTTGATTGTCCTAATTTCATTCCCGGTAATTGAACCCGGGTCCCCTTGGCGAAAGCCAGATATCCTAACCACCGGACGACAACGGGTTATTCCTTCTTGAAGCCAGGGTTACTTTGAGAAGCTACAATTTTCAGCACCGGCAACATAAAAAGTATAAGATTGAGACTAATATGTCATCGTCTGCTTGGATATAATTCCGGCAGTTTCCAGCACCGAGTATGCATGGCAAGCAATTTTCCTTTTATATATATATATATATATATTAATCATGTAAATATAAACATTACACACATTATTATGGTAAAATTTTTATTGCTTTTATAAATTTATCATATTTATTAAATTATATTTTCATTTATCAAGATCTTGTATTCACCTTTATGTCTTATTTTGTTTAGAATTATTAAATCTTTATTATCCCACAAATGCACCAATGAAAAAGCAGAATCCTACAACTGAAAAAGGGGAAAAAAAAAAGAGGGGAAGTACATAAGAAAAAAAACACTAAAATGAATAGATGAGGGAAGAAAAAAAAAGAATAAATAAATAAATAAATAAATATATATATATATATGCATGTAATCTCTTTGGTAAATTTTTAACTACATTTTTCATTCAAAATGTACGTGCAAACAAATAACCACCCTTCAATTGCGCTTCTCAACCTTCAATAATAAAAGGTTACTGTTTGCACACTATCCAAAAAATCCGAAAATATAAAAATAAAATAAATTAGAAAATTATATTAATCGATTATCATTATTACAATGGTATATTCATACTGCATCACATTAAGGTTTAACATCGAACTATGCTCAAAAGGCAACTCAATAAGCATCCTAATTATATCCAAAAGAAGGGACTGAAATTTGTCCATAATTAACATCATCACATGCAAACAAATAATTACTAGAGGTGCAATCCTAAGATTCTCCGTGACCAAGTATAAAAGTCAAAAACCGTTTATCATCTTCTTATTATCTTTGTACACTACTCTATTATTTTTAAAATTTTTGTTGATTTAAGTATTATATCTTGAAATATAAATTCTAACGTTCTTTTAATTTTTATTTTCATTTCTAAGTCTATTGTTTAATTTCGTTGTTTCCTCTCCACTAAAATACTATTTATCAACTCGAAAACACGTCAGTACATATGTTATAAATGGATGCTAACATGTGTGAAACCCGAATCCAAATAAGATAATATCTGTGAACGAACTTAAAATACTCACAAAATAAGAAAAAATACAGAAAATTTTAAAATACCCTCCGATCCCTTTGAGACTCAAAACCTATGCCAACTAAAGTATTTTGCCTTAGAAGTACAAATTCTAACATTCTTCTAGCCCGTGCTTACATTCCAAGTCTACCGTTAAGTTTCGTTGCTTCCTCTCGACCAAAGAACTATTTATCAGCCCGAAGACACATCAACACATATGTTGTAATTAAGTGTCACAATGCTCAAAACCCGAATCTAAATAAGATAATATGTATCGAT
>JBBYHO010000003.1:22750396-22793300 GCA_038382025.1 Adansonia gregorii | reverse complement strand
TATTTTTGTAATTTTATCATATAATGGTGCTAATTTGTGTTAAATAAAATGTGAATATGTGATTATTGAGTTTAAAACAATTGATTGGTAGATTGTTTAGGTGTTGGCCAAAATTCATGCTTGTATATATGTTTTTGTGGTTATTTTGTCAATATAAAAAGTTTAAGGGCTAATTTGAAAAAAATAAAGAATAAAAAATAAAAAAATATTTGTTTAAACATATATGCTCGACCAAAGTACACTTGCACTTTTAGGAATGTATTTTATGCATTTATCAAGTTAAAATACATTTTGTTTAGTTTTGGGGTTTTTTGGTAATTTTTAAAAAGTTTAAGGATTTTCATGTAAATATTAAAAATTTATTCTAGGGGCAGAAAGAATTGACCAAATTTTGCTTGTGATCTTTTATGTGGCTTTTATGATTATTTTGATTCGTTTGAAGCTTAATTTTACATTTTAATCATTTTAGGGCTAATTTGTAATTTAAGAAAAGTTTAGGGATTAGTTTGCAAATAATAGAAATTTTTGTTGTACGGTTAAAGGATTTGATTGAAAGCTTCATGGATAACTTGGAAACTGATTTTGGGTATTCCATATCACGCTCTAAGTATTTTTCACACTTTAGAGGGTATTTTGCAATTTCTCATAGTTTAGGGGTAGTTTACAAATAATGGAAAATTTTTTTTTGGTCAATGGTGTTTGACCAAACCTTGTTATGGATGTTCTTCATGATTTACATGCTGATTTTTACTTGATTAATTGTATTTTGTGATGATTTAGGTTTTGTTTTACTTAGGTACCAAAGCATAAAATTAAGAAAGTTTAAGGGCGCTAAGGGAAATTTGGCATTTTTAGTACAAAAATGGTTATCTTTAGCATGAAATCATCTACTTAGATTATTTTAAATATTTTTAGCATCCCATTGGTCCTCCGGTGAGGTGCTAAAAATATAAAAATCTTTCGTATTCTTTTGGTACTCCATAGGGTATGAAATGCAATTTTTAAAAATTTAAGGATTTAACGGTATTTTTGCTTGCTAGTTTATTTCAAAGTTTAAGCTTCTCATTTAAGGTGTTTTTGGGTCAAAAAAATAATAAATATATCTTTTTTAGCATTTCGAATCAATTTAGGATTAATATTTAATTTTGAAAAATTTAGGGATCCATTAGTAATTTTTGTACTTTAAGCCATTTTTGTAACTTAAATTAGTCATTTAGAATAAAAATTATCATTACTTGTCTTTTTTAGTCTTTTAAGATTATCGAGATACTTTCATGTCAAAGGTATACCACAAGGGTATTTTTGTAATTTTTTCATCGAGATGCTTTTATGTCAAAGGTGAATGTTTAGGGTTTGTATAGCCTTTTAAGATCATTTTTGAGTCTATTAGGGGCATAGGGATATTTTCATGTCAAAGGTATACCTTAAGGGCATTTTTGTTATTTTTTTTACTTGGATGCTTTTATGCCAAAGGTGAATGTTTAAGGTTCCTTTAGCCTTTTAAGGTCATTTTTGATTCTATTAGGGGTATTGAGATAATTTCACGGTGAAGGTATACCCTAGGGGTATTTTTATAATTTTCCTTCACTAGAATGCTTTTATGCCAAAGGTGAATGTTTACGGTTCATTTAGCCTTTTTAGATCATTTTTGATTCCATTAGGGGTACTTAGGTAATTTTATGTCCCAGGTATACTCAAGGGACATTTTCATAATTTTTCTTACCGAGTGCCTTAGTGTCGATGGTAAGGCTTAGGAATATTTTAATATTCCTTAAAACCCAATCCTAAGTAGTTATCGAGTGCCTTAGTGTTGATGGTAAGCCTTAGGAATATTTTAATTTTCCTTAGGAATTAATTTTCCTTAGAACCTAATCCTAAGTAGTTACTGAGTGCCTTAGGGTTGATGGTAAGCCTTAGGAATATTTTAATTTTCCTTAGAACCTAATCCTAAGTAGTTATCGAGTGCCTTCGTGTTGATGGTAAGCCATTGGAATATTTTAATTTTCCTTAGAATCCAATCCTAAGTAGTTACCGGGTGCCTTAGTGTCGATGGTAAGCCTTAGGAATATTTTAATTATCCTTAGAACCAAATCCTAAGTAGTTATCGGGTGCCTTAGTGTCGATTATAAGCTTTAGGGATATTTTAATTGTTATGAAAACCTTGTCTTAAGTAACCACCGGGTGTTTCTATGCCAAAGGTATATTTTAAGGATAGTTTTTTTATTTTTTTAGTCCCTAGATTCAAATTAGTACTTTAGTGTCTAGACCGAGTCATAGGTCTTTTATTTTTGTTTCAAATAAAATTCGTATGTCTTTGTAAAATAAAGGCAATGTCTCAGAGTTAGAGTGATGCAAGAAATTCCTCCGACCCATATGTGATAGGGGTTGTATGAATCATTCTAATGACGAGATACCCTTTTCAAAATAAAAATCGAGAATTTTATACAAGTAAAAACTTTCACATTCTGCCAGGTGCTCTAGTAGGATGTGAAAGACATTTTGGTTTTTTACAACATTTTATGTCCTTTTGGTTTTCCGTTGGGGTATAAAAGGGAAGAACAAAAACTTTAGTGACCCATTGGTTTTTCAGTGAGGTTGAGTAAGATGTTTCGATTTTCAAAATGTAAAACCTTAATTTTCTCTCATGATATAATAAAATCTTATTTTAATGAGATGGGAATTGTAATTAAGTACCACATATTGAAGTTGGATAAAAAATTAAAGTTCAAATTAACTATGATCAATAAGGTACCAATTTTGGGCACCATGAGAGGGTCGATCCTTGTAGCTATAACTGACCTTTGAACCATTAAAAATGATCTCTAGTACTCCATAGACCATGGAATTTATCTTTAGGGTTTCGTGATCCTTAAAGCATTAATTCCAACAGGTGACCAATCTCACTTGGCCAAAACAGATTAGTGGCAACTCCAAACAAATGGTTATTTTGTGATGACTATTTAAGGTTAAGATGTGTAAATGATTCATCTTAACCACTGAGTTCCTAGAAATAAGAGAATATTAATATTGATATGGCCCAAAAAGAGAGAAGAAAAAATAGTTTTGGAATAATGATACATCACCACTTATATAGTCAAGGGTTGTTTAAGTCAAGCTTAGTCAGGATTCGCATCAGGGCCATGTTACGATAGCTACAACAGAATTTAAAAAACAAATAATATTGAGATTTTCTCTAAGGACCAGCTTGTATGTTTTAAACAATTTGATCTATCTAATCATCAAACAAATAGATCTAAAAGTAGTCATACCTTAGATCAGGGTTTGAATAACCTAATATGAAAATTCCATGACCATAAATTGTCAAATATCAAGCCCGATTTAAGTAAACTAAAACTATTTAAATGCTTTGCTTTAACAGTTATCCACATAGGCAATCTAGAAAATTTTTGATGAGGAGGAGGTTTCGTTACTGGAAGCTATGATAGCAACTTAGATTTTAATCAACCTTTCTTTACACTTAGAAGACCTTGATTTTGTAATCAAATCAAAGAAGAAAACAAATTTTCTTCCTGCTTCAAAGGGTTGGCATAATCTTCCATAAAGTTTGTAGGAGGATGTCACCCAACCATTTTCTTGGTCTTCTTGGTCGAATTTTCTCTCTAAAATTCTTTGCTATGTGATTAGGCATCATAAAACACGTCCTCTTCATTGGGATACATAATATTGATGTTTTTGTTTAACAAGAAAAGCTTTCCTTTTCGCTATTTTCCTTAGAACCATAGTTCGCTTGCCAATAGAAATGAACATAGATTTTTGTAATATATATCCATTTTTTTATGATCGGGCATTAAAAACACATTCTCCTTATTAGGGTTCATGATATTGATGCTTTGGTTTAACAAGAATAGATGGACATGGATTCTTGTAATTATATCCATTATTTTCATGATTGGGCATCATAAACAAATTCTCCTCATTGGGATACATGATATTGATGCTTTCCTTTCGTAGGAAAAGCTTTTCCTTCCACCTTTATCTAAAGAATCATAATTTGTTTGCTAAAAGAGATGAACATAGATTCTCATAATAATTTTCATTCTTTAAATAATTGGGCAGCACAAATACATTTTTCTCATTGTGGCTGTAACCGACTCTCGAACCCTTAAAAATGATCTTTGGTACTGTATAAACCATAAAATTTATCTTTAGGGTTTCATGACCCTCAAAGCATTAATTTCGATAGGTGACCATTATGACCTGGCCAAAATAGATTGGTGGCAACTCCAAACAATTGGTCATTTTGTAATGACTATTTAAGGTTATGATAGGCAAACGATTCATCTTAACTACCTAATCCCCAGAAATAAGAGAATATTAATATCGATATGGCTAAGAAAAAAGAGAAGAATAAATAGTTTTGAAATAATGATACATCACTACTTATATAGTTAAGGGCTATTTAAGTTGGGCTTGGTCAGGATTCGCATCCAAGCCATATTGTGACAGCTTACCGACTCCATTAGGGACCCAATTTTTTTTAGAGAGTCAGGCCTAAAATTGATCATGTGTTAATTAAATTTTAATTAATCTAGTTTCAATTGGTATTTAGTTTCAATTCCTATTTTGAAAATTTTTTTTATGACTTATTTTTTTAAGTCAATGTTTGTGTATTTTCTTTTTATTTTAAAAAAAGGTGTGCTTATCCCTTTGCACACATGGTGCACATCTTTAATAGTTTACCTTCTGTCTAATGTGAGAGGGACATAAGTACCTAATAATTTAAGAAGAGGTGAAGTAGCTCTACCTTCTGAGGTGTTAGCCTCTGTTTGAGCCAGTGAAAAGCCTACTGGATGTAAATTCCTATGCCTGCCTGAGGTGTTAGCCTCGTTACAGGCATAAAAGATACTCCCACTTGAATTGAACCTTTTATGACGTAAATCCATGATGGATAAGGAGAAGGTACTCGTTAGTCCATTATGGACTCGGGGTAATTCAAGAACCGATTTAGAGGTCTAACCTAAACCTTATATAGTGAACCTTGGAAGCTCCTTAACTAGCACCATACCCTTACTATAGGTGTCACTGAGGTTAGGGACATACGAAGGGTTATGCATACCTTCTTCTTTCTTTATTCGCCTGCTTTATTTCAATTACATCTTTGTGATATTATTTATTGCTATGTTTTATTATCTGGAATATTTATTTCATGGATACTAACTTGTTTACTTTTTCTTTTCTTATCCTTATTGTGCATGATTCATTTGCATCATGGGTGTTTGCTTTAGGCCTAATTTTGGATCCAGCTAATTTCTATTCAATTTTATGGAAAACCAAGCAAAAGTGGTGGTTATTTCTAGAACTTTTGAAAAGGTTTACACAGTGTTCAAACTGAATGAGAGAAAATAAGAAGACTGCATACCCAGGGACTTTGTATTGAGACTGCCAAAGATCATACACTTGGATCTTAGACAAAATAATATTTAAGAATTGGTACATATATGGGAAGGATGGGATAAAGCCAAGCAAACCCAGTTTACGGCAAAATATGGATATATGGCCATGTTGTTAAAGATCCCCATAGATGAACAGTTAGTCCAAGCTCTGATAGAATTCTAGAACCCTTCTTATCATGGTTTTCATTTAACCATCATGACATAAGCCCAACCATAGAAGAGATTGCATCATTATTAAGGTTGGGATAAGTGGAGACAAAACTTATCTACTACAAAGAGCATAACCCGATGAGTCATAAAAAGAGATTGGCACAGATCCTTGATTTATCTCTTTGGTCTCTTCGCTTCGAGCATAAAGGCAGTACCACAGTTGTTTCATGGCAATTTTTTAAAGAGTATATTAGGGATCGGCCACAGAAAAAGGAAGCCTTTGATACATTTGCTTTAGCCATATACAGGTTGGTTTCTTCCTAAGGGTGCTCAAACGTGTGAAAGTAGCAGTGATAGTGCTCTTTGACCGGTTGAAGTGAAATATGCATCCTACCCCCGCCATCTAAGCATAAATCATTCGAGCACTTAGCATGTGTCAAAAATCAGGTAGATTTGTTAGGAGTGCATTATGTTGCAACGTACCCCGAGGTGGATCCTAGCTGATCTATGTGTGTATACAACTTAAAAGATTTTTCTGACTAGAAAATGTCTTCTTGACTGAGAATTTTCCTTTGCAACATGATGAGAATGAGAAAGTATGGATTCTTGACTCATGATATAGAGAGGGGACCATAAGATGAATTGCTCATCTTATTGTTCTCGGATGACTATCACAAAGTAGCTAACGCTTGGAATCGGCGTCGATCATTTTGGGATAGGCATGATCAGATGCCTATTGAAACTTATATCTTGAGTTACGAAACTCGAAACATCGATCCTGTGGTTTGCATGGTATAAAGATTTGCCATTTGAGTTCGAGAGTTGGTTAGCATGATAAGGCATGAAACTCTTTGCGATGCCCAAAATCAGTACCTTACGAGTTATGTCTTATTTCAGTTTTGATTCTTTCAATCTTAACTCGTCACTATTTTGATATAACCCTCTTTTAAAGCATGAATTTTATAGAAGTACAAATCCAGTTTTTGATGAAATATTTAATCTCATATATGCCCCGGATAGATAAGGTATATAGAAATTTTTAATAAAAATGACCTCTGGATTTTACCACGAAAATGAAATATTTCATTTGGGCACTGGAGAGATACCCACGCGGAACATCACCTTTAATTTTACTTGAAATGATTTGAAAATATGAATGCAAATAATCATTACAAAGCAATCATGTTAGTAAGGCAACGAATGAAGTAACATAACATGAACCATTCAATGTAATGATAAAAAGAAGGGATGGACTATTGGAATTTATCTCACAATTAGCACCGATTATCTGGGAATAACCGAATTGACAATTTTCACAACGGATCTGGGTTGCTTGATTGAATGAGTTTTTTTTTTAAAATAAAAATAGGCTTGACTCTTGACGCGTTCATGCAAATCCGAGAAGAAGAAAAATTTAATTTAGTTGATTGAATGAGTTTTTTTTAAATAAAAATAGCTTGACTCTTGACACGTTCATGGAAATCCGAGAGGAAGAAAAATTTAATTTAGTTGAAAGATAGGGTTGGGGTATCCCCTTAAAAAGATAGGGTTGGAGTATCCCCGAGGATGATGAATAATTTTGACAAAGGAAGATTTTTAAATCTTACTAATTTTGAAAACGTGGGGTTAGAGTATCCCCAAGGATAACAAATAATTTTGACAAAAAAAGATTTTTAAATCTTAACAATTTTGAAAAAATGAGGTTGGAGTATCCCCTCGGAAAGTCAGGTTAGAGTATCCCCAAAAGTAACATGTCTAACACTCTTTAAAGAATTAAAGTTGGAAAACTTAAGTTGACAAAACTGTGTGATTTAAAAAATAAGTGAGCATTTTGACGCTTTTTGATAAAAGAAATTATTATGAATAAGGATGGTAAAGAGGTAAAAAAAAATTCATGCCTTGATGTGAGCCTATGGGAGGTCAAAGCATGTTCTCGAGGCTGATCAAGGTGATATGGTGACATTCGAATGTCTCGAGATGAAGCTCGAGAAAACAACTCAAGTTTGACCATAACCAAAAAAAAGGGGACAACATCATACTATCCCACTTAAATTGATTTGAAGGTTTCAGAAGGTGGATAATATACCATTAGAAAGATAACTCAATAAGGGTTAATCTAAAAATATTTCTAATATCCCAAAAAATCACATTTTGGGGGAATAAATTTTTAAGTTTGGATTAATTGCATTGTTGGTAGAGCATACGAGGGACCGAATGTGTCAAAATGTGAAAAATCACCCTGGACTTGTTTGGCATAAAAAAATTGCAAACAATACCTTTCTGAAAAGGGAATTCCATGAATGTTGTAGGAAAAATGTTTGAAGTTTGGTGGGTTTTAATAGCCTGATCAGAATACAAGTTCCTGATACCAAAAGTTTTAGATAGTTTAAATTTGAAAAATCATAACTCTCTCATCTAGAATGATCCGGGGGTGAATGAAACATTGTTTTAAACATAATTTGACACACATTGAGAGAAAAATATCATAAAATTCATGAAAAATTGTTGGGGATTTTAAACTGATTTTTCAATTTGCAACAGTTGTACTGCTAGCAAAGCATGTGATATTTTTATTTTTCTTTGTGTTTTCGGGTCCAAATTGGGGTTATTGACATTTGAACGTCCATGACTGAAGGAAAAGAGTGGCATGAGCATTAAAAACTTATTTGCACAGCCCCAGAGTAGTTTGGGATGATGAAACATCTCATTGGTCATACCACTCAATGTTTTGGCTTAAAAACAAGGAACAAACATTTCGGGAACAAGTGCAAGGCCATTTTTTTTTCGAAAAATCAGAAGTTTTGAGCTCATTTAATCAGGATTCCAGATTTGGAAAACTTAATATTCCCTAAGATTTTTCTGCTAACTTTAAGGAAAATGCTAAATTCATGCTAATCCTTATTGGTTAAGGTTAACATGCTTGACTTGGGGAGGTTTTGAAAATCAGACTTTTTTGACAACCATCAAACATGCACTTAGACATGAAGAAGATAATGAACATACAAGGGGATGGCACATAACATGAATAGGGATACTAACTTTACCAATGGTCTTGACAAAAAAGTGCTATGCACACATCTTATGAAGTGAAGCATGCCGAAAATAACAATGATTCATGACAAAATGTAAGTTAACGTATAAACATGCTTGAAACATGCTAGGCTAAGGATTTATACATGGATTGAACATAAGATGCTACATGGATATGGCATAAAATGCATGAACAAGAGCTATCAAAAATAATAAGGATGAAATTAGACACTTTGCTTATCAAAAGAGGCATCAAGGCATCCAAATCCTAAGCTACCACAACCAAAAGCAACAATAATGCATGAGAATCTTAAGAGGGTTGTGGAAGCATGGAAAGCTCACTGAAATGATGAAGATGTTGAAAAACCAAAAATAAAAGTGATTAAATTGAAAGTTATACCAACAAAGCTTCAAGTTTGGTCAAGTGGTTGGAGCAGTAGAGATGGCCTAAATTCCTCTATTTTCCTTGTTGTTAATTAGCAAGAAACATGAGAAAAAGAAAGGCTTCGATTCTAGTATGGGTAAGGATGATTTTTCAAAGTGTATGTGGCTGGGAGTGAGTTTTTAGGGCTATTTTTGGATGCTGAGTGAAAGGCTATGGGATTTTATTTTTTTGATGTGTGAATAAGTTAGGAGATTTAAAACAAGCTGGAAAAATAAGAGCCTTAAGCTGAGATATTTATGGCCTATTTATACCAGCATTTTGGAGTTAATTTAGAGGTGTTTTTGGTCATTTCTCAAGGGGACAAAGTTGTGACAGCTAATAGCTATAGGGTGGTTGTAGGAAGCAGTTTGCTACCCATGTGATGGACATAGGGTGGCTACTTTGATTGTTGAAATAAGATACCAGCAAATACAGTGGCTGATGGTGATCTTTGTCAACAAACAAGGGGGAATAGGGTAATCATATGACATTGACCCTTTATGATCCAATTTAGACTTTAAAAATTTTTTATTAATTCATAAGTTTAAATTCCTAATTTAAGATGGGTTTTGATCTTTTTTTTGATGCAAAAATGAGTTAAAATTGAGCTTTAGATTAATGGCGGACAAGTTAAAAATGTTCTGATTATGGAAAATAGCCTGCATATATCGATACATTGAAGCTTGTACCGATACATTGAAGAATGTATCGATATATTGAAGCTTGTACCGATACATTGAAGAATGTATCAATACATTGGGTCTAAAAGCCCTCAAATGTATCGATACAATGAACGTTGTATCAATAAATGATCATTGTATCGATACTGTGAAACATTGTATCGATACATATTGATATTTATCGATACATCTACTTTACAAAACGCAAGTTAGCATGGCCTAGTAGCTATACATGAGTTCATGTATCCATACCTAAACTCATGTATCGATCCATTTACACCTTTTATTGATACAAAGGAGGACATTTCAATTTTTTAGGTTGTTAGAGCATTGTATCGATATATGAGGATCATGTATCGATACATTTAGGCAAAATTATGAATTTTCCCATGTTTTTTTATCCCTGAATACCTAGAACTACGTCCTTTGATGCCATATCTTTGCATTTTTCTTTAATATGATCTATAGGCATTCTTTACCTCTTCAAAAAAAAAAATTTTTTTTCGTCAAGTGATGATCATCGTCCCCTTTCACGTCGATGTCCTAGATTGCTAAAAATTAGCCTAGACAAAATAAGGTGTTTACACATTAGTGCTATATATCTAGGTCCATAGCCATTTTTTGGGAGATGGTACTGATAGAATTAGACCCTATTTATCACACTCTATCCCTCTCTAGCATTTTATAGAGAAAGATTGGCCATGATCGTCAACGAAGAATTAGTGGGTGATGTCATTGAAGAACTCGGCTCTAAAAGAGATAACATGGAAAGCTTCTTGGTTCGCACCCAAATCTATCCTGTATAAGTGCGATAAATTATCATTTATGCCTTTGCTCTAATTATAGGGTACAGTCGGATATGCACCACTTTTGGTCTGACATTGGACTAAGCGATTCATCCCCATGACTTTCAATTTGGCTAGTGCTGATTTGGCTTATCATAGGGAAAGATACAAGAACATGCTTCTTACAACTGTCGTACATTGGAAAGAGAGATACGAGTCTAGGCTACTCTCTTACATAGATTAGACCATTCTTAGGTACGATACATGAAGATCAATTCGAGGTGGTGATTTGATTATTCCAAGCACAAAGGGGGTCAGTCTTCAAGCAACCATTCAACCAAAGCCTTTTATGCCTTCTAAATTGGAGTTAATTAGAGAAAAGGCAGAAAGAGATTGGAAAAGAGCGGTTGCCAAGTATTAAGCCCTCAAAGAAGAGATCATGTATCTAAAGATAAAGATGGAAGCCAAGGAAAAGGATTTTAAGAAAATAGAGGAGCAATACACTTTAATGAAGCATGATTATGTAGAACAAAACAAGAAGATAAAAGTCATTGGTTTATCTGGGAGCTCCAGCAAATCTCCCGATCAAGTTGCTGAGGAAATGCATAAGCTCCACAAAGAGCTTGAAAAGTGGGAAGCTAAAGTTATGGGAAGCAAAGCCAAGGCAGTTGCATTTGAATAAGAGCAAAAGGCATACGTGGATACACGATGACAATAGAGGAGGTTCGCGAAAAAGAATGAGTGGCTAAAAAATGCCTTTCACCAAGAACAGGGAAGGATGATAGAATTACTTGAAGAAAGAAAAGCACTCATTTTAGCTTTGGGGTAAGTAAGACAAAAATTATCTGAAAAAAAGTGCAACGTTGAGGCATGGGCCCAAGCATACAAGGAAATAGATGTCTATTGGGATAACAAGTTTTGTTGAGTTCAAGATGAATGTGACAAATGGACGGTCAATTCCCTAGGGTGACAGTTTTATATTGATCATCTGACAAAACAAATTTGCTTAGCAGTCATCCAAGCTAGGGATATAATAAAGAGGATCTAAGGACTTTAAAGATAAATCAACCTAGTTGGGGAATTCAGCCCGATGATACTTCAGTTTTTGGAACAAGTCAAAAAGCAATATGACCAAATTAGGAAGTTCTATGGACATAATTCTAATATGATAAGTGATATGTAATTCTATTCTAAAATCAATGGATATTATGTATTTTGAAGTCTTGTAGTAAAGCAAATGTCCTTGAATATATTCATTACTCATGCATACATACACATACATACATATATGATTATTGATCTATTAATAATTCTTAATTCCCCAAAAATTTTGGAATTCACACAAGGTTTAACCATTTCGAATCGAGACCAATCAACATCATAAATACCCATACATATTTACTACACCAGAACAAGAGCAAAGAGAATGGCTGGAGACCATATGACAAGATTAGAACGACTCGAGGAAAGTAACAGGCATGTTTAAGAGGCCATGTTGAAAAGGCAAGATAAACTTCAAGCTCAAATCGCATAGATGATGGAGTTATTACTAGTTAGAGGGCTAACCCACCCTGCACAAAGAGCAAATACTGATACTTCTATTGGAGGATCTAGAAGGGCACCAGTTGAAGAATTAGACACCAACCCACCATCGACTAATGCCCAAAATGTACAACATAGGGCCTTGGTAGTTACTCCTCCACCAGTCATCATCATAAACCCTGAGGTCATACCTTAAAAAGCGACTACGTGAGCTATTCTCGTTCTAGAGGAATATAAGGGACTAGGCATCTATGAAAAAAAAAAGATAAAGCAAATGGCCAAAGAAGTAGTTGAGGCCAAAAAAGAAAAGGAAACGCTAAAATTACTACTCCTTAACATAACATTAAAGGCCATAGAGGGGGTTGAATTATATAGCAATATGGACGTTGAAGACTTCAACTTAGTCCTAAATCTTATTCTCCCCTTAAAATTTAAAATGCCAGAGTTTGAGAAGTATAAAGGCACCACATCCTTGCAAGCACACATCAAAATGTTCATAAAAAAATGGCGGGCTACTTACTAGATGATAAACTCCTGATCCACTATTTTCTGGGAAGCTTGTTACAATGGTTTAAATTATACCCAAATTAAATGCTAGGCTGACTTGGCAAGTGTTTTTCTCTAACAATACAAGCATATGGCTGAGTGGGCTCCAGATCGTTTGACTCTCTAAAATTTAGCAAAGCAACTAAATCCTTCAAAAAATATGCCCTAAGATGGAGGGACTTAGCCTTTCAAGTCCAACTGCCCTTGATAGAGAAGGAAACGGCAATGTTACTTGTCGATATTTTGCATCTGCCTTATTATGCAAGATAGTAAGAACGCGACAAGGAATTTCTTTGATCTTATAATCTCTGGAGAAATGATCAAATCAGCCATTAAGGCCGAGAAGCTTACATAAAGAGAGTCTTTTAGTGCAAAAAAACCAAGACTGGTAAAAGAAGGTAAAACACTATCAGTTGATTATGTAAGCCAGCCATACCGCCTAAGACCTCGCCTTTATTATCAAAATCCAAGATAAATGCCCCCTAAACACTTATCCATATAAAACACCTTAAGCACCCATTTCAACAATCGTCTAAGCTACCATTCCAAACCCGCTTCCCCAAAACCAACTAAGACCCAACACTAATACACAACTTCAAAGAACCAATCAAACCAGACCCCATTTTAACCTTCTTCCTTACTCATATAAAAAATATTTAATAAACTTTCAGAAGTAAGGCTAGAAGCACTAATTTTTTCCAAACTGTATGGAGGCAAGTATCCTAGCTAGCATAACCCAAACCTACACTATAAATGCCATGCACTATCGGGCCACTTGATTGAAAATCGCTAACCTTTTAGGCATAATGTTTAAAGTCTTTTTAATAATGCACTTTCAAGTTTATAGCACGTCAGCTCCTAATGTGGTAGCAACCCCTTTGCCAGATCATTCTGAGCCTAAAGTTAACGTCATAAGCATTGAAAACAAGTAATAGAGGAAGTTGAGTGTGGAAGAGGTCAAAACACCTATGGAGAAAGTATGGATGGTTATGACCAAAGTCGAAATCCTTAGCTAGAATCAGAAAAGCATTAAAGGATAATTTGACGATGGTGTCAATTTTTGCAAGTATCATCTGACTTTGGGGCATACCTTATAGAGTTGCCTAGATTTTCTAGCTTTGATTCAAGGGATGATGAATAATGGTGAGATCGAGTTTTTAGAATAGATTGAAGTAGAAGTGAAAAAATTAGTCAATATGGTGGAGCAAGGATTATCATAACCTCCATATAATATTGGTCACCTTCTCATCATTCGTTGCAACTAGACTACGCGTTCAAAGATGGATATTGCCCTTAGACTAATTATAAGGCCACTAGTGTTATTCCTTTATCAAGATAGTAAATAGGTGCTGTGAAAGTATGATGGTGGGGTCACCACTCTAGAAGCTGTTACTACCTAATTGGCATCCGTCAATATCATAGGGGTCAGCCATGTTACATGAAGAGGGTATATATGGCAAAAAAATCAGGGAAGCCAGTATAAAGGTGAAATTAGAGGCACAAATATATGGGAAGGTAGTAGTTATTGATGATGTCCTAAAGGAAAAGCAAGAACTAGTAAAGGAAAAAGAGGCAGCCAAATTCCTAAAGTATATTAAGCATAACAAATACAGTGTCGTGGAGCAATTAAAGCAACAACCAGTGAAAATTTCATCGCTAACTCGGTTGCTCTATTTTGAACTTCATCAAAACACTTTGCTGAAAGTATTAAATCAAGCGTATGTCCTTTAGGACATTTTTGTTAACAAACATAACCGGTTGGTAAAGAATTTTGTCACTAACAACTTAATCTCATTTAGTGAGGATGAAATTCCACTTACTTACCAAAAGCCTTCCACATCACAACTTAGTGCAAAGGAACCATACTACCTAATGTCTTTATCGATAGTGGCTCTGCTCTAAATGTCATGCAATGGAGTACACTGTTTCATTTTCTTGTAGATGTTAGCCAAATCAAACAAAGTCATGTGATTGTCAGGGCTTTTGATGGAACAAGGAGGGACATCAGAAGAACTATATTAGTTACTATAGAAATTGGTCTTTGCCATTTGAAATCGAGTTCCACGTTATGGATATTGCTTCAACATACAACTATTTGTTAGGGTGACCATGGATTCACCTCGCTAAGGCTATTCCATCATTTATGCATCAAAAACTAAAGTTTATAATGGATGAAAGATTGGTGAATCGGAGAAAGAAGACATAGTCACTATGACATCGACAAAGGCTCCTTACATTAACACAAATGCTAAAACTGATGAATGCTCTTTTAGAGTTTTTGAGATTGTCAATGCAACCTTTATATCAGAAGGATCAGTCATCCCTAAACTAAGGCTATCAAAAAGCACGCGTATGGGCCTCAAGTTGACAGTAGGGGAAAGAGCCTTAGTCGAAAAAGGACTCGGGAGACATTTGCAAAGAACCAACTAAGACATTAATGTCAATGGTAAGAAAGACAAATATAGATTAGGCTTCAAGTCGGAAAGACTTCACAAGAAAAAGTTTAAAAAAAATGGGAGAAAAGCAGCCATCTCTGGGTGTTGGCCAACAGTCAAGCCAGAAATCAACTCCTTACCCCGTATTGAAGGAAAATTTCTGCTATGGAGGAGTTAATTCAAGAAATAAAGATAAAGAAACCAAGAACATTGTTTTGGTGATCGATGAAGCCTTCGAAGAGCATCATGTGGCTGCCATTGGAAGAGGTGATAAAGAGTTTACTGAGGATCGTGGGATTCACCCATGCCCCCTGGATATGTTTTAAGGAATTGGACATATGCTAAGAGAAGCATAGTCTTTAAGCCAATCCTAAAGTAATAACTAAGAAATGAACTTTATCGTCTATAAATCTTTTTGCAAAAACTCATAATGTTAATTTATCATTAGTAAAAATAAAATGCACGTAATCTTTCCTTATATAATCTGTCTTGGCTCTTTTCCTTTCTTACATCTGTTTCTTTTATGATTTCTTATCTCAACATCTTTTTTTTTTTTGCATCCATACCCTATTTATAGCCCATATTCTTTGGCCTATTTATTCCTTGCTTTTGTCTTTATAGAGAAACAAATAAATTTGATAAAGATTCAAAGGTTAATTTTGAATAGACTATTTGCTCAAACAAGGTTGATCTTGAAGAAGATATCGATGATCATATCTTGCCTCTTGATTTGTTAAAAACAATTAAATGAGAAGATGAGCGCATAATACCCCATGAAGAGCCCACTGAGATTATCATTTTGGGGAATGATAAAAATGATAAGAAGGAGATCAGAATAGAAACTGCCATAAAGGCTTCCACTCGAGAAGATTTGATAAGTCTGTTGCATGAATTTTGAGACATCCCTGCATGTTCTTATCAAGACATGCCAGGATTGGATGTGAAAATTGTGGTTCATAAATTACCCTTAAAGTTAAAATGCAAATCGGTTCAATAAAAGTTAAGGAGAATGAAATCGGAGATGCTTTTGAAGATAGAAGAAGAGGTTAAAAAGCAGTTTGAATCTAGATTTTTGAAGGTGGCAAATATCTGAAGTGGGTTGCAAATGTTGTCCCAGTTTCTAAGAAAGATAAAAGAGTTAGAATGTGTGTAGATTATCGAGACCTCAATTGAGCAAGCCCAAAAGACAACTTTTTTCTCGCTTATATGGATACCTTGGTTGATAATACTGCGAATAACTATTTATTTTGCTTCATGGATGGACTTTTTAGGGTATAACCAGATTAAAATGGCTTCAGAGGACGTGGAGAAGACTATATTTGTCACAATATAGGGAACATTTTGTTGCAAAGTAATACCATTTGGGTTAAAGAATATGGGAATAACTTACCAAAGGGCAGTGGTCACCCTATTCTATGAAATAATGCGTAAAGAAATTGAAGTGTGCATTGATGATATGAATATTAAGTCCCCTAAAAAAGAAAGTCATGTAGTGGACTTACAAAAATTGTTTAAAAGGTCGAGAAAATGTCGGTTAAAGTTAAACCAGGTGAAATGTAGATTCAGGGCCAGGTTCAGAAAATTGTCGGGTTTTGTTGTAAGCGAATGAGGAATTGAAGTTGATCCAGATAAGATCAAAGCTATATAGGAGTTGCCATCCCTATGCATGCCAAAAGGAGTGGGATGCTTCTTAGGGAGATTGAATTACATCGCTAGATTCATATCTCAACTCATAGATAAGCGTGATCTGATTTTCAGTTTTTGCAAAAATAAAATCTTGGTGAGCGGGATAGTGAATGCCAAAATGCTTTCAAAAAAATTAAGCAATATCTCTCTAATCTGTCAATATTGGTATTGCTTGCTTGAGGATGACCTTTGATCCTGTATTTGTCAATGTTCAAAAGATCCATGGGCTGTGTGTTCGGGCAGCATGATGAGACTGAAAAGAAGGAGCGAGCAATCTATTACCTCAGTAAGAAATTTTTAGACTACAAGGTAAATTATTCCCATATAGAAAAGATATGTTATGCTCTAGTATAGACAGTGAAAAGGCTCCGATAGTACATGTTGTATCATGTTACATGGCTGATCACCAAAATAGACCCAATCAAATATCTATTCAAAGTGCAAGCTTTATCAAGAAGGATAGCTAGGTGGCAAGTTTTACTATCGAATATGATATCATTTATGTAAGCAAAAAGGTGTTTAAAAGAAGTGCCATTACTGAATTCTTAGCAAGCTGGGTGCTTGATGATTATCAGCAGTTGGATTTTGAATTCCCTGATGAAGACTTGATGAATATTATGGTTAAAGAAAAAGAAGAGTTATCGAAAGGATCTATATGGAAAATGTATTTTTATGGAGCATCAAATGCATTGGGCCATGGAATCGGTGCAATTTTAATATCTTTAAAAGGGGATTATTACCTTTTATAGCCTGGATAATTTCTAATTACACCAACAATATGGTGAAATATGAGGCATGTATTATAGGGCTTCAAGCAATATTAAAAAAGAAGGCTCAACTAGTGAAAGTCTATGGAGATTGAGCCTTAGTAATTTACCAATTGTGTGGAGAATAGGAAACATAAGACCTAAGGTTATAACAATATAAAAAATTGATTCTAGAATTACTAAAATAATTCAAAGAAGTAAACTTCATTCATTTTTCCATGATGATGATAAAATGGCAGATACTCTAGCCACTTTGGTTTTGATATTTAAAGTAAACAAGGGGAAAAAGGTGACACCCATTAAGATGAGTATTTATGAATTCCTTGCATACTGCCATAACATTGTGATTGAGATAGATGGACTTCATGGTATCATAATATTAGAAATTATTTGAAGGATCGAGTATATCTACCAAATACCTTAAAAACTGATAAGAGAACCTTAAAAGGCTAGCATTAAATTTTGTCTTAGCCAGAGAGATTTTGTATGAGAACAGTTTTGACCAAACATTGTTAATGTATGCTGATGCTTCGGAAGTAAAGAAAATAATAGAAAAAGTACATGAAAGGATTTATGGGATTGATGCTAATGGATACCAGATGGCAAAATAAATCATGAGATTGGGCTACTTTTGAGCAAGTATAGAGAGTAACTGTATCAAGTATGCCTGAAAATGCTATAAGTGTCAAACTTATGTCGACAAGATTAACGTTCCACCCTCACCGTTACATGTCATGATCATGCCATGGCCTTTTTTATTTGGGATATGGATGTCATTGGACCCATTACTCTTGTAGCATCGAACGGGCATCATTTCATCTTAGTGGCCATTTATTATTTCACCAAATGGGTGAAAGCCACTTCTTTTGCAAACGTCATTAGATTAGTGGTGATGAAATTTCTAAAGGCCGATATCATTTATAGATTTGGGGTCCCTGAAAGAATTATAACGAATAATGCCTCTAGCTTGAATAATAAATTGATGACGGAGGTTTATAACTAGCTTAACATCTCTTATTATAATTCAGTCACATATCGTTCAAATAGGAATGGGGCCGTAGAAGCTGCCAACAAAAATATTAGGAAGATTATGGGAAAAATGGTGAAGTTTTATAAAGATTGGCACGAGAAGCTTCCGTTCACTCTTCTTGCTTATCAAACCTTAATACGGACCTTAACTAGGGTAACATCTTACTCATTGGTGTATGGCACAAAAGCAGTACTACTAATTAAAGTTAAAATCCTATCACTTTGCATATTAATGGAGACCAAATTAGAAGAAGCTAAATAGGCATGAGATTGCTATGAACAATTAAACTTTATTAAAGAAAAAATGTTGAAAGTGATCTAGCATGGGCAAATGTAAAGGATGATGAAGGCCCATAATAAGAAGATTCATCTAAGACAACTTCATGAAGGAGAACTAGTGTTGAAGAAAATACTCCTGATACAAAAAGATCCATGAGGCAAATAGGCAACTAATTAGGAAGGGCCCTATATGGTTTACAAGGCATTATCAAAAGGTGCATTAATCTTACCTAAATGAATAGAGATGTCCTGCCAAACTCCGTCAATGCAGACAGTGTAAAGAAATACTATACTTAAAAAAATTAAAAAAAATAACAAAAGAAGAAGAAGAAAACAAAAATTGAATAAAAACCCGAACAGGGCGTTCGATTAAAGGTGATATAAGAGGCAGGCTTCAAGTTGAAAACCTGAAAGGGTGGCTTAAGTAAAGAAAGAAATGATCAAATCATAGGCATGATATGATCAAACACATTTCTAAAAGATGGATTTATGTAGAAGCAAATATTCTGTTCAGAAGAAATCTTTGAAGATATGAATTTAGTTGTCCAGACCTTTTTTTCAACCTTTATCATTATCTTTGTGAATCTCTTCTTAGGCATTTTACCATTATTTTTGTAAAAAAAACCAATATTCTACTTTCTTTTCTTGAAATGCAACCAACATTGTTTTGATGGTGCTAACATTTTTGCTAAATGATAATTAATGACTTAAAGAAATAAAGATTGATTAAAGTAGATAATAGACTAATTTTTTTGAGTTACTTTGGAATGAGGTCAAAATATTATGAAAATCTTGGTTCACGTCTTAATTTCTTTGAATGTTCTAGGAAGAGTTAAAAGTGGATAACTAATGATCTTAGATAAAATTCTGATGATGAAAAAAACTCAACCTTTTAGAAGATATTCATCATTTTGTTCCAGTTGGCAAGGGAGTTGATGGAAACATCAGGTCCTTGTTATATTCTTAAAACTACAGATGGATCGAAGGAAGGCTTCCCCTCCCACATTTCCAATTATATCCCTTTTCCTTAACCACTAATGGTATCGATGCATCATAAAGTCCTATTTTTTCTCGGGGTAGGGACATCATCCATATTTCTATTCATATCCTTTTTCTTCAACCACTCGATGTTATTAATGCATCACAAAGTCCTGTTTTCTCTTGGGGCTGAAACATCACCCATATTTCTAATCATATCCCTTTTCTTAACACTAGATGGTATTGATGCACCAAATGACCACAATGGACATCCCCCACACATTCTTAATCATACCATTCTCTTTTAATCACTAGATGATGCTGGTGCATCATAATCTGAATTCTTCAAAGGGTAAGTCAATTGTTTCTGTAAAGACAACGTCCGATTTAATATTGGCCTCTTACCGCTAGAAAGATTTTTTGCACTTTTTAAAGATGTTTTTAGGCTTGTGAAGTGCATTAAATCATGATTTAAAAAAATGAATGAAAATATAAAAATAAGGAATAAATCCAATCATGAAAATCCATGTACATTCATCATGCATCCATTCATAATTGCGTAATTCATAGGTTTAAAGCAATGAAGTGAGAAAAACTATCAGAATGGATACTGCTTTAAAATCAAAAGGTTAGTCAAACTTTCCTTAAAGATCTCAAATATCAGATTACTTCAACCTTATTAAGGTTTGTCTTTAATGGATCGTACTCGATCGAATTCTTGCTTACTTGGCTATACTCGGTCAAGTCTTGCTACATTTTATCTGGGTAAATTTTTTTCACCTTCATTTGACGTGATGGTTTACCTTTGGTCAAACTCCCTTTTCATTTCATTTGATGTGATGGTTTAGTCCTAGTCAAACTTTTTTTACCTTCATTTAACGTGATGGTTTAGCCCTGGTCAAACTTTTTTTCACCTCTGTTTGACATAATGGTTTAACCTTAGTCAGACTTCTTTTCACTTTCATTTGATGTAATGGTTTAGCCTTAGTAAAACTTTCTTTCACTTTTATTTGACATGATAGTTTGGCTCTGGTCAAACTTTCTTTTCATTTTGTTTAACGTGATGGTTTCGCCCTTATGAAACTTCTTTTCACCTTTATTTGATGTGATGGTTTAGCCTTAGTCAAACCCCTCTTTTATTTTATTTGACGTAATGGTTTAGACTCGTCAAACTTTCTTTCATTGTCATTTGACATGATGGTTTTGCTTTGGTCAAACTTCTTTTTTGTATCTCATTCGACGTAATGTTCAGCCCTGGTCGAACTTGTTACATTTAACCTTAAGTATTACAATTTTATCCTTTATCTACCCTTCGGATAAGTCCCAAGTAACTCCTTCCATTTACTGACCTAACTACTTGGTTTCAGTCAATTTGTCTTATAAATTGGTTTGTGCGTTTTTTCCCTAACTAACTCATTTTCAGTATTAACTTCACCGTAGGTTGAAAGTTCCCCTTCTAATTAGTAAGCTCTAATCTATCTGTCCATATCTCATTTTTCTTGTACTTTATGGCCCAAATGAAATTGTGTTTATTTGGTCTTTGTCCTATTTCTGATTCTCAACAACGAACAAAAAGGGGCAGTTGTAAACACCTAATTTTGTTTGAACTATCTGTCCCTGTATCCGAGAATGAAAGTGTAATGGCCACTCTGATGGAGGTCAACTTCCACCAGAGTGGTTTCACATTTTTGTAATTTTTATTAGTCATATCTAAATTACTATATATACACATGATGAAAAAAATCCATTTTCTCAAGTAAAAAAGACGAATTCGCAAGGGAAAATTTTTGTTTTTGAACAAGCTCTTAACAAATTTTGGAAATTACCTCTGTGGATGATCTCATGGTTAATTTTTCTATTTTTAGAAATTTCCTAAGATTTCTTGAAAAACTTTGAAATTTGGTGGTCAGATATTTTTACAGACACTGGTGTGGTTTTATGCCGATTCTCACCCCAAAAAATCATAAATATTAAAGGAAATATATGTATTGGCATTTTATACCATGAAGTGTCAAACTGTAAATTTTATAAATTAATTTTGAATTTTGTAGTCTTACAAGTATTATGCTCGTGAATTTTACTTTTGGTTCTTGTTGATCTATTTCTAAAATTTTACAAGTTCATTTTCTTCACCTTAGAAATTAATGTTTTGAATAATACGTGGTCTTAAATTTGTTTTACTTCAATGTTAATAAAATTTCGTAATTTTTTTATATTAAAATTTGAGCTTTTCTTTACTTGTAAAATTTTTTGTGGAATCCTCTCGAGTTTCAAAGATCAAAATTCATCCAATATTATTGTTTGATTCACATTAAATTAGCTTTGGAAAATTCATTTATGTTCATAAGTTTTGAATTTTTTCTTGAAATTCTCATATTTCCTAAATACAGAGTTTTTTACTCCGTAAATGTTTTTGGGATGATTTTTCTTGGTTTATGATTTTTAAAATTTATCAAATATTATAATTTCATCCACCTTTATTTTATTTTCAAAAATTCATTCATTTTGATTTTGTTCTCTTGAACTTCGCTTGTTTTTGAAAAATCGAGTTTTCTGTTCCATAAATGTTTTCGGGGAATTTTCTCCAGTTTAAAATTTTTAAAATTCATATAATATTGTCATTTAACTCCCATTAAAACAATTTTGAAAATGTTAATTTATTTCATGGGTTTTGAATTTTTTTCATATATGTTAATTTTTCTACCCTGAAGTATTTCTCGTAAAATTTTATGAGTTTTTAACTTCCAATCAAGATCTTTTGCACCATTTCATTTCTAAAATTTTCTCTATGATCAATTAACATTAATTACAATTTTATTTTGATTTTTGGAAATTTTATTTTATTTAATTTAATTTACTTTTTCTAACTAGTTACATGCTAACTAGCTTATTTTCTCATCCAATTATTTTCTAACCAAGTTGTTTACATCCCAATTACCCATTACATGAGCTGATCAACTTCATCATGAGCATGATAATAGAGTGGCTTGTAAGAAAAGATAACAAGGCATGGGCCTATGACACAACATTTATTATTTCCAACCTAACAAGTAAGCTTAACATAAAAATAAAGAATAAAAGGATGAAAAAGACATGGAAATGGGGGAGGATGTTTTCTTAGAGTTTTTTTTAGTTTTTGGGGGACAAAAAAAAGAGGTAGAAAAACGAAAAATGCTTGAAAAAAATTTCAAAGCTTTGTTAAGGTATAAATCCCCATTTAAATCTTTGGAGTTTTATTTGTTTGATGCATTTTTTTCTTCTCTTTGGTGAGCCAAAAATGTGCTTAAGTTAATGGATTCTTTTATCGATGTTGAAAGACTAAGCATAATGGCCATGAACTAATTTTCTTGATTTTATTTTTTTTCTTTTCTTCTTGTTAATAAATTATTTTCTTCATGAATCATGTTTATGTTGATATGACATTGGTTTTGGTGTCATGTTTGTCATATATAAGTTCATATATATTTTATTTCTTTTATTGTTTTCTTGTTATTATGGTGAAATCACATGTTTATATATTTATTTTTGTAATTTTATCATATTATGGTGCTAATTTGTGTTAAATGAAATGTGAATATGTGATTGTTTGATTGGTAGATTGTTTAGGTGTTGGCCGAAATTCATGCTTGCATTTGTGATTTTGAGGTGATTTGTAAATATAAAAAGTTTAAGGGCTAATATGAAAAAAATAAGTAAAGAATAAAAAGATAAAAAATATTTTGTTTAGACCTATATGCTTGACCGAAGTACACTTGCACTCTTAAAAGTGTATTCTATGCATATATCAAGTTAAAATACATTTTGTTTAGTTTTAGGGTCTTTTTGTAATTTTAAAAAGTTTAAGGACTTTTGTGTAAATATTAAAAAATTTATTTTAGGGGCAGAAATAAGTGACCAAATTTTGCTTGTGATCTTTTATGTGACTTTTGTGGTTATTTTGATTCATTTGAAGCTAAATTTTCCAGTTTAATCATGTAAGGACCAATTTGTAATTTTAGGAAAGTTTAAGGCTAGTTTGCAAAGAATAGAAATTTTTGTTCTATGGTCAAAAGATTTGACTGAAAGCTTCATCTATAACTTGGAAATTGATTTTGGATATTTTATATCATGCTCTAGGTATTTTTCACATTTAGGGGTTATTTTGCAATTTTTTAAAGTTTATAGGCTAGTTTGCAAATAATAAAAATTTTTCTTTTTTGGTCTAAGGTGTTTGACTGAACCTGCTTATGGATGTTCATGATTTACATGCTGATTTTTACCTAATTAATTATATTTTGTGATGATTTAGGTTTTGTTTTTCTTAGGTACCAAATTATAAAATCGAGAAAGCTTAGGACCCTAGGGAAATTTGGCATTTTTAGGACAAAAATGGTTATCTTTAGCATGAAATCTTCACTTATATTATTTTAAATATCTTTAGCATACTAGTGGTCCTCCGATGAGGTGCTAAAAATATAAAAACTTTTTGTATTCTTTTGGTTCTCTATTAGGGTGCGAAATTCAATTTTTAAAAATTTAGGGACTTAATGGTATTTTTGCATGTTAGGTTATTTTAAAATTTAAACTTCTCATTGATGGTGTTTTAGGGTCAAAAATAATAAATATATCTTTCTTAGCATTTCGAATCAATTTAGGACTAATATTTAATTTTGAGAAATTTAGAGGTCCATTAGCATTTTTTTACTTTAAGCTATTTTTGTAACTTAAATTATTCGTTAGAATAAAACTCATCATTACTTGTTTTTTCCAAGTCCTTTAAGGTTACCGAGATATTTTCATGTCGAAGGTATACCTTAAGGGCATTTTCGTAATTTTTTCATCGAGATGGTTTTATGCCAAAGGTGAATGTTTAGGGTTCATTAAGCCTTTTAAGGTCAATTTTGAGTCTAATAGAGGTGCCGTAATACTTTTATGGTGAAGGTATACGCTAGGGGCATTTTCATAATTTTTTCTCATCAGGATGCTTTATGCCAAAGGTGAATGTTTATGGTTCATTTAGCCTTTTTAGGTTATTTTTGAGTCCATTAAGGGTATCTAGGTATATTCATGTCGCAGGTATACTAAAGGGACATTTTCATAATTTTCCTTACTGGGTGCCTTAGTGTCGATGGTAAGCCTTAGGAATATTTTAATTTTCTTTAGAACCCAATCCTAAGTAGTTACGGAGTACCTTAGTGTTGATGGCGAGCCTTAAGAATATTTTGATTGTCCTTAGTACCCAATCCTAAGTAGTTATCGAGTGCCTTCGTGTCAATGGTAAGCCTTAAGAATATTTTAATTTTCCTTAAAACCCAATCCTAAGTAGTTACCCGATGCCTTGGTGTCGACAATAAGCCTTAGGAATATTAATATTTTAATTTTCCTTGGAACCCAATCCTAAGTAGTTACCAGGTACCTTAGCGTTGATGGTAAGCCTTTGGAATATTTTAATTTTCCTTAGAATCCAATCCTAAGTAGTTACCAGGTGCCTTAGTGTCAATGGAAAGCCTTAGGGACATTTTAATTGTTCTTAAAACCTAGTCTCAAGTAACCACCGAGTATTTCTATGATGAAGGTATGCTTTAAGGATATTCATTTTTCTTTTATTTTTTTAGTCCTTAGATTTGAATTTGTACTTTAGTGTCTAGACTGAGTCATAGGTCTTTTATTTTTGTTTCAAATAAAATTCATATGTCGTTGTAAAATAAAGGCAATGTCTCAGAGTTAGAGTGATGCGTGAAACTTCTCCCACCCATATGTGATAAGGGTTTTATGGATCATTCTAATGGTGAGATACCTCAAGTAGTTACCAAGTGCCTCAGTGTCGATGGTAAGCCTTAGGAATATTTTAATTTTCTTTGGAATCCAACCCTAAGTAGTTACCAAGTGTCTTAGTGTCGATGGTAAGCCTTAGAGACATTTTAATTGTTCTTAAAATATAGTCTTAAGTAACCACCGGGTGTTTCTATGCCGAAGGTATGCTTTAAGGATAGGTTTATTTTTCTTTTATTTTTTAGTCTTTAGATTTGAATTTGTATTTTAGTGTCTATACCAAGTCATAGGTCTTTTATTTTTGTTTCAAACAAAATTCATATGACTTTGTAAAATAAAGGCAATGTCTCAAAGTTAGAGTGACGCGTGAAACTTTTCCCACCCATATGTGATAGAGGTTTTATGGATCATTCTAATGATGAGATACCCTTTTCAAAATGGAAATCGAGAATTTTATACAAATAAGAACCTTTAACATGCTGCCAAGCACTCTAGTAGGATGTGAAAGACATTTTGATTTTTTAGAACCTTTTATGTCCGTTTGGTTTTCTATTAGGGTACAAAAAGGAATAATAAAATGTCCCATTGGTTTTTCAGTGGGGGTGCATAAGATATTTCAATTTTTAAAATATAAAACTCTAATTTTCTCTCATGCAATAATAAAATCTTATTTTAACAATACGGGAATTGTAATTAAGTACCATCTATTGAAGCTCAATAAAAAATTAAAGTTCAAATTAACCATGGTCAATAACATACCAATTTTAGGCACCACAAGAGAGTTGATCCTTACATGTGGCTGTAACTGACTCCCGAACCCTTAAAAATCATCTTTGGTGCTCCATAGACCATAAAATTTATCTTCAAGGTTTTGCGACCCTTAAAGCATTAATTTCGATAGGTGACCAATCTCAGTTGGCCAAAATAGATTGGTGGTGAATCCAAACATAAAGGTTATTTCATGATGGCTATTTAGGGTTAAGATGGGCGAACGATTCATCTTAACTACTGAGTCACCAAAAATAAGAGAATATTAATATCGATATGGCCTAAAAAAAGAAGAATAAATAGTTTTGAAATAATGATACATCACCACTTACATAGTCAGTGGGTCATTTAAGTCGGGCTTGGTCAGGATTCGCATTCGGGCCATGTTGAGATAGCTGCAGCGAAATTAAAGAAACAAATAATATTGAGATTTTCTCTGAGGATCAGCTTGCATGTTTTGAACAATTTGATCTATCTAATCATCAAACAAACAGATCTAAAAGTTGTCATACCTTAGATCTGGGTTTGAATAACCCAATGATGAAATTTCCATGAGCACAAATTGTCAACCATTAAGCGTGATTTAAGTAAACTAAAGCTATTTAGATGCTTTAATTGCTATCCACATAGGTGACTTGGAAAATTTTTGATAAGGAGGAGACTTCATTGCTGGGAGCTATGCTAGCAACTTAGGTTTTAATCAACCTTCCCTTGCACTTATAAGACCTTGATTTTGTAATCAAATCAAAGAAGAAAACAAATTTTTTTCTTGCTTTAAAAGGGTTGGCACAATCTTCCATAAAGTTTGTAGAAGGATGTCACCCAACCTTTTTCTTGGTCTCTTTGGTTGAATTTTCTCTCTAAAATTCTTTGTTATGTGATTGGGCATCATAAAATACATCCTCCTCATTGGGATACACAGTATTGATGCTTTTGTTTAACAAGAAAAGCTTTCCTTTTCGTCATTTTCCTTAGAACCATAGTTCGCCTGCCTATAGAAACGAATGTAGATTTTCATAATATAAATCGATTTTTTTATGATTGGGCATTATAAACACATTCTCTTTATTAGGGCATATGATATTAATGTTTTGGTTTAACAAGAATAGATAGAGATGGATTCTTATAATTATATTAATTCTTTCATGTTTAGGTATCATAAACACATTCTTCTCATTAGGATACATGATATTAATGCTTTCCTTTTGTAGCAAAAGCTTTTCCTCCCACCATTATCTAAAGAATCATAATTTGTTCGCTAAAAGAGACAAACATAGATTCTCATATTTTCATTCTTTAAATAATTGGGTAGCACAAACACATTTTTTTCATTGGGATAAACGATATTGATCCTTAGAATCATTGTTCATCTACCAAAAGAGACAAATGTGGATTCTCATAATTATACCTATTATTATCTTAATTGGGCATCATAAACACATTTTTGTCATTGGAATACATAATATTAATGCTCTGGTTTTGCAAGAAAAGCTTCTTTTACCTATTTTTTGTTGAATCAAACTTTATCCACCAAAAAAGACAAACACTGAGTTTTGTAATTGTTTCCATTCTTTTTGGAATTGGGCATCATGAACACATGTTCCTTATAGGATAAAAGGTATTGATGCTTTTTTTTAACAATAAAAGCTTTTTTCTCCACCATTTTTCTTAGAATCATAGTTCATTTGCCAAAATAGATGAACATGGATTTTCATAATTGTATCCATTCTTTCCATGATTAGGCATCATAAACATATTTTTCCTCATTGGGTACATGATACTGATGCTTTAGTTTTGTAGGAAAAGTTTTTTCCATTATTTTCTATAAAATCAAGGTTTATCCAACAAAAGAGATGAACATAGATTTTTGTAATTATACCCATTATTTTTGTGATTTTTCAAAATTATAGCAATTCTTTTGTGATTGGGCATCATAAACACATTCTCCTCACTAGGATACATAATAGTAATGCTTTGGGTTAATAGGAAAAGCTTTCCTTTCCATAATTTTTATTTGAATTATTGTTCATCTGCCAAAATAGACAAACATGGATTCTCAAAATTATATCCATTTTTTTCATGATTGGCCTTCATAAACGTATTCTCCTTATTTAGATACATTGTTGAAGAGCTGACCAAATATTAACTAATTACTGTTAGCTGAATTATAGGAATTCCTAATTGTAAACATTGTGTTATTGCTATAAATATAGGATGATAGTTATAGATTTATTCTGATTTATTCTATAGGATTATTTTCCTTATTTACTCTATATAGAGCCTATAAATAGATCACTTGTAATTGATTTGGCAATACAAATAAAAAATTTGGTCCTATTCTCTCTACTTTTGATCTTATTCTCTGTATTTTAAACATGGCATGCGAGCCTATTTATCTTTCTTTTTGACTTAGATGCCACCCATTTTTTTACTCTAGCAGTTTTTTTCAAAACCTTTTTTTTTGGAACATTGTAAGTTCTTTTTCCAACATGTTTGACATGTCCGAGACCTCCACTAATTCTATTCATACCCTTGCCAATGTTTCAAGAAACCTTAACTCTATCAATTTTGAATCATACTCTGCTCAAATCATTAATATTAGGCTAAATGATGACAATTTTCATCATTATTCTCAAACTATTTGTATATACATCCGAAGAAAAAGAAAAATTGGATAATTAATAGGGACAAGAAGGCACTAGCAACCCTATATCCTAGGATCCTAAAATTCCATGGTCATGGCATGGCTTATAAATTTCATGGATGACAACATTAGCTCAAATTATATGTGCCACATGATAGCAAAAGAACTATAGGAAAACATTAACCAGATGTACTCTGATTTTTGTAACCATTCACAAATCTATGAAATATAGCTAAGATTTGGTGAGATCTAACAAAGAGAAGATACTATCACTAAGTATTTCAATGTTTTAAAAGGTTTGTGGCAAGATCTAGACATGTATAATGACTATGAGTAGAGTTCCCTTCATAATTGCCAGCATCAAAAGAAATTGGTTGAAAATAACTCAAATTTTAAGTTTCTTGCTAGTTTAAATGTTAAATATAATGAGGTTGAAGGAAGGATCATTGGCCCACAACCTTTTCTTTTAATTAGAGAAGTCTTTTTTGAAGTGAGAAAGGAAGAAAGCTAAAGAAGGTTTATGTTAGGAGAAAAAGTTGATGAAAGTTCTATGGAGACATCTGCTTTTGCGGCATCTACTATAAACAGTCATGTACCAACCAACGAAGATCTGATGAAAAGCAAAAAATAGATGACAAATCTCAAGTTTGGTGTGACAACTGCAATAAGCCTCGTCACACTCAAAAAACTTGCTAGAAAATCCATGGAAAACCTATAACCTGGAAGTGTAGTAAAATCGGTAATATATTTAATTGTCTACTCCGTCTACCAATA
The DNA here is from genome assembly GCA_038382025.1 of Adansonia gregorii. Classification (NCBI taxonomy): domain Eukaryota; kingdom Viridiplantae; phylum Streptophyta; class Magnoliopsida; order Malvales; family Malvaceae; genus Adansonia; species Adansonia gregorii. The sequence goes on along the minus strand of JBBYHO010000003.1, from coordinate 22,763,618 downwards.
AAGCTAAAAGTAGCCTTTTTAGCAAAGAGTATATGGATCAACTCCTAAAATTACTAAGATCTAATCTATAATTGGGTATTCCTAGTTGTTCTCTGGTATAAACAGTAGTACATCTTTTGTGTTTTCTAATAGTTTTACTTCTACCTTTTGGATCATTGATTCAAGTGCATCTGACCATATGACTGTTTTTTCACATTAGTTTAAATCATATTTACCTTGCTCTGGGAATCAAAAGGTGAGAATTACTGATGAAAGTTTTTCATTCTATTGCAAGAAATAAGTCTTGTTAAGATATTAGAAAAAATAACTTTAAAATCTGTTCTTCATGTTCCTAGTCTTTCTTACAACCTGTTGTCTGTTAGCAAACTTTTTAAAGATTGCATTATTACCTTTTTGAATTCCCACTATTAGTTTCAGAAATGGAGTTTGGGGACAATGATTGGTAGTGCAAGAATGGTTGATGGTTTTTGCTACTTTGATGACAACTCCAAAAATAAAAAGGCTCACGGCTTGAATAGTAGTATTAGTTCAACTCCTGCTCATGAACAAATAATACTTTGGCATTTTAGATTAGGACATCCTAGTTTTCCTTATTTGAAATGGTTATTTCCTACTTTGTTTAAAAATTTGAATTGTTCTAGTTTTCAATATGGAAGTAGTCAATTATATAAAAGCCATCATAACTTATATTCTTTAAAACCATATTGTGCACCGAAACTTTTCTACTTGATTTATAGTGATATTTGGGGTCCCTCCAAAATTACCACTTTATTTAGCTAAAGATGGTTTGTCGCTTTCATAGATGATCATACTCATCTATGTTGGATTTATTTAACAACTGATAAATCTAAGGTGGAAACTATTTTCAAAAATCTTTGTAACATGGTGGAAAACCATTTTTAAACACAAATTAGTTTTTTTCTATTCTGACAATGGTACTGAATATTTTAACCATTGTTTGGAAGAATTTTTCAAGGAAAAAGGCATTTAACATCAATCAACATGCCATGATACACCCTAATAAAATGGCATTGCAGAAAAGAAAAACCATAATTTACTTAAAGTAGTAGGGTTATAATGTTTTCCATGTATGTCCAAAAATATGTACAGGGGGAAGCTATTTTAATAGCCTCTTTTCTTATTAATAGACTACCTATTCAAGTATTGAATTATATGACCCTTGTAAATAGCCTAAAAAAGTTTTTTCCTGCAACTAGGATGGTATTAGATTTACAGTTAAAAGTGTTTAGTTGTACAGTTTTTGTTTGTATACCTAGTAATCTTCGATCTAACCTTGAACCTCATGCAGAAAAATATGTTTTCATAGGGTATTCCCTAATAAAAGAGGATATAAATGTTATAATCAAAGACAAGAAAAATTCATATTAGTATAGATGTTTCTTTTTCTTTGAAAATCAATCTTATTTTAATGAAAATCATCTTCAAGGGGAGAACAAGACTAGTGAAGATCATTTTTGGGAAACTTCAGCAGCTTTACCATAACTTTTTGTTCTCCTAACGTGAGTACTAAGGAAATAAATGTCATAAATAACAAAAATTAGAAATAGTTGATCTATCATTGCTAGGTATAAATGTATCACAAATAAGAAAAGAAATACTATAACAAGATCAAAATAATCCTGTTTTAGAGCTTAAAGTGTACATTGAAAGGAGAACTCATCATTAAATAAAGATTAGCCATTAGTTCTAGCATGTCACCAATCATAAATCTAACTTTATGGATCTTTTAAGTAATATTTTCTATGTTAAATTTAATATCTCCTTTCGAGTCAGTTTTTAAGTGTGATTCTTTAGATCTTGATATTCCTACAGCACTTAGGAAAGGAGTTCAAACAGGTGTTAAACATCCTATTGCTCAACATTTGTCATACCATAGACTTTCTGTTTGTTCAAAGAAATATTTAGGAGGCTCTTAATCATTTGAATTGGAAGTTAGCAGTTATGGAAGAATTGAATGCACTAAAGAAAAATGACCCTTAGGAAATAGTTAAGTTACTAAGAGAAAAAATGACCTGGGATGTTAGTGGCTATTTATTGTCAAATGCAAGGCTGATGAGAGTGTAGCAAGGTACAAGGCGAGACTTGTTGCAAAAGGGTTTACCTAAACCCATGGCATTGATTACCAAGAAACGTTCACTCTAGTAGCTAAGGTGAATTCTATTTGTGTGTTACTTTCACTTGTAGTGAATTTGAATTGGCCATTACACCAGTTAGATATAAAGAATGCATTTTTAAATAAAGACTTGGAGAAAGAAATGTCTATGGAATTACCACTTAGTTTTGAAGGTAGCTTTGATAACGGGAAAGTGTGTGCATTGAAAAAAATCTTTTTATGGCTTGAAACAATCTCTTAGAGCTTGGTTTGAATGGTTTAGGAAAATTGTCAAGAGTCATGGGTATTCACAGAGTTAAGCTGATCACACTATGTTCTACAAGCATTCAAATGAAGATAAAGTTACAGTTTTAATTGTATATGTGGATTGACATAATTTTGACAAGCAAGAAAAGTGTTGAAATTGAGCAACTAAAGAAATGAGGCCAATGATTTTGAAATCAAATATCTAGGCCCCTTGAAGTATTTTCTTAGAATGGTATTTGCAAGATCCAAGAAAGGTTTTTTTTTTCCCAATGGAAGTATATTATACACTTACTTGGTGAGATAGGTTTGTTAGGGTGCAAGATTGCTGAAACACCTATTAAATCCAACCTGAAACTAGAATCAGCTAAACATGAGGATATAGTAAACAAAGGTTAGTTTTAAAGGCTTGTTGGGAAATTAGTTTACTTATCACATGCACATCTAGATATAGCACTTGCTATTAGCATTGTGAGCCAATTTATGCATTTGCCCAGACAAGTTCATTTTAATGCTGTATATAGGATTTTGAGATACTTGAAAGGAATATTAGGAAGAGGCCTATTGTTTGAGAACTGTGACCATGTAAAGATTGAAAGGTACATGGTTGCTGATTGGGTAGAAGGCATAACTGATAAAAGATCTACTTCTAGGTACTGCATATTCGTTGGAGGGAATTTGGTCATGTAGAGGAGTAAGAAGCAAAGTGTTGTCACAAAGAGTAGTGGAGAGGTCGAATTTAGATTAGTGGCTCATGGAATTTGTGAAGTGTTATGGATTAGATGACTTTTAAAAGACTTAAAGATCTTTAGTCCATTACTTGTGAAAATTTATTGTTACAATAAAGCATCAATCCCTAGTGCTCATAATCCAATTTTTTATGGCAAAACTAAACATGTTAAAGTTGACAAACACTTCATCAAAGAAAAACTAAATAGTGGATTAATTTGTATATGTTTCTACTAAAGAACAAGTTACAGATATTTTAACTAAAGGATTAAAGAAGAGACAGTTTGAGAACTTGATTAGCAAGTTGGCAATGGAAGATATTTTTAAACCAACTTGAAGGGCAGTGCTGAAGATGTCGCAACGTGCCCAGCTTTTAAAACTTTGGACAATCCGAAGGGCATAGGACATTCGACTTAAAAATAAATGATGGTTAATTATGGTCAAGCCTTTAAGCTATTCTTTGATTGGGATTTGGATTAGGCGTGATAGTATGAAGGGGCAAGGATCATCAGACGAGTTGATTGTCCAACTGGACCTAGATGATCGCAATAAAGTGCCTATAAACTTGGAGTCCCCACCGATCATTTTAGGCTAGGCAAGATCAGAAACCTATTGAAAATAATGTCACGAGTTATGAAATTCTAAACATTGGTTTCAAGGTCTACAAAGTCCAGAGATTCGTTGGTTGGGCTTGGGAGTTGGTTACGCGTAGAGAAAGACTAGCATTCCTATGATGCCTAAAAATGGTACCTGCTAACTATTTCTCACTTTGGTCTTGGTTAAAGCGGTTCCATTTGGTCTTTATTTAGATATAATCCTCTTTAATGCATGAAGTTTTAGAAAAGGTAAATCCGAAGGTTTTTTATTAAGAAAAATTAGATCACCTTTACGCCTCGAAGATGTAAGGAACATAAGGATTTTTTATGAAAACGATGTCCAAATTAGATTTTAAAAATCGGATGTTTTGTATTAGGCACTGGGGAGATACTAACACAAAACATCACCTTGTAAATTTCATTAAAAAACTAATTTAAATATGAATGCATAATAACACGATAGAAGGAAACAAGTTAGTGAGTCAAAAAATAAGAATAATATCATAAACAAGAAATCACAAACAAAATAAGATAAAAAAAGATAGGTGACCAAAATGTATCTCATAATTGCCTTCGATTATTAAAGAATAACAAAGATGACAATCTCAGGGACCGGTTTGGATTCGGTGATAATTTGAAGAACAAAGATAATTTTTATCAAAACAGTTTAAGGCATCTAGAAGAGAGAAAATTTTAAGTTTTTGAGGTATGGCAGGGTTGGAGAATCCCTTCAAAGAAGTGGGGTTGGAGTGTCCCCTAAAATACAATTATGAAAATAATTAGAAATAAAGAAAAAATTTATTATTATTTAAAAAAAAGAAGTTGGAGTATTCCCTCAGAGTAGTAGGGTTGAAGTATCCCCAAAGTTAGAAAAACATTTAAGAATAAGGAGAAAACTTAAACTTTGATTAAAAAATAAGGTTGTCGTATCCTTTTTGAGTAGTGGAGTTAGAGTATCTCCACTAGCAAAAATTTTAATATGAAATCTATTTTTTTTGTATCTTAACTTTAATCCAAGTCAAAAGGGGTTGGTGTTGTAAGGGAGACTAAACGGGTGCATTTTGAGGCATCCGACTGTCTCAATAAAAAGAGACTCAAAAATTAGGTTAAAAATAGGGGATAGAGTCATGTCATCTCAATTTCTAGATTTTTTTGGGTGTAGTCCAGGACTTTAAAGGGTAAAAGAGGTATTGTTGGAAAGATGTCTCAAAAAGGTTTAATATAAAAATATTCTTAAAATTATAGAAAATCATTTTCTAAGCCAAATTAATTATCAGAGTTAGGTTCGTCTCAGCGTTGGCAGCATGTAAAATTAAAAAGGCATAATTGATTTTGAAAATTCATCCTAAGCTTATCCAGGATCACTAGATTGTGGATAATACCTTACTGGAAAAAGAATTTTGCAGACCTTTTGACAAAAACATCAAGAAATTTTGTCAAAATCATCTGATGGGCCGAAATAGCCCAAATAAAATGTTGCACGCTAGTTCTAAGGATTTCAAATAGCAAAGGTTCAGAAAATCATAACTTCTTCGTTAGGGATGATCCGAGGGCAAATAAGACACCATTAGAAAGGCAATTCGATGCCTTTTAAAGAAAAATATTAGAAAAACTAAAGGAAATATTTTGTGGCTCGAAAATAATTTTCAAGTTCAAACTATAGTGCTGCCAGAGCAAAAATAGGGGGATTATTTGATATTCTAGTTTTGTCGAAGGTAGACTCGGCCTTAAGACGTCCGAATGTTAGCAAAAAAATGTAATCTCGAAATAGATTGGGATGATGGAACAACCCATTAACCTTGTCACCAAAATAAACCTAAGACTCAAGATCAAGGTTTAATACTAAAATGGATTTCTTTTGTTTTTTAAAAAATAAACGTATTTCACCATGAAATCCAGAGTTGAAATGTTCATTTACCCCCAAGATTGGGAGACCAATTTAATGAAAGCATTTAGTCCATGCTATTCTTCATCTATTAGAGGTAGCAAGAGCTCAACTTAGGGATTGTTGTAAAAATTAGTTTGTAAGATAGAAGCAAGCATTTTAATGGACATATCATGAAGCAAAAACATCAAATACAAAGATAAACATGGATTAAACATGCAAACAAGCAAAGATGACATTTTGACATGGAAATGGTGACATAGATGCATGAAGGTGACAAATAGGGTGTATAGAGATAATAAAAAAATATTTATACGAAGGAGTGGATGTTGGAGTTGTCAATACAATATTTTTAGTTCATGAGCCTCCTTAAAACACAAGAAAAATATTTGAACATACTAAGACACATTAAAGTCACCATTTCAATATGAAATGGATATGCGAATATGGAAGGCACATGGCAAAAGATGCATGAAAAGAGGCTGTATGATGATAAAATGAAGCATGGTGAGTTTATACATCTAACAACATTAAGATGTCAAGAGGGTCATCAAGATCCTAGGACTACCACAACCAAGGCAACAAAGGTGCTTGGTAGTATTATGAGGGACATGGCAATATAAAAGGTTCATTAAAACAAAATCGATGATCACAAAAAAAAATATGGAATGAGGTAAAAAATAAACTAGCAAAGGCTTGAAGTTTCCTCATTTTTTAAGGTAGTGACTTTAATCTCAGTTTCTTCCCTCTTTTTGCTATTGTTTAGCAAGAAAAGGGTGAAAAAAAGAAGTTTTCTGATAATATGGTTGCTGATGGGGTGTTTTAAGGATGAAAGTATGTGAAAGTTAAGTTTTTGAAGGTGTTTTAGCAGTGGTTTTAGGGAGCTACGGGAATAGATATTGGTTGAGGGTGAAAGGTAATGGAACTGTGTTTTGGTGAGTTTTTAAAGCTAAAGTGGCTAAAGGATTTGTGGGGATGGATGAAGAGTTTTTTTAGGCTTATTAGAGAGCTTCCTTGATAGTTGAGAGAAGGTTTTTTCTTTTAGATAGCCGGTTCTCCCTTTTTGTTTAGCACCTCTTTTTAGAAGACAATGCAAAGGGCATTTTTTTATTTTTTTTGCATGAGGGGACATCTTTAGCTACCATGCTTAGTTGACTCTCTTCTTATTGGTTCTGCCATGCTGGGAAAAGAGGCAAAAAGCTTGTGAAAGCTTGCAACTGGAGATATGCCTGCCACACCCTCTTACACCCATATATCTTATGAAAGTGACCTTTTTCATTAATTGTTTAGACTCCAAAATTTGTTAGAGTCCTTTAATGAACCCATAGTTGACATTAGCAATGTTTTATGAAAGTTTTTTGGTGTAAAAACATCTTTAAATCGAGTTTTTAAAGGCTAAAAAATGGCTTGAACTAGGGAAAAATGCCTTCGTGTATCGATACAAACCATGTTGTATCGATACACAAGGTATCTTTTTTACTCTTGGGTATAGCTACAATGAGTTGTGTATCGACACTAAGAGTAAAAAATGTTTCTAGTCTCGAGACTTAGAGGCTAGTATCCATATAATACTCCATGGATTGTATCGATACTTATGCTTGTGTATCGATAAATTTGGCCAAAAATCATAATTTTAGCTACTACCAAGGTCTGTATCAATACGAACATGCCATATATCGGTACCAAACCTTGGGTATCGATGCTAAACCCTCTTGTATCGATACTACATGTGAAAATTTAAGTTTTTTGCACTGTAAAGGCCTTGTATCAATGCTTGCTCCCCAATATAACTTGTATGTACTTGTGGCTTCTCGATTTACCTTAACTTTGTTAGAAATAATGGGAAATTGATTTGTATATTCATTTGAATAACCTTGGTGACACCATGAAAAGTGGCTTTTAAGGCCTCGTTTTTACATTTTTTTTAATACAACCCATAGGCATTTTAGACCTTCCTAAAAAGTTTTTTTGCTTGTGTTACCTAATAATGCCAGGCAACATAGTGCCTAACAGTCATCCCCCAGCTTTTATTTCTATTTTTTTGATTTTATCATCTTTTCCCTAACTCCTAGGATGCTAAAAACTAGTCCAGACAAAATAAGGTGTCCACAAAAAAGAGTTAACCAAATATTAGCTAATTACTGTTAGCTGAATTATAAGAGTTCCTAGCTTTACACACTGTGTAATTATTGTAAACATAAGATAATTGCTGTAGATTTTTTTATTTATTCTATAGGATTATTTCTTTATTTACTCTATAAAGAGGCTATAAATAGGTTACTTATAATAGTCTTTAAGTGTGGCAATACAAATCAAAATATTATGATCCTACTCTCTCTATTTTAAACATACATGATATTGATGCTTTTGTTTTGCAAAAAAAGCTTTTCTTTCAGCCATTTCTTGCGGAATGAAAGCTTGTCCACCAAAAGAGGTGAGTATGGATTTTCATCATTATATCCATTCTTTAAATGGCGGGCATCATAACAACATTCTCCTAATTAGGATACATGATATTAATGCTTTGGCTTAGCAATAAAAGTTTTTCCTTCCACCATTTTCTTTAGAATCATGTTCGTCTGCCAAAAGAAACGAACATGGATTCCCATAATAATTTCTATTCTTTAAATAATTGGACATCATAAGCACATTCTTGTTATTGGGATACCCGATATTGGTATTTTGGTTTAACAAGAAAAGCTTTTCTTTTCACTATTTTCTTTAGAATTATAATTTGTTTGCCAAAAGAGATGAACATAGATTCTCATAATTATATCCATTCTTGCATCATAAACACATTCTTATCATTGGGATACATGATATCGACACTTTGGTTTTGCGAGAAAAGCATTTTTTCCATTAGTTTTTGAAGAATTGATGTTCGTATGCCAAAGGAGACTGTCACCATATGCCCACCTTTAAAATTTCTGACGATCTAAAGAGCATGGTGCACTCAACTCAAAAATAAATGATGGCTAGTTATGGTTAAGCCTTTAAGTTATTCCATGATTGGGATTTGGATTAGGCATAATAATGTGAAGGAGAGGGAGACTGTCGAGTGAATTGCTCATCCAATCGAGTCTTGGGTGGCTACCATAAAGTGGCCATAAACTTGGAGTTGCCACTGATCATTTTAGGCTAGGCAGGATTAGGTGCCTATTAAAAACAACATTTTGAGTTACAAAACTCGAAACACTAATTTCAAGGTCTACGAAGTCTAGAGATTTTTTGGTTGGCTTTGAGAGTTGGTTACGCGCAAAGAAGGATTAGCTTCCCCGTGACACTCAAAATCGGTACCTACTAACTATGTCTCACTTTGGTCTCGATTAAACCAATTCCATTTAGTCTTTATTTAGACGTAATCCTCTTTAATGCATGATGTTTTGGTAGAAAATGCAAACCCGAGTTTTTAAAGAAAATTAGATCACCTATTTGCTTTGGAGATGTAGAAACATAGGGTTTTTTATTAAACAATGTTCAGATTATATTTAAAATATGGATGTTCCTTATTAGGCACTAGAGAGATACTAACACAGAACATTGCCTTATAAAATTTATTGAAAAATGAATTTTTAACATGAATGCACAATAATCACTACAAAAAGAAAATGTGTTAGTAAGATGAAAAAAAAGGAATATAATAATATCATAAACAAGCAATCAAAAACAAAAGAATGTAAAAAGGAGGGACAATCAAAATGTATCCCATAATTACCTTCGATTATTGTAAAATAACCACGATGACAACTTTAGAGATCGATTTGGATTCGATGGTAACTTAAAGGGTCAAAGATGACTTTAATCGAAGCAGTCTGAGGCATTCAAAAGAGAGAAAATTTTGGATTTTGTTAAGGTAAAATGGGGTTAGAGTATCCCCTCAGAGAGAAGAGGTAAGAGCATCCCCAAAGATAGAGTTAGGAAAATATTTAGGAATAAAGAAAAATTTTGATTTTTTAATTAAGAGCAGTGTTAGAGTATCCCTTTGGAGTAGTGGGGTTAGAGTATCCCCACTAGTAAAACTTTTAATATAGGGAAAAAAAGATACCTAGTACTAAATTATTTTTGTATTTTAGCCATAATTCGAGTCAAAAAGGGTCGGTGTTGTGGAGGAACCAACTGGATGTATTTTATGACATTCAAACATCTCGATAAAAGCAGATTCAAAAATTAAGTTAAAAATATTGAACAATATCCTGTCATCTCCATTCTTGAAATTTTTTTAGGTGCATCCGAAGGATTCAGAAGGTAAATGAGATACCATTGGAAAAGTAACTCGAAAAATCCTAGAAAATCAATTTTTAGGTGAAATTAATTTCTCAAGGTCTATCTCGACGCTAGCTGCATGTACAAGGAAAAAGGGCATAATGGACTTTGGAAAATCATTCCAATCTTTTCTAGAATCATTAGATCATGAATGGTACTTTTTTGGAAATGAAAATTTATGAACATTTTAGGAAAAATATTTAAAAATTTCATTAAAATAATGTGATGGGCCAAAATGGCCCAAACAAAATGTTGTATGCTAGGTTTAGAAATTCCATATAGCAAAGGTTTGAAAAATATAACCCCATGATCCAAGATGATTCAAGGGCAAATAAGACACTGTTAGAAAGCTAATTCAGTGCCCTTTAAGGGCAAAATATTAGAAAAATCTAAGGAAATATTTTATGGTTCCAAAATGATTTTTCCAGTTCAAACTGTAGTGTTGCTAGAGTGAAAAATATGGGTTATTTGATATTCTGAGTTTCTTGGTGATCAAATTCAATTCATGGACATTCGAATATCCATAACGTGGCGAAAAGAATGACACATGCATCATGAGTTTATTCCATAACCCAAAGTAGTTTGGGATGATGAAACAACTGGTTGGCCATGCCATGAAAGTGTTAAACTCAAGATCAAGGCTTAGTATTTCTTGACTAAAAATGGGGTATGTTTTCTTGAAAAACAGCGTATTTAAACTTGTGTTATCGTGGATCCAGAGCTGAAATTTCTTCTTTGCCCCCAAGATTGGTAGACCAATTTTATGAAAGTATCAAGTACATGTTAATCTTCATTTATTATAGGTAGCATGAACTTAACTTGGGGATTTTTCTAAAAATCAGGTTTTAAGAAACAAGCAAGCATTTTAATGGAGATATCATGAACAAAATACAACACATACAAAGATAAACATGGATTAAACATGCAAACATACAAATATGACATTTTGACTAGAAAATGGGTGACAGACATGCAAGAAGATGACAAATAGGGTGCATGGAGATTATATGAACATGTTTGAACAAGGGAATGGATGCTGAAGTTGTCAAGATAGCATTTATATTTCATGGGGCTCCTTAAAATACAAGAAGATGTACGAACATACATAAGACATATTAAGGTGACCATTGAAATATGAGATGGATATATTACTACAAAGGCAAAAGATGCATGAACAAAAGCTATGTAATAAGAAAAATAAAGTATGGTAAGTTTATATATCCAAACAACATTAAGGTGTTAAGACATCATCAAGATCCTAAGACTACTACAACCGAGGCAACAATAATGGATGAGAGTCTTAGTATAGTCATAATTGCATAAAGGCTCAATAAAATGATGAAAACGTAAAAAAAATCAGAGAATAATAGAGTTGAGTCAAGAAAATATACCAAAAGTTTCAAGCTTTAGCCTTTTGTTTAAGTAAAAATTTTGAACTTCATATTTTTTTGGTTGAACAGCAAAAAAATGATGAAAATGAGGGTCTTTTTAGTTTGGTATAGTTAAAGGGGAGTTTTAAGGAGGGCTATGAGTGAAAATGAAGGTTTTTGGAAAGACTTTGATGATGGTTTTGAAGGAGTCCGATAATGGAGAAACGTTTCTTAGTTTTTACTGGCTGAGGTATATTAAAGGAATGATTAGAAGGTGGAGTTTTTCTATTGGGAATCTCTTTTTTTTTTGTTTCAGTTGCCTTTCAGGGTATTGGTGCATGTACCTTATGCAGAGATTAGGTACAATGCTCAACTGCATGCAAACCCATTGGTTTGCTCAGTAAAAATAGTGGATCTAGACTACCTTATACAGCTGAGCATTGTAAGTTCAGCCTTACCCTTGATAAATTGCATAATGTCATGAAATGTCCTTTGTTATTGGCTATTAGTCAAAATTTTGTTTAAATCCAATCACAGGCCCAAAGATGAAGCCTAATATAAATTTTGATGATTTTGGTGCAAGAAATGTGTTTGAATTAGATTTTGATTCAGTGGTGCAGTGGCTAAAAAATGGCTTGAACCAGGCAAATATGCCTTGATGTATCAAGACAAAACATGTTGTATTGATACATAAGGTACTTTTTACCTATGAGTATCGATACAAGGAGCCTTGCATTGATACTAAGAATAGAAAATGTTTCTAGTCTTCAGACTTAGATTCTTGTATTGATACTCCATGGATTTGCATCGATACTAATGCTTGTGTATCGATACATTTTACCAAAAATCACAACTTTAGCTACTACCAAGGTCTGCATCGATACAAACATGCAAGGTATCGATACCAAACCATTTTGTATTGATACTACAAGTGAAAATTCAAGTTTTTGTCAACATAAAGCCTCTTATCAATACTTATGCACCAATACAACTTGCACATACTTGTAGGTTCTTGATTTTCCTCAACTTGGTCACAAATAATGAGAAATTGATTCATGTATTCATCTGAATAACTTTGGTGACACCATGAAAAATAGCCACTGATACCTCATTTTACATTTTTCTTCAATATGGCCTATAGGCATTTTACACCTTCCCAAAAAAATTTTTCGTCTGTGTAGACACCTAATTTCATCCATGTCTTTTTTTTTCTTTTTTTGATAATTCTAAATATCCGAGATTAAGAATTTGACAGTAACCCTCATTGGGAATGATTTTTTCAGATGAATCAGACATTCTCAAAACCTTTTTATTCATAGTTAAATGGCTACAAGTTCACATGATAAAAAGAAAGAATCACACTTTGATATCTAATTTCAGATATATATGACGAATATTTGAGAGAAAAATCATTTTTATCTTGTCAAAATTTTGAAAAATTTGTTTCTGCGAATGATATCGCGGTCAAAGTTTCCATTTTAAAGAATTTTTCATTAAACTTGGAAGTCGATCGTCATATAGTTATACAGATACCTTTATGGTATTTATGCTGATATGTATTCTGAAAAATCATTAATATTCAAGGAAAAATTCATATTGGCATTTTATAACATAACGAGTCAGGTTGTCCATTTTTGTGCTTAATTTTGAATTTCGCATAGTATTATGAGTTTTGTACTCGTAAGTTTTTCCTGATAAAATTATTTTAAATTCTAGATTCTCATCTTTACTATTTTGTATATTACTATTTTGGATACTAGGTTTTAGTTAATTCATTTTTATATAAATTTTAATGTATTCTTTGAAATTTTCTCAATTTTGAAATACAAGCTTTCCTTTATCCGTAAAATTTTATGGTGAAATTTTCTCAAGTTTTCAACTTCAAAATTCTTTAACAATTTGCATTTAATTACCATTAGATCATTTTTTTTTATAAGTTTTATATTCTCTTTTCATTTTCAAAATATGAAGTTTTCTACTTTGTAATTTTTTTTAGAAGATA
>JBBYHO010000003.1:22735987-22750296 GCA_038382025.1 Adansonia gregorii | reverse complement strand
TTTTTTTATAAGTTTTATATTCTCTTTTCATTTTCAAAATATGAAGTTTTCTACTTTGTAATTTTTTTTAGAAGATATTTCTTAGTTTATAATTTTTAAAATTATTCAAATATTTTTATTTAATTCATAGTAAATCAGTTTAGGAAAATTCCTTTTATTTTTATCAATTTTGCATTTTTCTATTAAAATTCTTCTATTTTTAAAATACGAAGTTTTCTGCCTCGTAATTTTTTGAGAGGATTTTTCTTAGTTTATAATTTTTAAATTTCTTTAAATATTATTTTTTTAATCCATACTAAAATAGTTTTGAAAATTTTAATTTATTTTATAAGTTTTAGAATTTTTTCTATTACTAAGACATAGTATTTTCTACTCATAATTTTTTTGGCAAGATTTTTCTGATTTTACAATTTTTAAAATTCCTAAAACATTATTTTTAATTCATATTAAATTATTTTAAAAAAATTCAATTTATTTTATGAGTTTTAGAATTTTTTTGTTGCAAAAATCTGAAGTTTCTATGTCGTAAATTTCTTTGATAGGATTTTTTTGGAGTTCATAATTTTTAAAATTCTTTAAACATTATTTTTTTAATCCCTCATTAAATCAATTTATAAAAATTTAATTTATTTTATGAGTTTTGCATTTTTTTATATGATAATTTTTTCGGGTAGGATTTTTTCTCCCATAATTTTACGAATTATGGAGTTCCAATCAATTTTTTTCCCTTTCATTATTCCATTTTAAAAAATTTATAATTATCAATTATTAATTTTTTATTTTATTATTATTATTTTAATTTTATTTTAGTTATTAGTTATTTTCTGCTAGTTTCATGAAAACTAGTCTAGTTAATTTATAACTTTTCCCCTAACTAATTTAGTTAGTATCTAATTACCAATTTCATGATATTTTCTCGACAATCATAACAATATTTTTTGAATGAACTTTTATTGTTTGTCATATTAAAGTAAATCTCACTTTTTTGTGCTAATTATGATAAAAACATAATTAAATAATTAAATTAAAGTTTTTGGCCCTTTTCTTCCTTGGATTTTCAGCTAAGAGGATTTAGGGGATTCTCTTGGCCAGCCCTCCCCCTTTATAAAAGGAGGAGGATGTGTTTTCATTTTTTTGCTAAAAAAATATATATCACTAAAAAAATAGCTTATTTTAGTTTTCAATTTATTCAAGCTACAATGTTTAATCCTTTAGTTTTTCTTCATCTTCATTCATTTTCTTTTCCTATTTATGATTTAAATCCATGTTAAGGCTCAAGGATTTTCATCCATGTTGAAAGGCTAAACATGGTGATTTTGTGTATTTTTTATATTTGGTGTTTTTTTTTAAAGTTATTTCTTGATTTTTGCTGGTAAAATATGTTGTTGTTGAAGATCTTACTTTATTGTACATGTGTGTTGAGGTATATGTAGTTTTCTTTTTATATTCAAGTTTATGAATGAGTAACCATATTTGTATATTCATTTTTATCTTTATTTTGGTTTAGTAATGTTTATTTATGTTCATGATTCTTTATATCAAAGCATTTTTAAGTTTGATATTTTTGGTTTGGTCGAATTTGATAGGTTCTTTTGATGATGATTTTGTGCATATTTTTGTAATAATTTCATGTTTTTCTTGTTTTCATGTTACTTTATAACATTAATGAACATAAGGACTAATTTGTAAAAACATATAAACTTTTTTAGACTATTTTTAGGTTTGGCCGAAAGCTTCATGGATAACTTAGAAACTGATTTTATGTATTTTATAACATGTTTTAGGTATTTTTAATACTTTTTGGGGTCATTTTGTAATTTTAAAAAGTTTAAAGACTAAATTGCAAAATATGAAAATTGGGTTTAATGGCTAAAAATGCTTGGCCGAACCTTCTTGCATATTGTTGCCATGATTTTTTTTGTTGATTCTCTACTGATTTGGCAATTTTTAATGATTTTTTATGGTATTTTATCATATAGGGGTTAAAATGTAATTTTATAAAGTTTAAGGGTTATTTTTGAAATTATAAAAATTTTTTAAGGCAAGGTATTTGGTTGAATCTTTTTGATATGTTGGCTATATTTTCATGCAAATTTCATATGACTTTTATGATTTTTAGGTTATTTTATTATGAAAGGGCTAAAATGAAAATTTAGAAAAGTGTAGGGATTAAATGGTAAATTTTCATATTTAGAGGGCAAAGTGAATATTTTACAAGTTTTAAAGATTTCTATTATTTCTATGGCCTTCCGTAGGGATGTATAAATTTTCAAAACTTTTCATATTGTTTGGTCTTCTGAAGGATACAAAATGTAATTTTTAAAAATTTACGGGCTTGATTGCAATTTTTGCATTTTAAGTTAAACTTAAACTTTTAGCTTTTTCATTCAGACTAAATTCATCTACTTCTCATCATTTTAGGTCATTTTAAGGTCCATTAGGATTACAGGGATGCTTTCATGTTAAAGGTATACCTTAAGGGTATTTTGGTAATTTTACTCATCGAGATGCTTTTACGCCAAAGATGAATATTTTAGGATTGGTTTAGCCTTCCAAGGTCATTTTAAGGTTTATTAGGGTTACCAGAATACTTTCATGTAAAAGGTATACCCTAAAGCATTTTTATAATTTTGCTAATCGAGATGATTTTACGCTAAAGGTGAATATTTCAAATTGGATTAGTTTTCCAAGGTCATTTTAAGGTCCATTAGGGTTATCGGGATACTTTCATGTTGAAAGTATACCTTAGGGGTATTTTGATAAATTTTTTCATCGGGATTTTTTTACGCCAAAGGTGAATATTTTAGGATTGGTTTAGCTTTCTAAGATCATTTTAAGGTCTATTAGGGTTAATAGGATACTTTCATGTCGAAGATATACCTTAAGGATAGTTTCATAATTTTTTTCGAGTCTAGTCTTAAATAAGCATTAGGATGGTTTTTGGCTGAAAGTGCATATTTAGGATATGCTTGCCCATTTTCATTCACTTTTTAGTCCTTTAAGGGTTACCTAGATACTTTCATGTAAAAGGTATACCCCTAAGGTGTTTTTATAATTTTGCATTAAAACCATATCCTATATGAGTACTAGGATATTTTCACATTGAAAATATGCATTAAGAATAGGTTCATCATATTAGGTCCCTGTTAGATCATAGAGTTCGTATCTTTTTAGTAAAAGTTATTTTTATAAATAAGGCAATATCTTCTAATTAAATTAATATGTAAGATCCCTACCAGAATATGTGAGGAATTTTATAGATCATTTTAATAGCGAGATATCCTTTTCAAATACGAAGCCATGATTTTTCAATTTTGAGAAAATAAAACCTTTCGTATTCCGCATGGTTCTTCAGCAAGATACAATTATCCACTTGGTTCCTCGGAAGGATATAAATAATTTTTTGATTTTCAAAAGCATTAAAACCTGATTTTCGCAGAATAATAAATTTCTCTAATAAAATATTACAGGAATCATAATTTAATATCGAATATTGAAATCAAATAAAAATCAAATTTATTTTAACGCATGATTAACAAGGTACTGATTGTTGGGCATCACGAAAAGGTTGATCTTTACTTATGATTATAATCGACTCTCAGACCTTTTCAAGTGATCTTTACTTGTGTTTTCATGGGTTTCGTAACCCTCGAAAATATAAACTCTAACAAGTGCCTAGTCTCACCTGGCTAAAATAAGACAGGTAGCAACTCTAGAATAAATGGTCATTTTGTAACGACTATTCAGAGTAGTCGAGGAAGCAATTCATCTTGACAACTCAGTCCCTAAGATATAGACCCCTAAAAATAAAAGAAATAATTATATAGATATTTATATAGAAACAATGTATACATTCGCCATTTTATGTTGGGTTGGTCAAGATTCCTATCCAAGCTATGTTGCGATAGTTTGGCACCGTGTCACCTAATAGTGCCTGTTGACATGGCACTCGGTAGTTATCTCTTAATTTTTATTTTTATTTTTGATTTTTCATGCTTCAGTTGAGTCTTGGGTTGCCAAAAGTGGGCCAGACAAAATGAGTGTCTACAGCTACTTTTCTTTGGCCGTTGCTAAGTATTTGGAATAGGGCAAAGACAAATAAACACCATTTTGTTCGAGTATGATGATGATTTTGTGTGCCTACAGAAGAGTAGAGAGCTATTTAGTATCATGTCGAAATGGGTTGAATGTAACTATAAAAAATAAGATTTTGGTAAGTTTTGTAAGGTTTGACCTCTCTAGTAGGTTATTTTTTGGGTTTTACTCCAAACAGGTGCCATCAGCTTGTATGGGCTTTGAGGTAGGTAACGAAAAATGTCTAGCTAGTCCACAAGTGCCACCAGCTTATGTGGGCCTTAAGGTAGGTGAGAAAAGACATCTAACTCTTTATGGACTAAGGTAGACAAGTGCCAACAGTGCCATCAGTTTGTGTGGGCTTTGAGGTAGGTAAAGAAAAATATCCAACTCTTTGTGAGCTAAGGTAGACAAGTGCCACCAACTTGCGTGGGCTTTAAGGTATGTGAGAAGAGATGTCTAGCTCTTTATAAACTAAGGTAAACAAGTGCCACCAGCTTGTGTGGACTTTCAGGTAGATGAGATAAGATGTCCAGCTTTTTGTGGACTAAGGTAAATAGGTGCTAGCAACTCGTATGGGCTTTAAGGTAGGTGAGAAAAGACGTCCAACTCCTATGGTAGATAAGTGCCACCAGCTTATGTGGGCTTTGATAAGTGTCCTGCTCTTTAAAGATTGAGGTAAGTAGGTGCCACTAGCTTGCATAGGCTTTGATAAGTATCCTACTCTTTGAGACTAAGGCAACTAGGTGCCATCAACTTGTGTAGGTTTTGATAAGCGTCCTGTTCTTTGAAGACTGGGGTGGTAGGTGCCACCAGCTTGTGTGGGCTTTATGGTAAGTCAAGAAAGGCATGCTGCTTTTTGAGGACTATAAGAAATGAGTTTAGATATCCTTCTTGGGCGATTTTCAATAAGCATGTAAGGTCAAAGGTACTTGAGGCTTTGCAAGGTTTTTAAAATCAGAAGTACCTTAGGTTTTCTACAAATTTAACCCCTGTATATGGAAGCTAGTACCTATAGGATGTTAAATGTTGCATAATGCATGGGATGCAAATGCCTGTCTAATTGATGTAAAGGTAATGACTTTAAAAGCCTAATCTAATGATTGGTTTTGGCTTTTTTTGGCTTGGACAAGGTGGCCTTTTGCCCATCCTAATGTTTTTGAGAATATAACCGGACCATTTATCGCCAAAGTGTAGATATCTTAGAATTTTCAAATGTCAATGGTACCTGCCATTGCTTCTTTCAAACTAGCCAAGCAAATGCATTCATTTTTCCCTCTTTTTAATATAACTCTCAATCTAAGACTCCGTTGCCTTGAGGATTTGAGCTAATCTTTTTTAAAAAGTTGAAGGGTTTAACACCTTGCAGTATGTTGTATCGACCTTTACTCTCTCTATGTTGAGTAATGCAATGTATTCATCAACCGTGGGGACCAAATCTTCATGATTAAAAGTGAAACGCTAATATGCTAGATTCCAAAACTCAGATGCTGCTCGCAACAAGCTGACATCCAAATCAACTTGAAGCAAAAGAGTAATATCTCCATATCTCTTAGTGAATAATTCCACTTTGGTATTGTCCTAATTGGTCCATATAATCCTCAGGTCCTGCTAATCATTTTGATAGTACCTTATCTTAATTTTTTCAAGTACCATTGAGACATACCCTGGTTTAAGAATGTCTTCGTCTTCACACTATCGATATTCTAACCATACTTGGACTTCCTTAAAGGGCTTTAGCTTGGAAGTGGACTATTGCTCTATGAGAAACACTATTGATGAACACTGAACCATTAACCAATTGTCCCATGGTAATGGTAATTATGATGACATGATGCATGGTGAAAAAGAAAAGCAAAAAGGGAATGAATTAGTAACCAATAAGAAATAACAGGCAAAAGATAAAGAAAATAAGCAACATAAATGTATCACAAAATTTGCCTCGAAAATAGGTGGTACAATGCCTAGGGGCAGACGTGATGGTCATGATGTTATGGTATTAAACGGGCAGCATATCAGCATATCCGCATCAAAATTGTCTCTTCATGAAGTAACAAGATACCTAGTAAGGACTAAGACTGACCATTTAAGTAGTTATGTTTATTCATCACCATCTATGTTAAAGACATGCTAAGCCATCATTTGAGCAGCATGATAGGTTATTTTGGTCAGATATAACTACTTTAAGATGGCATTGCAGGTACTGACATTTGCTTGTCTTTACCTACTTATTACAAGGGATTTATTGTTGAACGTAATGGCATATCCTAAAGGAATGATCATGATAAAAAAGATAACATAGGTGATAATGTTCACCCACCATCGCCCATATGACCATGTTATATAGGAGCAAAGGTAAGAAATATTTCCCCAAGTGATCCTACTTTTCAGGTTTGTAGGCACCTTATTTTGTCTGGGCTAATTTTTAGTAATCTAGGCACGGATGTAAGAAAGGGCGATGATCATCGAGTGACGTATTATAAGAAGGCCAAGAAGGCCTATGGATCATATCAAAGGTAAATCCAAAGATGTGACTTCAAAGGATGTAGTTCAAGGTGTCTAGGGACAAATGATATGAGAAAATTTAATTTTGCTTGAATGTATCGATACATGGTTCTCATGTATTGAAACAATGCTCCAATGATCCAAAAATTTGAAATGTCACCATTTGTATTGATACAACTTGTAGATATATCGATACATGAGCTTCTGTATCAATGTAGGACCTCATGTATTGCTACTAGGCCATGCCAAACCAAAACATGTATTCTGTAAAGAAATGTATCGATACATATCAATATTTATCAATACAGTGGTTCATAGTATTGATACAATGGTTCATAGTATCGATACAATGATCACTTTATTGATACAATGTTCATAGTATCGACACATTCTATAATGTATCGATGCATAAAGGCCATTTTTCATGGTCCAGGCATTTTTGACTCGTCCACCATTGATCAAAAACTTGATTTTAACTCATTTTTTTGCATCAGAAATGATCAAAACTCATATCAGATTACGAATTTGGACTTTTGAATTAATCAAAACATTTTTTTGAAGTTTAAATTTCATCAAAAAGGTCAATGTCATATGATCACCCTACTCCTCCCTTGTTTGTTAGCCAAGAACACCATCAACCATGCTATTTGCTAGAAGATCATTTCAGCATTTAAACTAGCCAGCCTATGTCCATCACATTGGTAGCAAGTTGCTCCTCATAGCCACTCTATAGCCACCAAGTTGACATCACTTTGCCCCTTTGAGAAATGACCAAAAACACTTCCAATTTGGCTTCAAAATGCTGGTATAAATAGACCACTTATATCTCAGCTAAAAAAGGTAAGATTCCAACTGGTTTTAGCTTCCAAAAACATATTCACACATCAAGGAAACCAAATCTCGTAGCTCTTCACTCACCACCTAAAAACAGCCCCAAAGCACTCATTCCCAACCACTACACATTTTAAAAATCTCCTTCATCCATACCTGAACCAAAACCTCATTGTTTCTCCCTTTTTCTTACTTATTAACAACAAGGAAAAGAGGGAAATTCAAGTCATCTCTGCTGCTATAACTATTTGGCCAAAATTGATGTCTTATTGGAATAACTTCTTACTTTATCACTTTTATTTTTTGTTTTTCAGCATCTTCATTATTTTAGTGAGTTCTCTATGCTTCCATCACCCTTTTAGGATTCTCATGCATTATTGTGGCATTTGGTTGTGGTAGTTTAAGATTTGGATGCCTTAATGCCCCTTTGATGTGCAAAATGCCTTATTTCATCCTTATTATTTTGATAGCTCTTATTCTGCATTTTATGCCTTATCCATGCATCTTGTTATCCTTAATCCATGTATGAATCATTAGCCTAACACATTTCAAGCACATGTATACATTATAATGCATGAATCATTGTCATTTTCGACATCCATAACATTTTCTTGTCATAATGCATAACACTTTCTTCATTTAGACCATTGGTAAAGTTAGCATCCCTATTCATGTTATGTGCCATCCCCTTGTATGTTTGTTGTCTTCCCTTTGTAAAAATGCATGTTTGATGGCTGTAAAAAAGGAATGATTTTCAAAACCTCCCTAAGCTAAGCATGTTAACCTTAACCAATGAGAATTACCATGAACTTAACATTTTCCTTAAAGTTAGCAAAACTCTTGGGGAAAACTAAGTTTTCCCAATCTAGAATCATGATTAAACGAGCTCAAAACTTTTGATTTTCTAATGAAAATGGCCCTAAATGTTCCCTAAATGTTCATGCCTTGTTTTTGAGTCAAAACCTTGACTGGTATGATCAATAGACTGTTTCATCATCCTAAATTACTTTGGGGCTGTGTAAATGAGTTCACGATGCTTATGCCATTCTTACCCTTTAGTTACGGACGTTCAAATGTCAATGACTCAAGTTTGGACCTGTAAACATAAAGAAAATAAGAAATATCCCCTATTTTGCTTCGTCCCCTGCTAGCAACACAACTATTGCAAATTAAAAAATCACTTTGAAATCCCAAATATTTTTCATGAATTTTATAATATTGTTCTCTAAAAGTGTGTCAAAATATCTTTAAGATGAGGCCTTGTTCATCCTCGGATTAGTTCGGATGAAAGAGTTATGATTTTTTAAACCTAGACTATCTAGAATCCCTAGAGTGAATAAATTCCTAGAGTGAATAAAGAGCATTCTGGTTAGGCCCTTTTAGATCCATTAAAAAATTTTTCTAAATTTTTTAAAACATTTTTCCTAAAAGGTATATAAAATCCCCTTTTCAAAAAGGTATCATTTGTAATTTTTTGATACCAAATGAGTTTAGGGTGATTTTTCAAATTTTGTTACACCTTATCCCTCGTATGCTCTGCTAGCAGTGAAATTAATCCGAACTTGAAAATTTATTCCCTTGGAAAATGACGTTTTGTGATATTGGAAATTTTTTTAGATTGACCCTCGTCAAGTTAGCTTTCTATCGGTATCTTCTCTACCCTCTAAAGCCTTTAAACCAATCCAGAATAAATTCATAAATTAGGATCACGCGATGCTGTCCTCTGTTCTTGATCATGGTTAAAATTAATTTATTTTCCTGAATTTCATCTTAAGACATTCGAATATCTCCATATCAGACTCGAGAACATGCTTCGATCTCCTACAAGCTCGTATCAAGGCATCTTTACCATCCTTATTCATAATAATTTCTTTTACCCAAAATCATGAAAATGCTCACTCATTTCCTAAATCACAAAGTTTTGTTAACTTATGTTTTTTAACTCGACTTCTTTAAAAAGTGTCAGACGTGTCACGTTTAGGGATACTCTACCCCTAACCTTCTGAGGGGATACTCCAACCCCACTTTTCAAATTATCGAGACTGAAAAATCTTCCTTTGTCAAAATGATTATTCATCCATGGGGATACTCCAACCCTATCTTTTTGAGGAGATACTCTAACCTTGTCTTTAAACTATAATTAAATTTTTATCCTTCTCGAACTTCCATGGATGTGTCAAGCAAACCTCATTTAATCAAGAAACCTAGATGTATCTCGAAAATTATCGATTCAATTATTCCTAAATAATCGATGCCAATTGCAAGATAAATTCCAATAGTCCATCCTTTTCTTTATCATTGCATTGAATGATCCATCTTATGTTACTTCATTTGTTGCCTTACTAATGTGATTTCTTTGTGATGATTATTTGCATTCATGTTTTCAAATCATTTCAAATAAAATTAAAGGTAATGTTTCGCGTGGGTATCTCTTCAGTGCCTAAAGTGGAACATTCCATTTTCAAAGTAAAATCCAGAAGTCATTTTATTGAAAATTTCTATATTCCCCATCTTTCTTAGGCATATATGAGATTAAATCTTTTTCATCAAAACTTGGATTTATATTTCTATATGATTCATGCATTAAAAGAGGGTTATATCAAAATAATAACAAGGTAAGATCGAAAAAATCAAAACCAAGGTGAGACATAGCTAGTAAGGTATCGATTTCGAGTGTCACGAAGGGGTTTATATCTCATCATGCGTAACCAACTCCTGAACTTAAACAACGAATATTTATACTACATGGACCATGGGATCGATGTTTTAAGTTTCGTAACTCAAAACATAGGTTTTAATAGGCATCCAATCACACCTAAACTGAAATGATCAGTGGTGACTCCATGCAGTGGCCATTTCGTGATGGTCATTAGAGACCAATAAGTTGAGCGATTTGTCTTATGGTCCCTTTCACTATATCAGAAGTCGAGAATCCATACATTCTCATTCTCATCACATCAGGAAAGAAAAGTCTCGATCAAGAAGACATTTCTAAGTTAGAAAAATATTTTAAGTCGTATGCACCCATAGATCTGTGAGGATCTACCTTAGGGCATGTTGCGACAGCTTGGCAACTCCATTGGTGATCGTAGGTATAGAAAGTTAGGCCAATAACTAGCTGTGTCTTGTTAGGTTCTCGATTTTTTCGATCTTCGATCATTATTTAACTATGACCTTTTTTTCATTTTTTCAGCTAATATTTTGTTTGGCATGATTGTCCAGATTGTCTTATTTTTGAATAGTCATCAGTTTAATAAAAATGTTAATACAGAAGTAAGCAAAAAGGTTTGATCATTTCCTTATCACACACTGTGCACTTGCACAAGCATTAGAGTCTCGCCAAACTCCATGGCATGGTTATAACCCGATTAGTAAGAGGAAGTGAGCTATCTACCCTCGTAAGTAACCCTTTGCATTGGCATGGCAATAACTTCTCGGATGTAAATTACCTATATCTCTTATAAGTAACCCTCCGCATTTGCATAGGGAAATACATCCACCAGATCGAACCTTTTCCATCAAACCCGTGATGGGCCTAGGATAGGGTGCCTTGGTTGTCCTTACCAGACAGAAGAATGATTCAGATAACTATTTAGGTGTCAATCTAAACCTCATATAATGAGCCTTATGAGCTAAACCATGTCAAACCATACCGGAACGCTACTTGAATACCCAAAGAATAAGGTCACTTAGGGAAACATTTTTTAATTACCATAATTATGTAAGTGACAATGGGTATACAATTGTCACCCGTATCTGCATTTTTATCATTTAACAAGGCATGCTGTCATGCCACCCAAACAACGGCTAATCTTTGTCTAAATAAGTGACGATGAGCAAAAACTATCGTTCACAATGTCTTGCTATAAGCCGTTATGCTGTCCAAGTCATGGCTTAACGCACATCCACACTAGTGGTGATAAATGAATATTGCTATTAGTCGATTATTTTTCCATAAAAATAAGATGTTGCATTACCTCATGAAGGGTAAATTGCATCTTGGCATGTTGAAATGCTGCCTGCTTCTCGTCTCACCACCTTGGTTAAGACATGTTATGAATATTATTTTCTAATGTTCTTAAATTCTCTATTTCTTTACATTTATCTCCCATATGTTCCACTAACTTATTTTCCTTTTGTTTGTGTTTTGGTGCATGCAACATCTCATCATAACTATCATGACTATCATCATTTTGGGGTAATTGTTCTGGTTCGATGTTCAGTAAAGAACTCTTTTTGTGTCTCTATGAAAGATGTTATCGACGAAACTATTCTAGGATTCAATTGTCTCCAATGCATATGCATATCAACTTTCACCTTTTTTACACTTGCATCAATCATTCATTACCTTAACTTATCATTGCATCATAATCACTCATCAACAAATACATTTTCAAGTAAAAGTCTAAGATAGGAATTGGGCCATCAAAGTGTAAGGACTTCAGGGTTAATCAGGAAAACGAAACCTAACATCCTACATTGCTACAACACGCGACACTGAAAACAAATCATGGAGAGTGATCATGAAGCTTGTATTGAGCGACTTGAGCTAATGGTTAAGGAATCACAAGACTAGATGCCCTGTCAACAATGTGAAATGTAAACTTAAATCGCAAAACTTGTGGACTAATGATAGCCTTGGTGAAAGAAAAAGGGCAAGCCAGCACTGTTGAAACAAGGAATGATCCTTCTAATGCAGAAAGTCCCCTTGCCAATAATCCAAAATTCGCCTAAGGGGAAGCTAGATAAGAACAACGACCCACTCCTCCACCTATCTCTAGGCTCCGCCAGTCATCTACCTAAATCCCATTGTGGCAGGTTAATTTATTCTCGATACGCAAGGTGTGAATGTAAGAGTCTCATCGACAGATTTGATAACCTTTGACCATGAGGAACCAGAGAAAATAGAGGGCTAAAAGTCCACCACGACTGCAGAAGAATGAATAAATTCTAGCTACTGGAAAAACAACTAAGCTATCAAGAGGAGTGACAAGTTCAGAGCTCTTAATGTGCAATCTTTGTCTCTAGTGTCCAACCTTATCATTCTCCTGAAGTTCAAAGTCAAAGAATTTAAAGACTTTAATGGAACCACTGACCCTTCTATCCATGTTTGAATGCACTTGTGAAAGATGGCTAGGTACGAGAAAGATGAAAAGATCCTCATCCATTGCTTCTAGCATAGCCTCACTGGGGTAACAGCTCAGTGGTATATCGAGCTAGACAATGTGAAAATCTTAGGGCGACTTAGCTAAGGCCTTTCTAAATCAATACCAGGACGTGTTAGATTGGACGCCAGATCGACTTTCCCTGATGAATTTTGAAAAGAGATCCATTAAAAGTTCTAGACAATATGCCTAAAGGTGGAGAGAAAAAATAGCCTTAGTCCAGCTTCCCTTTAAAGAAAAAGAAATGACATTCACTTTCATTCATACCTTATGTGTTTCTTATTATAAGAAGCTCATAGGAAATTTAACAAAGAAATTCGCATACTTAGTTCTCTTCAAAAAAATGATCGACACTAGCATTAAGAGTGGTAGAATATCTGCTAGGGAAACACTTAGATTGAGTAAAAAGCCCATTGTTCGTAAGAAGAAGGAAGAAGAGGCCAATGCCATAAATTTTCTGGTTTCTCTTAGGTAAAATAGGGTCAAGCACCCAACCCTGCTACTCAAGAACACCTCGTTCTTACCCCATCACAACATCCCCGCAGCTAATTTATGCCACAACTTATAACCCATCATTTATAATCCCATCAAACCCACCATAAAGCTACCCTTCATAAGTCCACCAAAATACCAATCGAATAACCAATAATGCACCTAGCAATCGAGGTGCAAATCAACCAAGACAACATTTTGATCCCATCCTTATGACCTATAAGGAGCTCTACCAAACCTTACTCTAAAATCATTTAGTGGCCCTAATCTATGTCCCAGAAAAGAAGCCACCATACTTGCAATGGTATAACTCTAACACCCACTGTGAATTCCATGTTGGGGCAGTAGGGTATGACATTGAGAACTGCATGTATTTCAAACAAAATGTGCAAAATCCAATCAACTCAAAAGTCTTGCAGTTTTAGATAAACTAGGGACCAAATATTGCTGCCAATCCTTTACCAAACCGCACTGAGCCAGTTGCAAACATGATCGATATCGAGCCATAAAATTTGTGTCATTCCATAAAGACCAAATTTTAATGACCGGGTCATGACGAAAGCCCCTGCACTTTTCCTATCCCTTTCATGTAATGTCAAGAAATAAAAATCCACCTACCCTCGCCCAAGGCAGGTAGGTGTCCTATTTAAGGGGCATTTTTATCAAACATTATTGATGAAATGATTTTTGCTTATATCATTCCACATTGCGTGCCTACATCACTTTTCAATCTCTTTGTCTCAATTACTCTTTTACCTCTATTCTTATCCGAATCCCTGGGCTATGTGTATGCCTTTTGGAATGTCTATTTCTTCACCCTTACAGGTGTCCTAATGACAGTGACATGGATATGTCTGATGGGTCTTTGAAGATCGATTTTGAATAGTTAATTTGCACTAGTGAAGTTGATTTTGAATAAGGTTTCGAAGAAAGCTCTATATCATTAGACCTTTTATAGTTTACAATCTAGCATCATAATTCTATCCTTTATCACCCAAAAATGAATGGGGCAGTCAAGGTAGCCAACAAAAGCATTAAAAGAATAGTTAAAAATGGCTGAAACTTACAAAGACTGGCATAAGAAGCTATCCTTTGCACTTCATGCCCATTAGACCTCAGTTTAAACTTCCATGAGTGCTACACCATTCTTCTTTGTTCATGAGGTCAAAGCTATATTGCCCATCGAAGTTGAGATCCCTTCTCTCAGAGTCTTGATGGAAACCAAACTTGAAGAGGCTGAAT
>JBBYHO010000003.1:22705297-22729260 GCA_038382025.1 Adansonia gregorii | reverse complement strand
TTGATACATTTTCCTTCTCTTTAGTGAGCCAAAAATATGCTTAAGTTCATGGATTTTTATCCATGTTGAAAGACTAAACATAATGGCCATGACTAATTTCCTTGATTTTTTTCTTTTTTTGTTAGTAAATTATTTTTCTTCATGAATCATGTGTATGTTGATATGATGTTCGTTTTTGTGTTGTGTTTATCATATATATGTTCATATATATTTTATTTCTTTTAGTATTTTCTTGTTATCATGGTGCAAGTACATGTTTATGTGCTTGTTTTTGTGATTTTATCATATAATGGTGCTAATTTTGTTAAATGAAATGTGAATATGTGATTATTACGTTTAGAAAAGATGGTTGGTAGGTTGTTTAGCTATTGGCCGAAATTCATGCTTGTATTTTTTTAGGGGTCATTTTATAAATATAAAAAGTTTGACGGCTTATCCGTAAAAAATAAAAAAAATTTTAGACCTATATGTTTGGCTGAATCTTAATGAGTATTTTAGCTATGTTTTGTTGCTGACTCCAAACTGATTTCATGCCTCAATGATGTGTTTTCATGATGGTTTTGGTTAATTAGGGACTAAATTACAGATATCTAAAAGTTTAGGGACTAGTTTGCAAATGATAGAAATATCTTTATTTTATGGTCAAAGGATTTGACCAAAAGCTTCATGAATAACTTGAAAACTAATTTTGGGTATTTCATACCATGCTTTAGGTACTTTTCACATTTTAAGGTGCATTTTGTAATTTCTCAAAGTTTAAGGGCTAGTTTGTAAATAATGAAAATTCATTTTTTGGTCAAAGGTACTTGGTTGAACCTTCTTGCATACCTTTACCATGATATTCATGTTGATTCTTTGCTGTTTTGATGATTTTTAATGCTTTGCTTGTGGTATTTTACCATATAAGGGTCAAAATGTAATTTTACAAAGTTTAAGGGTTACTTTGCAAATTAAAATTTTTTTGGCTAGGGCAAGGTATTTGGCTAGGTTTTTGGTTGATACATTGTCTGCATTTTCAAACATAATTTCATACGATTTTTTTTAATTTTTAGGTTACTTTATTATGTAGGGACTAACATAAAGTTCTAGAAAAGTGTAGGGACTAAATAGCAAATTTTTATATTAAAGGGGTAAAATAGTCATTCTATTGGTTTTAGAAATTTCTATTATTCCTATGGCATTTCGTAGGGGTATAGAAATATTCAAAACTTTTCGTATTTGTTCAATTTTTTGAAGAATACGGAATGTAATTTTTAAAAACTAAAGGGCATTTTGGTAATTTTGCTTATCAAGACTTTTTTATGCTAAAGATGAGCATTTTAGGACTCTTTTAGCCTCTTAAGGTCATTTTAAGGTCCATTAGGGTTATCGGGTACTTTCATGTCGAAGGAATACTCGAAGGGCATTTTTGTAATTTTTTTCACCAAGATGCTTTTATGTCAAAGGTGCATATTTAGGATTCTTTTAGCCTTTTAAGGCTATTTTAAGGTCCATTAAGGTTACTGAGATACTTTAATGTTGAAGGAATACCCTAAGGGCATTTTGGTCATTTTTCTCATCGAGATACTTTTATGCCAAAGGTGCACGTTTAGGATTCTTATAGCATTTTAAGGTCATTTTAAGGTCTATTAGGGTTACTACATACTTTTATGTCGAAGGAATAGCATACGGGCATTTTCATAATTTTCCCTACCGGTATGCTCTATGCCAAAGGTGCACATTTAGGATTCTTTTAGCCTTTTAAGGTCTATTACGATTACCGGGTACTTTCATGTCGAAGGAATACCGTAGGGGCATTTTTATAATTTTTCTCACCGAGATGCTTTTATACGAAAGGTGCACGTTTAGGATTCTTTTAGCCTTTTAAGGTCATTTTAAGGTCCATTGGGGTTACCGGGTACTTTCATATCAAAGGAATACCATAAGGGTATTTTCATAATTTTTTTATCGAGATGCTTTTATGCCAATGGTGCATGTTTAGGATTCTTTTAGCCTTTTAAGGCCATTTTAAGGTCCATTAGGGTTACTGAGATACTTTCATGTCGAAAGTATATCCTAGGGGCATTTTGGTTATTTTTCTTATCGGGATGCTTTTGTGTCAAAGGTGCACGTTTAGGATTCTTTTAGTCTTTTAAGATCATTTTAAGGTCCATTAGGGTTACCGGGTACTTTCATGTCGAAGGAATTACCATAAAGGTATTTTCGTAATTTTTTTCACCGGGATGCTTTTATGCCAAGGGTGCACGTTTAGGGTTCTTTTAGCCTTTTAAGGTCATTTTAAGGTCTATTATGATTACCGGGTACTTTCATGTCGAAGGTATACCCTAAGGGCTTTTTGGTTATTTTGCTCACCGAGATTCTTTTACGCCGAAGGTGAATTTTTAGGATTGGTTTAGACAACCAATATCATTTTAAAGTCCATTAGGGTCATCAGGATACTTTAATCTCGAAGGTATACCCTAGGAGCATTTTGGTCATTTTGCTTACCGGGATGCTTTTATGCTGAAAGTGAATTTTTAGGATTGGTTTAGCCTTCCAAGATCATCTTAAGACCCATTGGGGTTATCGGGATACTTTTATGTCAAAGGTATAACCTAGGGATATTTTCATAACTTTTTATTTGAATCACATCTTATGTGAACGCTAGGATACTTTCATATCGGATGTACACATTTAGAACATGTCCATCATATTATGTCATTCTCAGGTCATAGAATCAGTATTTTTTTTATATATAACAAAATTATTTTTAGAAATAAGGCAATGTCTCCCAATTAAATTGATATGTAGGATTTCTACCAGTATATGTGAGGAATTCTACGGATTGCTTTTAATAGCGAGATAACCTTTTCAAATGAGAACTCGAGATTTTTTAATTTTAAAATAAAATAAAAACTTTCATATTCCGTATGGTTTTTCGACGGGATATGATTGAGAATTCGTGCCCACCTAGTTCCCCAGGAATGTACGAATAATTTTGTGATTTCTAGAAACATTAAAACTCGACTTTCTTGAAACAATAAACTTTCATAATGAAATACTATAGGAATTATAATTAAACATCCAATGTTGAAACAGAATAAAAATTAAAATTTAAGTTAACACGTAATTAATAAGGTATCGATTTTCGGGTATCACGAGAGGGTCGATCCTTACTTGGGATTGTAACCGACTCCCAGACCCTTTTATATGATCTCGGGTATGATCGTGGGCCTTGGAATTTGTATTCTAAGGTTTCGTAACCCTCAAAATACAATCTCTTATAGGTGACCAATCTCACCTAGCCTAAATAGATCGGTGGCGACTCTAAATAAATAGTCATTTCGTAATGACTATTTAAGATTAAGTCGAGTGAGCCATTTATCTCGACCACCCAGTCCCAAAAGGTGAAAAGATGCCAATAATGATATGGCCTATACAAATAAGAAAATATAAAATAATAACAAATTTAATAAATATAAGAGCGAAGGCTATTTAAGTCAGGCTTGGCTAGGATTCGTATCTAGACCACATTGCGACAACTTGGTGACTCTGCTGGGGACATCTAGAGAGTCAGGCCTAAAATTAATTATGTGTTAACTAGATTTCAATTAATTCGGTTTCAATTGGTATTTAATTTTTAACCGTTAAAAAAAAATTTCTTTGCATTATATTAATGTTAATTTTTATGCTTATCTGCTTGTGTTTGCTCTTGTCTTTTTGGGATTAGGATAGTGGGTTTCATTTTTAAATGATATATTTCCCGTTACACGCACTATGCACATTGTGCAGGAGTTTGTCCTCTGTCAAATATGGAGAGGACATAGGTACATAATATGCTAGAAGGGGGTGAAGTTGTTCTACCTTCAGAGGTGTTAGCCTCTATTTAGGCCAGTGAAAAACCTATCGGGTGTAGATTCCTATATCTGCCCGAGGTGTTAGCCTCGTTATGAACATGGAAGACATGTCCACTCGAATCAAGCCTATTTCAACATGAATTCCTGATGGATAAGGATAAGGTACCTCACTAGTCTTTTTAGGGTTCGAGGGATTCGAGTACCTAATTAGAAGTCTGACATAAACCACATATAGTGAACCGTACTAACTTCCTAGTCAAAACCATGCCCAATTTTAGGTGTCACCAGAATTAAGGACATATGAAGCGACAAAGTTATTTTCAATACTTTTAATATCTTGTTCGAATAATTTGTAGTTTTTGTTTACTATGAATAATTTATGACTTCCATTATTTTGAAGTTTTATTTGAATTTAGTATTTAAGGATACTAACTCAATTTTTTTTCTTTTCCTTTTTTGTGCATATTTCATCTTATATACATACAGGGACGCTTGCTTTAAATTTAAATTTTAGCTCAGTTTAATTTTCATTAGACTTTATGGGTGAATGAGTGTATACGGTAGTTATTTCAAAGACATTCGAGGAAGTTTGCACTGAGTCAGAATCAAATTAGAAGGAATGTGGGGACTGGACACTGAGATAATTTGTGCCAGGGTTATTACAGATTACACATTTAGATGTTCGACAGAATAATTTGACAGACTTAGCTAATATATGGGATGGTTGCTCCAATGGGAGGAAGGCTCGATTTATTTGAAAGTATGGACATATCGTCTTCTCCTCAGAATAACAATAGATAAACAATTGGTTCATGCTTTGATTGAGTTCTAGGATCCTTCCTCTAGGTGTTTTTCATTTGGTCAGTATGATTTAATCCCTATAATTGAGGAGATTGCATTTGTATTAGGGTTAGGCCTTTAAAGTGGAGACCTATCTATTTTAAGGAACGTAAACCGGTGAGTCTCCAAAAAAAGTTAGGATAAATTCTTGATTTACCATCTCAGTCAACATTACATCATATTGAGCAAAAAGGCAATACAAGTGTTATCTCATGGCAGTTTTTGAAGGAATACATCAAGGAGCATTCAGATAGGGAGGAAGCTCTTAATGCTTACACTCTGGCTATTTATGGGTTAGTGCTTTTTCCAAGGATACTCTGGCATATCAAAGTAGCCATAGTGGACCTCTTTGAGTGATTAAAAGGAATGTCCATCTTGCTCCCGCTATTCTAGCTGAAATTATCCGAGCTCTCAATGCATGCCAAAAATTTGGTTGAGGTTGGTTTTTTAAGAGTGCATTGTTACTGTACATTTAGGCTCGAAGTTATTTTTAGGGTGAGGGCACCTTTAAAGTAAAGCCATACTTCTCGCATATCATCCCTATACAAGAGTTCATCAAGAAACGTTGGCATGGTTCAGGATCGAAAAATCAATAGGTGGAAACATTGAAAAATTTAGCTTTTACTAATATAACATGGCAAGCTCCTGGGTTTACGCCTAAACCTTTTCTATATTGATTTGGTCAGTTACTTTTTGTGCCCTTGCTCAGTTTATGGGGAACCGTAAGATATTCACCGTTTTTTGTTCGATGATAGTATGGGTCGTAACAGTTTATTCCTATGACTATCAGGTTGGCAAGCGCAAACTTAGACCATTCTGGGGAAGGTTATAGGAGTCCGCTTTAGTCAATAGCCCTGCATTGGAGAACAAGGTATGAATTAGGGATAAGTGCTTATATGGATCAAACTACTCTCAAGTATGATGCCTGGAGGGGTATTCAAGGATGTAATTTAATTATCCTAAGTACATATGGATTTAATCCTTGGGTGTCCATACAACCTTAACCTACAATACCTTCAGAAGTGGAGTTGATAAAACAAGAAGTTAAGAGAGATCGAAAAAGGTTGTTCGTAAAAAACCAAGTTTTGAAGGAAGAAATTATGTACTTAAAAATGAAAATGGAGGCCAAGGAAAAAGACGCCAAGAAAATGGAAGAACAATACAACCTAATGGAACAAGATTGGATTGAGCAAAATAAAAAGATGAGACTTGCTGGCATATCCAAAAGTTCGAGCAAATATTCCAATAAGACCTCAGATAAGGTGCACAAGCTTCGCCATGAGCTGGGGATGTGGAAAACTAGGGCTTTAGAAGGAGAAGGTAAACTAGCTACTTGCGAACGAGGGAGAAAAGCACATGCTGACACTTATGCTCGTTTGAAGAGATCTACAGAAAAGAATGAATAGCTTAAGATTAATTTAGGTGCAGAGCAAGGAAGAATAGCCAGATTGATCCAGGAAAGGGAAAATCTTGCTATGATCGTCGAGGAAATGGGACAAGTTCTACGTCGACAACAACATGATATTGATGCCTGGGTACAAGCTTATCGAGAAATGTATGTATCCTGGGATAATAAGTTGTATTGGGTTGAGTATGAGTCTAACAAATGGAGAGCCAACTCTTTGGGTTGGCAATTCTACATTGATCACCTGACACAGTAGATTCATTCGGCGATCATCCAAGCAAGACATATGGTTGAGAAAATTCGTGTTCTGAAAAGCCAAATTAACCCAGTTGGTGAATTTGATCCTACTGTACTTATGTTTCTAGAACAAGAAGAACAACAATATGGCCAGATCAAAACTTTCCTTGGATGTAATCCTAACATGATAGACAATGTGTAACCTTTTTCAAAGTTAATGGAAATTTATGATTTTGAAATCTTTTGTTAAAGCAAGCACTCCTACGAGCACATTTATACGTTCATATCATGCATTTGTATCATACATGCCTAAATTCATTCATTAATAGATTCATAATTTAATAAAATCTAGAATTCTCTTTTTAAGATTTTAAACGTTGCTAATAAGGAAAGACCTACTGAACAACAACTTACTCATTACTACACAAGATTCAGAGCAAAGAAAATGACGAAGGATGAGTTAGCAAGATTGGAAAGGCTTGAAGAAAGCCAACGTCAATCTGAAGAGAATATGGTTAAAAGGCAAGAAGAAATGCAAGCTCAAATCACCCGATTGATGGAATTATTATTGGCAAGAAAGTTAGTGCACGTCTAAAATCAGTCTAACTCCTGCCAGCTCATATGGGAGGTCCAACCTGAAATACAACAAACATCTGCACAAGAAACTTAAATTCAAAACATGCCAACTATACAACAAAATATTCTCGGAGTTACACCACCTCCAGTCATTGTTGTTAATCCTGACATTCTCTCACAAAAGGTTGATGCTAGAGCTGCATGATAAGAGATAAAAATTCCTGATACTGTTGAAGCAATAGAACAACAGTGGCAAAAAGCCAAAACTGAAATAGAGATCGAGAAAGAAAAAATATAGCTTTTAGAAAGAAGGTTGAAAGCCATAGAAAAAGATGAATGTTGCACTAATGTGGATGTGGAGGATCTTAGCCTAGTTTCTGACCTAAACTTGCCACCAAAATTTAAAATGCCTAAATTTGAAAAATATAAGGGCACCACTTCTCTATAAGCTCACATCAAGATGTTCATTTGAAAGATGGCCGATTATTCTCACGATGATAAGCTCCTCATTCACTACTTTCAGGAAAGTTTAACTGGATCGACGCTGAATTGGTATAATAGTTTGATGTGCAGTAAAATTTAATGCTGGTTGGATTAAGCTAATGCATTCCTGCAACAGTATAAACATATGGCTGAATGAGGGCAAGACAGATTAACCCTTTGAAATATGGATAAGAAGCCTATCGAGTCTTTTAAAGAGTATGCTTAAAGGTGGAAGGATGTGGTATCTCAAGTCTAACCCCCTTAACTGAGATAAAAACCACCATGCTATTTGCAAGCACCTTACGTCCTCCTTATTACGATAAACTGGTAGGGAATGCAACAAAAAATTTCTTGGATCTTGTAAGCTCTAGAGAAATGATTGAATCAACCATTAAGGTCGAGAAGCGTGCCTTAGGAGAGTCTTT
The DNA here is from genome assembly GCA_038382025.1 of Adansonia gregorii. Taxonomy (NCBI): domain Eukaryota; kingdom Viridiplantae; phylum Streptophyta; class Magnoliopsida; order Malvales; family Malvaceae; genus Adansonia; species Adansonia gregorii. Next base: position 22,721,458 of record JBBYHO010000003.1, on the reverse strand, counting down.
CAATGCAAAAAAGCTAGGACTAATAAAAAAGAAAGATGAAACACCATTAGTCGGTTATGTGAGCTAGCCATACCACTCAGAACCTTGCCCTAATTATCAAAATCCAAGATAAGTGCCCTAAAACACTTGTCCATACAATACACCTCGATCACATATTTCAACAACCGTACAAGCTACCATTCTAAACGCACCTCTCCAAAACAAGCCAAGACCCAACAATAATACACAACCTCAAAGAGCTAACCAACCTAGATCTTGTTATGAACCCTTTTCTTACTCTTATAAGGAAATGTTTGATAAGCTTTTTAAGGCACGTTTAGTGGCTCCAATCTTTTCTAAACCATATAAAGGAAATACTCCAGTTGGTATAACCCAAATTTGCATTATGAGTATCATGCAGTAGCAGGTCACTCAATCGAAAACTGTACGCCTTTCAAGCAAAATGTTCAAAGTCTTCTTGAGAGGGGTGCTTTTCGAATTAATAATGGCCCAGCACCTTATGTGGCAGTAAATCCCTTACCATATCACACTGAACCTAGGATTAATGCTCTGATTGTTGAAGAAGGAAGATGAAAAAAGTCAAAAGCCCAAGAAGTTAAAACTTCTATGGAAGAGGTATGGGCAATCTTGACTAAAGGAGGGATCCTTAGTCAAGATTATAGAAGTATTAGAGGTCAATATGATCTTGGTGCTAACTTTTGCAAATTCCACAAGGGATCAGGGCACACTTTGCAAACTTGCAGAGAATTTTTAACCATTATCTAGCGAATGATGGACAATGGTAAGATTGAATTCTTTAAAGAGGTTGGACTAGAAGAAGAAAAATTAGTCAACATGGCTAGTGAATGATCATCGCAGCTGCCCTACGGGGTTGGTCACCCTTTTATCATTCATAGCAATCAACCTAAGATTGCATTGCTTAGAATTGAGGTTACTCCTAGGTTCATTATAAGGGCACTAACTCCATTCTCGTATCAGAATAGCAAGCAAGTACCATGGAAGTATGATGATGGGATAACAACTCTAGAGGTTGTTACAAGTTAACTAGCTGCTATCAACATAACCAGGGTGAGCCATATGACAAAAAGTGGTCGCATCTACGGCCCAAAAACCACTAAGACCAATGTGAAGACCAAGTCAAAAGGACAGGTATCTGAAAAAGTAACAGTGCTGATGATAGCCTAGTAGAAGTACAAGAACCAGTAAAGGAAAAAGAGGTAACTGAATTCCTAAAGTACATCAAGCACATCGAATACAATGTCGTAGAGCAATTAAAGTAGCAACCAGCAAAAATCTCCTTATTGACTCTATTGCTCAGTTTTGAACTTTATCGGAATGCTTTACTAAATGTACTAAATCAGGCCTATGTCCCTCAAGACATTACTGTCAACAAACTCAATTGCCTGGTAAACAATATTGTCACTGACAACTTCATATCATTTAGTGAGGATGAAATTTCACCAGGGGGCACCACTTCAACAAAAGCTCTCTGCATCACAATTCACTGTAGAAGGACCATTCTGCCTAAAGTCCTTATTGACAATGGATCAGCTTTGAATGTAATACCGGTAATCATGTTGTCTCGCTTACTAGTTGATGTCAGTCAGATCAAGCATAGCCACACAATTGGCCCTTGCCCATTTGAGATTGAATTTCATGTAATGGATATTGTCCCAGCATACAACTGTTTGTTAGGATGACCATGGATTCATTCTGCCAGGGCTGTCCCATCATCTTTGCACCAAAAAGTTAAATTCATAGTTGATACAAAGTTGATTAGCCTCTCCGGGGAAAAAAAATTATGGCCATGACTTATATTAAAGCCTTTTACGTTAAAGTAAATACTGAAACTGAGGAGTGCTCTTTCAGATCCTTTGAAATCATCAATGCCACTTTTGTTGTGGAAGGGTCTGTAATCCCAAAACCTAGACTTTCAAACAGCACCCGCATGGGTCTCAAGCTTACAGTCGGGAAAGAAGCTTAAGCTAGAAGTGGACTAGGGAGATGTTTGTAAGGTATAAATTAGGCCATTAATGTCAATGGTAAAAAACACAAATACGGATTAGGCTTCAAGCCAGAAAGAGTTTAGAAGAAAAAGTTCACAAAAAGAATAAGAGAAAAGCAACCATCCTTGGGTGTTGGCCAACAGTTAGGTCAAAAATCAACTCTTTACCCCTCTTTGGAGGAAATTTTCTGCTATGGAGGAGTTAGTCTAGAAAATAAAGATAAAGCAACCAGGAAAGTTGTTTTGGTGATTAATGAAGCCTTTGAGGAGCATCATGTGGCTACCATTGAAATAGATAATGAAGAGTTCACTGAGGATCATGGGATTCGCCCATGCCCCTTGGATATGTTTTAAGGAATTAGACATGTGTTAAAAAAACCATAGTGTCTAGGCCAACCCCAAAGTAATAACTAAGAAATGAATTTTGTTATCTATAGATCTTTTTGTAAAAACTCAAAATGTTAATTTATCATCAGTGAAAATGTAATGCACATAATCTTTCCTTATATAATCTATCTTGGCTATTTTCTTGTCTTACATCCATTTCTTTTATGATTTAGCATCCTTTTTCATTTCTTCGCATTCATACCTAATATATATTCTATAATCTTTCGCTTATTTCCTTTTTACTTTTGTCTTTGCTGTGAAATAGATCAATCTGGTTAGGATTCAGAGGTTAATTTTAAATAGACTATTTGCTCAAACGAGGTTGATCTTGAAGAAGATGTCGATGATCATATCTTGCCTCTTGATTTGTTAAAAATAATTGAATGAGAAGATGAGCACATAATACCCCATGATGAGCCCACTAAGATTATTAATTTGGGCAATGATGAAAATGATAAGAAGGAGATCAGAATAGGGACCGCCATATAACTTCTACCCGAGAAGATCTGATAAGCTTGCTGCATGAATTTTGAGACATCTTAGCATGATCTTATCAAGAAATGCTAGGATTAAATGTGAAGATTATGGTTCATAAATTACCCTTGAAGCCAGAAAGCAAACCGATTCAACAGAAGCTAAAAAGAATAAAACCGGAGATGCTGTTAAAGATAAAAGAAAAGGTTAAAAAGCAATTTGAATCCCAATTTCTAAAGGTGGAAAAATATCTGGAGTAGGTTGCAAACATTGTCTTAGTTCCCAAGAAAGATGAAAGAGTTAGAATGTGTATAGATTATTGAGACCTTAATCGAGCAAGCCCAAAAGACAACTTCCTTCTCCCTTATATAGATACCCTGGTTGATAATACTATGAAGAACTATTTATTTTCCTTCATGGATGGATTTTCAGGGTATAATTAAATTAAAATAGCTCTGAAGGATATGGAGAAGACCATGTTTGTCACAATGGGGGGAGCATATGTTATAAAGTAATGCCATTGGGTTGTAGAATGCGTGAGCAACTTACCAAAGAGCAATGGTCACATATTCCATGACATAATGCATAAGGAAATTAAAATTTTGCTGATGACATAATTGCCAAGTCCCCTCAAGAAGAAAGTCATGTACCAGACTTACAAAAGTTGTTTGAAAGGCTAAAAAATATCGATTGAAGTTGAACCCTGCAAAATGTACATTCAGAGCTAGGTCTAGAAAATTATTGGGTTTTATCGTAAGCAAAAGAGGAATTAAGGTTGATCCGAATAAGATCCAAGCTATACAAGAGTTGCCATCCCCATGCATGCCAAAAGAAGTAAGAAGTTTCTTAGGGAGATTGAATTACATCACTAAATTCATATCTCAACTCACAGATAAATGTGATTCAATTTTTCAGCTTTTGTGAAAACAAAATCCTGGTGAGTGGGATAATGAATGCTGAAATGCTTTCGAAAAAGTTAAGCAATATCTCTCTAACTCACCGATATTGGTATTGCCTGCTTTGGGATGACCTTTGATCCTGTATTTGTTAGTGTTTAAAAGATCCATAAGCTATGTGTTGGGCAGCATGATGAGACTGGAAAAAAAGAGCAGGCAATTTATTACCTTAGTAAGAAATTTTTGGATTATGAGGTAAATTAGTCCTATATAGAGAAGATATATTACGCTCTAGTTTGGATAGCGAAAAGACTCCGACAGTACATCTTGTACCATATTACATGGCTAATCGCCAAAATGGACCCAATCAAATATCTATTCAAAGCGCCAGCTTTATCAGGAAGGATAGCTAGGTGGCAAGTTCTACTATCCGAATATGATATCATTTATGTAAGCCAAAAGGTGATCAAAGGAAGTGCCATTGCTAAATTCTTAGCAAGCCAGGTGCTTGACAATTATCAGCCATTAGATTTCAAATTCCCTAACAAGGACTTGATGAATATTACGGTTGAAGAAGAAGAAGAGTCATCAAAAGGATCTCAAGGGAAAATGTATTTTCATGGAACATCAAATGCATTGGGGCATGGAATCGATGCAATTTTAATATCTCTAGAAGGGGATTATTACCCTTTTATAGCCCGGATAATTTTTGATTGCACTAGCAATGTGGCAGAATATGAGGCATTTATTAGGAGGCTACAAGCAGCATTAGAAAAGAAGGCCCAGGTATTGAAAGTCTATGGAGATTCAGCCTTGGTAATATACCAACTGTGTGGAGAATGGGAAACGCGAGACCTAAGATTGAAAAAATATAAAAAATTGATTCTAAAATTACTAGAAGAATTTGAAAAAGTAGACTTCATTCATTTTTCTATGATGACAATCAAATGGTAGATGCTCTAGCCACCTTGGCTTCAATGTTCAAAGTAAACAAGGGGCAGGAGGTGATGCCCATTGAGATGAGTATTTATGAATTCCTTGCATACTGTCACAACATTGAAATTAAGGCAAATGGCCTTTCATGGTATCACGAAATCAAAAATTATTTGAATGATTGAATATATCCTCCAAATACCTTAGAAACTGATAAGAGAACCTTAAGAAGGCTGGCACTAAATTTTGCCTTGGATAGAAAGATTTTGTATAAGAGAAGTTTCAACCAAACATTATTAAGGTGTGTTGATGCTTTAGAAGTGAAGAAAATAATAAAAGAAATACATGAAAGGGTTTATGGGATTCATGCCAACGGACATAAGATGGCAAAACAAATCATGAGATTGGGCTACTTTTGGATGACTATGGAGAGTGACTGTATCAAGTACGCTCGAAAGTGCCATAAGTGTCAAATTAATGCTGACAAGATTCATGTCCCACCCTCATCGTTACATGTCATGACTGCACCATGGCCTTTTTCTATATGGGGAATGGATGTCATCGGACCCATTACTCCTACAGCATTGAACCAGCATCGTTTCATCTTGGTGGCTATTGATTATTTCACTAAATGGGTGGAAGCCACTTCTTTTGCAAACGTTACAAGATTGGTGGTGATTAAATTTCTAAACGCCAATATCATTTGTAGATTCGAGGTCCCTAAAGAATTATAATGAATAATGCCTCCAACTTGAATAATAAATTGATGACGGAGGTTTGCACCCAACTTAAAATCTCTCATCACACTTTGGTCATATATCGTTCGAAGATGAATGGGGTTGTAAAAGCTACCAACAAAAATATTAAGAAGATTATGGGAAAAATGGTGAAGACTTATAAAGATTGGCGTGAAAAGCTTTTATTTACTCCTCTTGCTTATCGAACCTCAGTACGGACCTCGACTGGGGCAGCACTTTACTCATTGATGTATGGCATGAAGGCAGTACTACCAATTGAAGTCGAGATCCCATCACTTCAAATATTAATGAAGACCGGATTAAAAAAAAGGGAATGGGCATGAGATCGCTATGAACAATTAAACTTTATTGAAAAAAAGTGGTTGAAAGTGATCCAACATGGGCAAATGTACCAGAAAAGGATGATGAAAGCCTATAATAAGAAGATTTATCCAAGATAATTTCATGAAGGAGAACTGATGCTGAAAAAAATCCTCCCGATACAAAAAGATCCACCACGCAAATGGGCACCCAATTGGGAAAGACCCTATGTGGTTTACAAAGCATTCTTAGGAGGTGCATTAATTCTTGCCAAAAAAGAGGCAGATGTCTTGCCAAACCTCATTAATGTAGATAGTGTAAAAAAATACTATGCTTAAAAAACAAAAAAAATAAAATAAACAAAAAAAAAACCAAAATCAGATGAAAACCCAAACAGGGTGTTCGATTAAAGGTAATATAAAGGAAGGCTTCGAGTTGAAAACCTGAAAGGGTGGCTCAAGCAAAAGAAAGAAATGATCAGATCATAAACATGATATGATTAAACGCATCTCTAAAAAGATGGATCTACATAGGAGCAGATATTTCATTGAGAAGAAATCTTTGAAAATCTAAATTTAGCTGTCCAGACATTTTTTTCGACACTTAGCATTATCTTTATGAATCAATTCTTAGGCATTTTACCTTTATTTTTGTAAAAAAGCCAATATTCTATTTTTTTCTTTGAAATACAACCTCTGTTAGACTATTTTTTTGATCATGCTAACATTTTTGCTAAATGATAATTAATGACTTAGAGGAATAAAAATGGATTAAAATAGATAACATACTAATTTTTTTGAGTTACTTTGGAATAAGATCAAAACATTGTGAAATTTTTGGTTCACATCTTAATTCTTTCGAACATTCTGGGAAGCATTAAGGGTGGGTAACTAACGGTCTTAGATAGAATTCTGGTGATGGAGGAAACTTAACCTTTCAAAAGATATTCATCATTTGTTCTGCCTACCAAAGGAGTCGATGGAAATTTTAGGTCCTTGTTACATTCTGAATACTACAGATGGCTCGCGATAGGGACACCCCATAGGTTTTCAATCATATCCCTTTTTCTCAACCACTAGATGTTATTGATGCATCATAAAGTCCTATTTCCTCTCAGGGCAGGGATATTGCCTATATTTCCAATCATATCTCTTTTCCTCAACCACTAGATGATATTGATGCATCACAAAGTACTGCTTCCTCTCAGGGCAGGGACATCACCCATATTTCTAATCATATCCTTTTTTCTCAACCACTAGATGGTATTGATGCATCACATGACCACAAGTGGCATGCCCTACACATTCTTAATCATACCATTCTCTTTCAGTTACTAGATGATGTTGGCGCATCATAATCTGAATTCCTCAGAGGACAGGAACAATCAATTTTGCAGAAACAACATCAGATTCAAGATCGGTACTGCCAGAAAGATTCTTCACGCTTTCTAAAGATGTTTCCAGGCTTGTGAAGTGGGTTGAATCGGGACTTAAAAGGAAAATGAATGAGCAATAAGCAAAATAAAGAATAAACTCAATCATGAAAATCCATGCACATTTATCATGCATCCGTATTTGTAATTGCATAATTCACAGGTTTAAAGCAACAAAGTAGGAAACAGATTTCTTTTCATTTCGTTTGGCTTGATGGTTTAGCCCTGGTTAAACTTTCTTTTCATTTTTTTGACGTGATGGTTTAGCCCTTGTTAGACTTTCTTTTACTTCGATTAACGTGATGGTTAGCCCTTGTCAGACTTTCTTTTCTTTCGCTTGACGTTATGGTTTAGCCCTAGTCAAAATTTCCTTTCATTTGACATGATAGTTTAGCCCTGGTCAAAATTTTTTTCATTTGACGTGATGGTTTAGCTCTAGTTAAATTTTTTTTTCATTTCGTTTAGCATGATGGTTTAGCCCTGGTCAAAATTTCTTTTCATTTTGTTTGGTGTGATAGTTTAGCCCTGGTCAAACTTTCTTTTCATCTTGTTTGAGGTGATGATTTAGCCCTGGTCAAACTTTCTTTCACTATCGTTTGATGTGATGGTTTAGCCCTGGTCAAGCTTTCTTTTACTATCATTTGACATGATGGTTTCACCCTGTCAAACTTTCTGTTATATTTCGTTTGACGCAATGATTCAACTTTGGTCGAACTTGTTACTTTTGACTTTGGGTATTTGTCTTGTACCCTTTGTACCCATCGGCTTGGTCCTGGCTAACTCTTTTCATTTGTTAACCTAACTATTTGGTCTCGTCAGTTTGTCTTACTAATTGGTTTATGCGTTTTTTCCCTAACCAACTCATTTTCAATATTAATTTTACCATAGGTTGAAAGTTTCCTCTTCTAATCATTGAGCTTTAACATGTATGTTCATATCTCATTTTTCATTCACTTTGCTGCCTAGATGAAATTGTGTCTATTTGATCTTTGTCCTATTCCTGATTCTCAGTAATGGACAAATAGGGGCAGCTGTAGACACTTAGTTTTGTCCGACCCCTAAAAAAAATTTTAAATTCTACGACTAAGCCCAATGAGCCTAATAATTCTACCAAGCCCATTCTTGATTTTTCATGAAGCCCATTTTATTCCCTAAAGGCCTACCAAGCCCATTTTAATACCCAATTTCGTAACAAGCCCACTAATCTTTTTTTTTTAATTTTATACCAGTGATTAAATTTTTTTAATTTTTATAGGTTTTAATTAGAATTTCAACATGATTAAATTTTTCTTAGGATTTATAATGAGAATTCATTTATTTATTTATTTATTCATTTATTTATTTTTGAACCTTATTTTTTTATTTTTATTTTTATATTTTTCAAATAGAACTTTCAATTAGGATTTTCTTGCAATTCGGTTACATTAATTTCATTACTTTCAATAGTTTTTTGTTGTAAATTTATAATTTTATTTTGATCTAATTTTCCAATTTAGTTACATGATATATAATTTGGTTTGAATTAAACCCTTTTCTAACTAATTTCATCAAATTAACTAAAACCATCATTTCATCTAAATTAGCATAATCATGACAATAAGTAGGGTGGCTTGCATGAAAAGATGGAAAAGCATAGGCTTATGACAACATTTATGTTTATCCAACCTAACAAGTAAGCTCACAAAAAAATAATAAAAAAATCCATGGAAAAGGCATGAAATTTCGACCAAGGAGGATGACCGAATCATCCTCCCCTATAAATGGGGAAGGATGTTTTCTTCAAGCTTTTTTAGCTTGAAAAAAAATAGATAGAGTTTTTAGAAAAAAAAGTGAAAAAATAGGAAAAAAATTCAAAGCTTCGTTAAGGTAAATCCTTGCTTTAATCTTTGAATTTTTGTTTGTTTGATACATTTTTCTTCTCTTTGGTGAGCCAAAAATATGCTTAAGTTTATGGATTTTTATCCATGTTGAAAGACTAAGCATAATGTGCATGGACTAATTTCCTTGATTTTTTTTCTTTTTTTTGTTAATAAATTATTTTTCTTCATGAATCATGTGTATGTTGATATGATGTTGGTTTTGGTGTTGTGTTTACCACATATATGTTCATATATATTTTCTTTCTTTTAGTATTTTCTTATTATCATGGTGAAAGTACATGTGTATGTGCTTGTTTTGTGATTTTATCATATAATGGTGCTAATTTATGTTAAATGAAATATGAATATGTGATTATTGAGTTTAGAAAAGATGGTTGGTAAGTTGTTTAGGTATTGGCTGAAATTCATGCTTGTATTCTTTAGGGGGGTTATTTTGTAAATATAAAAAGTTTAAGGGCTAATCCGTAAAAAAATTTAGACCTATATGTTTGGCCAAATCTTAATGAGTATTTTAGCTATGTTTTATTGCTAATTCCAAACTGATTTCATGCCTCAATGATCCGTTTTCATGATGGTTTTGGTTAATTAGGGACTAAATTGTAAATGTCTAAAAGTTTATGGACTAGTTTGAAAATGATAGAAATATCTTTGTTTTATGGTCAAAAGATTTGACCAAAAGCTTCATGGATAACTTGGAAACTGATTTTAGGTATTTCATACCATCCTTTAGGTGTTTTTCACATTTTAAGGTGTTTTTTGTAATTTCTTAAAGTTTAGGGGCTAGTTTGTAAATAATGAAAAATTTTATTTTTTGGCAAAGGTGCTTGGCCGAACCTTCTTGCATATCTTTACCATGATATTCATGTTGATTCTTTGTTGTTTTGATATTTTTAATGCTTTGTTTGGGGTATTTTACCATATAAAGGTCAAAATATAATTTTATAAAGTTTAGGGGTTACTGTACAAATTAAAAAAATTTTTTGGTTACTGTAAGGTATTTGGCTGAATTTTTGTTGATATATTGACTGCATTTTCATACATAATTTCATATGATTTTTTTTAATATTTAGGTTACTTTATTATGCAGGGACTAAAATGAAGTTTCTAGAAAAGTGTATGGATTAAAAAGCAAATTTTTATATTAAAGGGGTAAAATAGTCATTCTACTGGTTTTAGAAATAGCTATTATTCCTATGGCATTCCGTAGGGGTATAGAAATATTCAAAACTTTTCGTATTTGTTTGGTTTTTTAAAGAATATGGAATGTAATTTTCAAAAACCTAAAGGTATTTTGGTAATTTTGCTTATCGAGACTCTTTTACACTAATGGTAAGCATTTTAGGACTTTTTTAGCCTCTTAAGGTCATTTTAAGGTCTATTAGGGTTATCAGGTACTTGCATGTCGAAGGTATGCCCTAGGGGCATTTTTGTAATTTTTCTTACCGAGATGCTTTTACACCAAAGGTGTACGTTTAGGATTCTTTTAACCTTTTAAGGTCATTTTAAGGTCCATTAGGGTTACCGGGATACTTTCATGTCGAAGGTTTACCCTAAGGGCATTTTTGTTCTTTTGCTCACGGGATGCTTTTACATCGAAGGTGAATTTTTAGGATTAGTTTACACTACCAAGATCATTTTAAGGTCCATTAGGGTTATCGGGGTACTTTCATATCGAAGGTACATCCTAAGGGCATTTTGGTCATTTTGCTCACCAGGATGCTTTTATGCCGAAGGTGAATTTTTAGGATTGGTTTAGACTACCAAGATCATTTTAAGGTCCATTAAGGTCTTCGGGATACTTTCATGTCCAAGATATACCCTAGAGGCATTTTTGTTATTTTGCATATCGGGTTACTTTTACGCCGAAGGTGAATTTTTAGGATTGGTTTAGCCTTGCAAGATCATCTTAAGACCCATTGGGGTTATCGGGATACTTTCATGTCGAAGGTATACCCTAAATATATTTTCATAACTTTGTATTTGAATCACATCTTATGCGAACACTAGGATACTTTCATACCGAAAGTACACATTAAGAACATGTCCATCATATTATGTCATTCTTAGGTCATAGAATCGGTATTTTTTTATATATGATAAAATTATTTTTATAAATAAGGTAATGTCTCCTAATTAAATTGATATGTAGGATTCTTACAAGTATATGTGAGAAATTTTACGGATTATTTTAATAGCGAATAACCTTTTCAAATGAAAAGTCGAGATTTTTTAGTTTTAAAATAAAATAAAATGTTTCATATTCCGTATGGTTCTCCGATGGGATAAGATTGAGAATTCATGCCCACCTGGTTCCTCAGGAATGTACAAATAATTTTATGATTTCTAGAAACATTAAAACCTAACTTTCTCGAAATAATAAACTTTCATAATGAAATACTATAAGAATTATAATCAAACATCCAATGTTAAAACCGAATAAAAATTAAAATTTAAGTTAACACGTAATTAATAAGGTATCGATTTTCGAGCATCTTTAGAGGGTCGATCCTTACTTGTAATTGTAACCGACTCCCAAACCCTTTTATATGATCTCTGGTAAGATCGTAGGCCTTGGAATTTGTATTCTAGGGTTTTGTAACCCTCGAAATACAAACTTCGATAGATGACCAATCTCGCCTAGCCCAAATAGATTGGTGGCAACTCCAAATAAATAGTCATTTCGTAATGACTATTTAAGGTTAAGTCGAGTGAGCGATTCATCTCGACCACTCAGTCCCCAAAAGTGAAAAAATGTCAATAATGATATGGCCTGTACAAATAAGAAAATATAAAATAATAACAAATTTAATAAATATAAAAGCGAAAGCCATTTAAGTCGAGCTTAGTTAGGATTCGTATCTAGATCATATTGCGATAGCAGGGTCTACATCTCAAGTTGAAAAAGATTCAACATTAACTTAGACAGTTCAATCTCTTAATGTTTGGGGCTATCTCTGAAAGTCAAGGCTAAACAAAAAGAATTAGAGAATATACAATTATTTTTACTTAATAACCTAGAAGATTCTTATTTAGTTGCCAATCATGTTAGCATTGCCTTAGAACTTCATGAGCTTCTCAAAAATTAAAAAAGCTTTCTTAGGAAAAAATCAAGGATACAATGGTTGCAAATAATAAAAAAATTCTTGGGCAGTGAAAGTCCACCAAAATAAAAGCATAAAATTGTTTCTTGTATGATGTCAATTAGAACAAACTAGATCCTATTTATAGATATCTTTAGAAAGCAATCTTTTTTTTTTGAAAAGTTGCTAGGCATAGTATATTGTAACATCATTGAATGTCTTTAGGAATTACTTGAGCTTTTTTAAGCCATTATTGATGTTAACACTCTAGAAGCCATGGTCAAACCAATTACTAACAAAAGAATAAAGCACTCCACGTTTAGCCTTAAACGTAACAAAAGCCCAAGCCCCGACAATTTCACTGCCCATTTCTTCAAAATGCCTTAGCCTATTGTTGGGAAAAATGTTTTTGAGATAGCTTGTGTTCTTCTTTTAAAAAAAAACCATTGCACCCTGTTTTTAACTCAACTATTATAGCACTTGTTCCAAAATGCCCTAACCTGAAAACAATGAAGGATTATAGACTTATTTCTTGTTGCACAATTATACAAGTGCCTCAAAAAGGATTTTAGCTAATCAACTCAAACTTTGTCTTCCCTCTATTGTTAGCAAGAATAAGAGTACTTTTATTTCTAGAGATGCATTATTGATAATGTACACCTTGCTCAAGAGATGGTCAAAAGGTATGAAAGGTCTACTTTTTCTCCTAGATGCATAATAAAAGTGGAGTTACAAAAAGCTTTTGACTCTTTTAGTTGGGACTTTATTTTAGTAGTATTAGATGCAATGTAGGTGTCTAACCAACGCTTTCAGTAGGTGAGAAGTAGCTTGACTTCCTCTATTTTTTAATCTTTATCAATGAAGGTCTTGTGGGATATTTTAGAGGAGCTAAAAAAAGTTAGATAAGGTTACTTCTATTTATTTTTTTTTTTTTTGCTTATAGTGAACATCCTCTCTAAATTGCTTGACAATACAATAAGGCTTAAGGTCTTTTCTTTCCACCCTCAATGTAATAGGATTAATCTTACACATCTTTGCTTTGCTGATGATCACATTTTAGAGGGATCCCAATGAAAGGCATTAAACTCTAACTCTAGTCTAGATTCTAAGGTGAAATTTACTCTAATGGCATTCATAGAGAAAAATTAAAGTTTATTTATGACACCACTAGTTTTAAGACAAGAACATTACCCATACATTACTTATCACTCACAGATTGATAATGAAGGATTGTAAGGCTCTAGTTTAGAAGCTTTTTGCAAGAAATCATGGCAAGGATGCTAAACATATTTCGTACTCTCGAAAGCTTCAGTTTATACAAGCAATGCTCTTTAATGTCTAAAATTACTGGTGCAGACATTTCTTCCTTTTTAAACAATATGTTAAAAAGATTGTATAACTTTGCTTTAGCCTTTTATGGAAAAGAAAAATGAGGCATGCTAGGAGTGCCAAAGTTTGTTGGCAGTATATTTGTCTATTGAAGTCAGAAGATGGGCTGGGCATCAAAGATCCTCTTATATGGAACCAAGTATATGTCCTTAGGAACTTATGGTTAGTCTTTATGAATGTAGGCTTACTTTAGATCACTTGGTTGCAAGCTTATGTTTTAAAAGGTAGAGATGCATGGCACATCCTTATCCCTAGCAACAGCAGCTGAAATTGGAAGAAAATTTTGCAACTTAGAACAGTGGTTGTATAAGATTTTTTGAAAAGTTGTTTTTTTTTTTGCTTCGTCGATTAAAAAAAACTATAAAAACTCCTTCTGCTTAACCAGAAGAAGTTAACTTAAACCTTACTTCACCTAATTTACCATAAGATTGCATGAAGAGGACATCTTGCTCTATTGGTTCCTAACAAAGTGAAGTTGACCAATAATAAATGAATCATTCCTTTTGTACACCTTTGGCATAGAAGCATCTCGGTGATAACAAAGGATTTGGTTCTAACATAAACTTCATCGATAATTAAAAAATTCGAGATTAAGATAATTTATGGCTAGATGGTACTAAATTTGGGCATTGTAGGGCTGTTAATTGTAACCCATACATAACCGACTCTCCAACCTTTTTTAAACAAACTCTGGTGCACATAGTTCATAAAATTAGTATTTCCAGTTTCATAACTCAGAATCACTGCTTTAGTAGGTGTCTTGTCATGCCTAGCTTAAAAAGATCCATGGTAACTCTAAGTGTTGGCTACTTTAAAGCAGTCGTCTCAAGACCAATTAGATAAGTGATTCATCTAGCTGTCTCCCCTTTTTACTTTCACCTTATTACATCAACTCCAAATCTCGATGAAGGGATATACTAAAGGCCTTCCCCTTATAAGTCGAGCATATTATTCGATCTATTGGGGCCATATCATGATAGCTTAATGACTCAATTGTGAATTATTTTAAAGATTCAAGTCTATAACTAGCTAAATTTTATGTAATTATCGACTTCATTTGATTTTTTAATTATAATCCTTTATTTTCATCTATTTTGTGCATAACATTTATTTGTCATTATTTTGTGTATACTTTTTGTCTCATGATTGCTAGGGTTTTCATGTGCCCAAAAAATAAAAACAACAATTCTTTTGTAATGGTAGAAAGGAGTAAAACAAAAAAGATTTGATAGCTTCCTTGACATACATCATGCACTCGCATTTGCATTAGACTTTCAATCATATTTTTCTCAGAAAAATATTAGCATCGCTGTTAGGTGGAAGTTAGCTAATTGTTCTCCATGTTATCTTTTCTTCACCCATGGGCTAGGAACATCTTCCAGGGTGTAAAGTATATGCTCCGGTGGTATTCTTTTTATCTGTATGGACATAAGGAAATGCATTTACTTGAGTCAACCTATTTTGCTAAGATCAAGGTGCCTTGTCTATCCTTATCAAACGGCGAAATGATTTAAGAACCAATTTAGAGTCAACCTAACCTTATATAGTTAGCCATAAGAGCCAAACCATGTTGACCTATACCAAAATGTTGCTAGATTAACTTGGAGAATAAGACATTTGCGAAAACACTTTTTACCTTTTACTCTTCTTTATCATTCATTATTACATTAGGCAATGATGAATGAATAATGTTGCCAATGCCTAAATGTCCTTGCCCTGGTTTATGCCATCCATTACAATGATATTATTAAGACATGCCTTTATCTATCCGACTGATGGCTTATGTCTATTTTTTTGTCCTTAAGAGATAACATTTGAATGTTGTTACATAGCCTTCTGTTTGAAGCCCAATATCACCTTTCAAGGAATAAAACCTATATAAGTTAACTGTTATACTATTTGATTAGTTGCTTAATGCCTATTGACCACTAGCCAATGGCGAGTGAAAATTATCGCCCATGTCCTTAGTGATGTCTTAAGAGGAATCATGCTATCTTGCTGTAGGCAAAACATAAGTCATAATGCTATCCGATGGATTACTTAATAATAAATTGTAATTCGATATTGACGAGAGAATCATCATTATCTTGAGAGATGATTATGATCTAAAAAGAAACCAAGGAAGAAAACTCTAATAAGATATGTCATTATGCTATCCATATGAGTCTAGCTTTTGACAAGTAAAATGACCAATAATCATGGTTTCTTTATGCTTGCCCTAAGGCATAATCATGCTATCAAGCATTTTTGTTCTGTCATTTATTTCTTGTTTTGATGCATTACTAACTTAGTGCATTTTGCTTTGTCTTTCTCGCATACTTCATCTCATCTCATATCATCTCGAGATAGTTAGTTCCAGAGGTAGTCTCCATAGACAAGTATCTTACCATGGCACAAGTATTGGACAAAGGTTTTAAAGATTTTGAGACTATCAAAAGCAAAGATAGAATGAGCATCGACTTCAACCAAATATGTCTCAAAGATCCTAGAGCATGCTAAAATGGTTTTGAGGTAATTTAATCTTAAAGATCTAAGAGATATATCGGATAGTTGGTGACTGATAAGGCACTCTTCATGGAAAGTGATAGATATATTGCTCTATTGGCCCAAGTCTGAGTTAAACACGA
>JBBYHO010000003.1:22695137-22705197 GCA_038382025.1 Adansonia gregorii | reverse complement strand
ACACACAAAATGAATCAACTTATATTGATAATCAATGTTTATTTAATCTCATCATTATATTTCATACTATATTCATGAAGATGGTATACAAATTTGAATAAAATAAAAATATTTAACTATTTATATAAGATAAAAATTATTTCCATCATTAAATATATATATATATAAATACTTTCAATCAATAGGATCTAAATACTAATTTGATTCAAAATTTTACTTAATAAATTAATATTTTATATTACTAAATCTAATTACCAATTTATTAAAATATCGATCATACACAGTTATATAAGTACGTAAAACTATTAGTTTTATACCAAAAATAAGTAAATTCCTCTCTCTCTCTCTCTCTCTCTCTCTCTCTCTATATATATATATATATATCTTAATTTTTCATTTTTTGGGAATAAATTAAAACATAATCAGTCGAATACTTATCTCAAAAATAAGTGTATGCATTCATTAAGCAATAGTACCATATCATGCATTAAACATCCCAGACTTCAAGGTTAAGACTTCCAAGTATTCAGATTCTCCAATGTCTAATATATATAGCTAAAGATCAAACCAATGAGACCTCCAAATCACTGATTTCAATTGAACTAATTAAACCAGATAGATTTTTAAAATTTTGAATTTTAATAAAATTTAAATGTAATAAATAAAATTATAAGTTCAAATCCCATCACATAAAATATATATTTTTTAATATTAAAAATAAGCTTAAACCTAATTATTTCAGTTTTTTCCTGGTTCTTAAGCTTCTAATTCTATAATATATAACGGAATGAGTAGTGATTCTCAATTTAATTGATTCGACTCATCGATCTGATCTGGTTTTTTCGACGGTGGGATTTTTCCAGAAACATTATAACACCACAATAAATTTATATATATATACATATATATATATATATATATATTTGAACATAAAACCAAATCATGCATAGATTTTTAAATATCAGATGCCGCCCAACAATGTTTTCTCAAAAAGATAATATGCTCCTTCCAACTTTTGACATAAAAAGCAGTCTTGAAGTGCTCATACAAGCTTGAATTTTTTATTATCATGGATTGCATTACGGGATGTCCAACTCTAACGTGGATAGGCAATCCATACAAAAAACTTCATGGTACTATCGAATTTATCGCATTGATGCCTACTATCTGTGAAACAAACTTCTAGCAACGCTAAAATTGGCAAGTCACTCGGTACGAAGCCATGCCTCTAAAGTTATCTAGTTGCGAGTTGCTCCTACCAGCGCAACGTGCTCTATTAGGTCAAGTACTCGGTTGCTGTAACGGAATTTTAAGAAAACCATCAGACAAGATGATATATGTATTTCGTGTTAGTAAATACATAAACCACCACTCGGATTGTGTACTTCACCGTGGTGTTTGTTTGTGTACCATCACATGCCGCAGGGCATGTATGTGTGTGCGCATACAAGGAAGTTGTGAAAGGGCTCGGTGTATGCCCATGCATGAGTGGGTAGGTGGGTGTGTCTAAAAGCGAGCGAGAGAGAGAGAGAGAGAGAGAGAGAGAGCTTAAAACAGAATTATGTATTTCACTGTCGTGTTTGTTTAAGTGTCTGCATGTGCACTCAAGCATCATGAAAGGGCTCAGTGTCTGCCTGTAAGCGAGTGGATATGTGGGTTGTCTAAGAGCAAGTGCGAGCGTGCAAGAGAGAGAGAGAGAGAGCTTAAACAATACCTGTAACCCCATTCATTGTCATACCATGAAATAAGTTTCATGAAAGAATCACTTAACCCAATTCCAGCCTTTGCATCGAAAATGCTTGACCTGGGATTAAAAACAAGTTCATTAGAACCTTAAATGCCATCAATCAAGAAATCGGAAAACAAAAAAAGCAAATAAATTTGATTCTATAATTCATTAATAAACAAATCTAAATGACGCAGTCTTGGAAGCCTTAAAAAATACAGCACTAATATAGATAAACCAAACGAACCAGCAAGCATAACTTTATTGTCAGATAAAATAAATAAATAAATAAATGAATGACCTGTTGACTAACACATTAGGACCTTTCGTGCCTAAATTATACTCAAAATGCTTGTAAGCCTTCATGCTTATATGAAGGTAACGACATATCATATCACAGCAAAAGGCATGTTTGAAGGATATGTAACGTTGTAGAGAGAAAGAAAGCATACCTTGAATCACCAATAAAATCGCTTGAGACAACATCCTCATCTGTGTATCCGAGAATGCCTTTAAGTGGCCCCTCAGCAGCGTACCTTCATTTAAAGATTAATTTAGAATTACAGCGAATGTGAGATACACTCAAGTAATAGGGGTACAAAAAGGACAAAATAGCAAAAGAAAAAAAACCAAAGAAACAAGAATGAATGAAGAGGATGTTTAAGCCAAAAATAAGAAAACTCACCTTATGGCTGCTTTGACATCTTCATAGGAGGCACTCTTCTGAAGTCGACAAGTTAAATCCACAACAGAAACATTGGGTGTGGGGACACGGAACGCCATTCCAGTAAGCTTTCCATTGAGTTGTGGAAGAACCTTTCCAACAGCCTATAAGGAAAAAAAATATATATCATAATTTAATCTTACATGCAAATATAGTTCTGTATCACAAAAACCATGCACCAATAAATTTAGCAATTTCTCTCTCATACCTTTGCAGCACCAGTTGAACTAGGAATGATATTTTGGCCAGCTCCTCGACCCCCTCGCCAATCCTTCATTGAAGGGCCATCAACAGTCTTTTGAGTTGCTGGATGATAAAAACTACCAGATTATCATAAAATGCAATATGATGTGCAACGAAAAAGAATTACAGGCACATAATGACTGGATACCTGTAGTTGCATGGACAGTTGTCATTAAACCCTCAACGATACCAAATTCCTCATGAACCACCTGCATCACGTTATATCACAGAAAATAAGGAAAACTGCCCCCCAAAAAAAAAAAGAAAAAAGAAGCAAACCAGATGCTTCATGGGGAAAATGACCAGATTAATCATCAATACTGTACAATATAGGCAGATGGGATTGTCATCCACCACGAACTCAAAACATAGAAAAGCAAAATCTTACAAAGTAAACACAACTCCCATGTTTTAAGTCCCACAAAGGGACCAACAGCCCTCAATAGAAAACAATGGGAGAACACATTTTAGTGCCCTTTTTAGTGATGAGATTAATATGCTTAAAATCTGAGGATGCAATCAGACCTTGGCAAGAGGGGCTAGACAATTGGTAGTGCAACTAGCATTAGAAACTATGTCCATGCTTGGGTTGTAGGTCTTCTCATTTACTCCCACCACAAACATAGGTGCATCAGCTGAAGGAGCTGAAATTACAACTTTCTTGGCACCACCCTGCAAAACACATTCATGCGAGTTCAATTTGGAGCATTTTCAGAAGAGCATGCACTCGCAGGTGCTGACAGGAAACTAATATAACTAACCTTCATATGTGCTGAAGCCTTAGCTAATGTAGTGAAAACACCAGATGACTCAACAACAAACTCAGCCCCATAATCACCCCAAGGGATCTCTGCAGGGTCCCTGGTGGATATTATTTATATGTTATCCCAGGTTGAGATAGTTTAATAGCAAGTTTTGTCGAAATCAAATAACAGAATTTTATGCCATGAGAGTAACAGATGCTAGAGAAGCTTCGTCATATTCCAATTGATCATTCAAGGATAACCTCTCCAGAATAATACCTTTTGCTTACAATGCGTATTTGCTTGCCATTAATTTCTAAGGTGGACTCATCCACAACTCTGATGGTTCCCTTAAAAAGTCCATGAGTTGAATCATATTTAAACATATAAGCCTGAATTTAAGAAAAAAGGATACTAGTGAATACAACAATTGTTTAATGACCTGAAGAATAATGACAGTTATCATGGCATGTAATGAAAAGAAAAGAAAAACAAGTGTCCTGAACCCAAACACAACCCATCCCCAAGCTACACACACAAAATAAGCAAGCAATTTATGGATTCCTTGGACGCATAAAGGAGCTTTGACAGTGACTCCAGAAGGACGAGAATGAAAATTTTTTATATAAAAAAGCTAACAAACAGAAGCCTAAAAATTTCTAAAATTTCAATCGCTATGTAAAGCTTCAGAATGTTCACAGAACAAGCAACTGAGACATGTCAAACCATATCAACAGTGAAGATACTAATTAAATTTAAAGTTTGCTGCCAGACAACCAAACAATTTCATAAAAATCAAGAAACAAAAGCTAGGCTTTAATGAAAGGGATAAAATATCATAAATAGTTAGCCTCGTTCCTGAATTTTAATCAAGTTTATCTTAAGCTTAATTTAAAGTTCATAAAAATTTTACTTTCATTAATTTTATTCTGACCTAACCATCTCGAAAAAAAAAAGAAGATAAGTTCTTTACTTTTATCGCTTAGGAGCCTTGCAAGATGAAAGTCTCATGCATGGTTTTGTACCTAGGTATATTAACTATGTATAATCTTTTATTGATTATATTGGCAAAAATCTGACAAGGAGAAATCAGGGATATTAACAGTGTACAAGCTTTTGTACATGAATGTCACAACTATTAAATAATGCTATAAAGCTATCACGTCCCCCATCAAGGCATTTTTTTCTAACGGGTAAAATTTCTCAAAGGTACATAAAAGAGATATCTAATGCATACTTAATACTTCATACATGAAATACTGCAAACATTCAGAATTGTTGGCATCTTAGATAAACCAGGACAAATACAGATTCATTAAAGAGAGATATCTTACAGAAGTTGAATCTAAATATATTCAAAATTAATAGTAATACAAGGCTATAGACCAAATCAAAGAATGTACATCAGCATACTTACCATGTACTTAGCATCAATAAAAGGATCATTGACTGCTACCACATCAATATCATCCCTTGAGGTTGCTATTCGTAAAACCAACCTTCCAATCCGTCCAAAACCTGCAAAGGTTCATTGTCGAAAATGAGTCATTAAAAAGGTACATCATGCTAAGTAGAGCAACAGGGACTTCTATATTAAGGTAAATCAACTTGCTTTTGGACTTTAGGACTTAGAAACAATTACTTTAGCAGGATAATAATTCTCTCACATGTTAGACCACATGTTTGCCGGGCCCATTAGCAAGATCCCCAAAATGTTTATAACTCCACATACCTAAAATACAGTTCCTAAGAACAGACCAACAGCAACTGAACTAAAGATCAAAAGCTAACTGAACATTAATGACAGTGTTAGAATCCATCCAAGTTCCAATTTATGCGTATATAGCTTCTGAAACTTTTCAATCATATATACTTTAATAGCATATGCGAAGTATGAACTGCATTTCTCCACTTACTTCTTGTCTCCTAGGAAAGGTTGAGTACCACAAGCCGAGGGTACCTACCCAAACCCCAATCGACACCTACCACATAAGCTAAGCATGGGATGCTAGTTCTTTGCTATTTTGCAAGCATACTCACAACAACTCCAATACGCACAATAACTGAATAGAGATCATTTCGAGGGAGATTAAAAAAACAAACAACAAGGTGCTGAATGAAGATGCATACAACTATCAAATAAAGCAAAGAAAAACTTGATCGAAATAAGAAAACATACCATTGATTCCAATTTTTGTCTTCCCACTGCTCCTTGACTCTAAAAGAATTAGAAAACAAGCCAAAAGCAGAACATCAGTGCATACAACTTCTGAACTAATTTGAAGGAATTGAATAAGCCTTTTTATCCTTTTTAACCTTCCCTAGCAAAAAAAAAAACAAAATTCTTACTTGGAACTGCGGGAGGAATTTCAGTAGCAGTGGCTTTGATGGGTAGGATGCTTCTGGAATTGCATTTCCTAAACAGATGAATAATTTTAAAACCCTTCAATATCAGAGGAAAAGACTAAATATTTGCAGAATGAAGAAAAACATGAACAGCCAAAACGTGAAAGCTCAACCGTAAGGAAGAAGAAGATCTAGTTGAAACCGCGGCACCAAAAATGGAGTTAAAATTTCCACCAAAACCAATGCTCGAAACCTAAACAATATAGCATTATCATTCAGATTGCCAATAAAAAGTGAGTTGACGTTGCCTACTAACAATAAAATAGCATTAGCATGGAAAATCTTTAACATAAGAAACTATGAAAAGACAACAATATATATATATATGCATCTATATCTACATGAGTTTTTCAAATTTCATAAATTCTTGAAAATAGCGAAAAACAACTTAACAAGTAAAGTTCACTCACCAATCAAACAAACGAAATGTAACAAAGTAAAAGAAAAAAAAATCAATATCTACACCCCTAAAGTAAATAAAAAATTCAATGACAGGTATAGCAATTCTTAAGTCTCCGTTTGGCTACCGAGAAAACGTCCTAGAAAAAACGACAAAAAGAAAAGGAATGATTTGACGTTGCACAAATTTCAGTTATTCAGCTTAAGTTTAGCTCAGCTCATCATATTTGTTTCCCTTTAAAAAACGAAAAAGAAAATACAAGAAAAAAAATTCGTTTCACATATTTTAAAAGCTATACGGTGTTGATCAGGGGAAAGTGGAGGATCACCTTCAGGCGATCGGAGGGTGAAGGAGAGAGTTCAGAGCGAGCGGAGGCGGTTTCGATGAGAGAGGCGGTGGCGGCGGTGGATCTGATGAGAGAAGAGGAAGCCATTGCAAAAGCTCTGTCTTCGGAGAATAATAAAATAAATAAATAAAACCCTAAAAGAAACTGGCAGGAGAAAGGAGAAGCAATGGCTTTTGTCTTTTGAAAGCAAACCACGAGCGCAAGTGACAAATATATAACAAGAAAAATGTGAAAGTGAAATGTTCATGCTTTTTAAAAAAGAATGATTATTTGGTACGTAAAGTTTCTAATTTATTATTTTAAAAATTAAAAATTAATTAAATAAAATATTTAATTATATTTTAATTTTATTTATAGACGTAAAAATTTTTTATTATTAATATATTAAATAATAATTTTTAAAAAAAATTAAAATAAATATCAAAATTTATGTATTTTTATCGTGTATTTTTATATATTTATCAAAAAATATAATTATAACTACTTATAATTATTTTATATATCGATGGTAAAAATAAAAAATTATATAAGTGAGTTAGCAGTATGACAAGTATTTATTAAATGTATTTAAAAAGATAATTAAATGAAATACATGTCATTTAACAAATTTTGCTTATAGAATTTTTTTTATTTTATCACTTTATATGAGATAATTATCCTTATAATTACACTATTATTTTATATTTATAAAAATTTTAATAACTATTAATAATATATATTAATAAATTTTAATATATTCGTATATTTAAATTTTTATTTTTTTGTATTAATGATATTTATATCTTATTTTTATCAATTTTATATGATAGTTTTTACGCCATCAAAGTTAACTAAATACGCAAGTAAGAAAGAAAGATAAAGTATTCCTTTTTTCTTTTTATGTAATTTTTAATAAATTTAATAATATTATATCTAAAAAATAATTTAAATATTATATGATTAGATAAATATTTATAAAATATAAATTATTAAAATATTAAAATTTATATAAATATTTTAAATATAATTATTATAAAATAAAAATATATAAATAAAATATAAATATACAAATTATTAACTCTAGAGCGATGTTTCTTAAGGATCCTGGAAAAGCTTGAAACGGAAGTAGAAACTCTTGCTTTCTCCCATCGTATTTGACTGTCTTTAAAACTGCACACCGTTTTCCGAGTGCGCACATGTGTCACGTGGCTTTCTATGAAAACTACAAAAAAGAGCAAAGAATAAGAATAATTTGCTTTTTCTCCCATAACAAAATTTATTTCTTAAAAAAATGATTTAAAGAAACTCATGTTTTGATTTTCTTTTTAAATATATATTTTTTCTTGATCTAAAAAAATAAATATAAATAAGCAAAAGGGAAGAACAAATATTTTATTTTGAAATAAAATAAAAAAGTTTAATATTATATTTAGGTTATACTCACAAATTAATTAATTACTTGTTCTAAATATGATTTTAAGTTTAATTTATTCTTATGAACTAATTTTAGTTTCTTAATTTATTTTAATTCTTTAAGTTTTTTTTCTATATTTTTATTGTATCAAAATAAACTATCACCCTATGATTTGTAATTGAGTAAGCCTTCGTCTCAAACAAAATATTGATTTATATTAAGATTTTAATTAAGTATAAATTAAAAGTTAATAATTTATTTAAATATAAATTAAAGGTGAATGAATTATTGGAATGCAAATAAAAAAGTAAAAGTTTATTTAAGTGTAATAAAAATATTAAAACTTATTTAGTTAAAGTAATAAAGTTTAGGACTAAAAATTAAATAAAATAAAAAAAAATATTGATTGATATCTAACCACACTAACTAAAAAAATCTTTAAAAAAATAACGTTAATTAATGCATTAGTTTTTAAATTTAATAAGAGTAATATATTAAATGTAATAATTAAATAATATTTAATCAATTATTAGTAAATCTATTAAAGATTCGGATAATTCACTCAACTTAAAGTGAGTTAGGTTTAGATATTAATTTATTGATTAGGGTCGGGTCAATCTGAATCATTTTTTAATAAAAAATAAATTTATTTAAATTTAATTATAAAAATATATATATATTAATATAAAAATAATTTTTTAAATATTATTAATCATAATTTAAATTTACAAATAAATTTTAATTGAATAAAATTTAATTTAAATAAAAAATTTTAAAAAATTTTAAATTACGATCCGACTATAAATTTGATTATAAGCAGTTGTTAAACTAACCCTTAAAATAAATGAAAAGTGGTCGTGGGAACATTGCATGCAATGCAAGCGCTGGCACTGCGTATGATTTTCCCAAAGAAAAAAAAAGGAAAAAAAAACTATTTGATGAAACAACCGTGTGAATCACGACGTAAGTAGGTGAGACTGTCGCGTAGCAGAAGGAAACCTGAGGAGCTCGGCGGAGTCTTCGAAAGCCATCGGTGGAGCGATGTGACCCCATTTAGGGCTTTTCATTTTCGCTGCTTGTTGCTCATTCCCCCGGGACCGACTGGTCGACTGTTGCCTCTTAGTAACTCTAACATATAATTATTAAAAAATTTATATTAAAATATAATATAAATATATAAATAAATTAAAATTTATATAAAATAAATTATTAATATATTTAAATTTATATAAAATATATAATATTTTAAATTTAAATAAAATATATAAAATTTATACGGATTATCGAATTAGTTTCTAGTGGTGGGTAGGTAAGATTGCTTTTCCGTTCTTCTTCTCTCTACCTACAGCCTCCCCCACCGTTCAACTTGTCAAGTGCTTCGAAGTTCACGAATGAAGGGTTCGTGCTTCCCCACCGAATCAAATAAACTATTTTCATAAGAAATTACTCTATATTTAAAGAAATATATTTTAAAAATTACCACAACTCTTTCTCCAAGTATTATTACCATTTGGAGTCATAATCATTCCGATTTTAAAAGTCAATTTCGGATTTAAAGTTGTTGTACCCAATAATCATTTGGACTAGGAGTTCAAATATAATCCATTTATTAGATATATGGTATCAGATCTATTTAAGAGTCGAGTAATTAATTTATTTCATAGGTTTAAATCAATAGGTCTGGCTTAAGATGGATTTGAGTATGATAATTTATAATCTGAGCAAGCTCGATAATAAAATAATATTTTATTTAAATTTAATTATAAAAATATATAAATATTAATATAAAAATATATTTTGAAAGATTTTAATATATATAAGCAATGAATTTGGGTCATTAGATCGAGCTAAATTCAAACTTGAAATTTAATTTCAAATTTTTTCAGGTTGCGACCTCGGTGAAACTCATAATTTAAAAGAAAATAATTTTAATTTTTGTCAATGATACACAATTTCGGATATACAAAGTTTAAGTTAAGAGGATTAAATCTTAATCACATTCTAATATACAATTGTTTTCTTCATTTCTTTTAATAAAGGAAGCTTTAAGGAGATAAAAGAAAAAGTTATAGAACTTAA
>JBBYHO010000003.1:22670242-22685710 GCA_038382025.1 Adansonia gregorii | reverse complement strand
AGTTTTAAATAAATAAATATTAAACAAAGTTCATCAATATTTATATTTTTTTATGCAAAATCATTAAACTCACTCGCCGATTGGGCTACAACCAAAAAAAATTTTAAATTTAAGTTGAAGCTCGAGTTTGATTTGACTTAGCTCGACTGTTTGGATTACTATGCAAATAATAACAAAATATTAAAATAATTAATTTTTAATTAATAAACAGTAACCTTAATCAATTCAATTTCGATAAAAAAAATAAACTGAGATCTAACTCAAGTTAGGCTAGACCCATTGAGTTAAGCGGACTATTGACCCTTAATTAGGTCTAATAACTATAAATCTATATAACACAAATAAATTATAAATAAATATGTATTTTCATTTAAATTAAATTCAAGAATAATACATTGAAAGAACATTAATGTACAAAAATAAAATTATTATTTTTAATAATAAAAAATCTAAACTTTGTAGACTATATGAGCTATTTCTCTTCAAAAGCCCAAACCTAACCAAGCAAGGCCCATGATGAACGGCTACCATGAATAAACAAAGAATAGCTCGCCGATTTTCTCGAGAAAATTTCTTCTTTACTTAGCCTCTTTTATTGCTCGCAGTCAGAGGTTTAAGTCTTTCAGCTTTCACTTAACTGCCTCGCTTCGGTTTTACTTTAGGACTAGGAAGGCGCTTCAATAAATCAAAGGCAAGTTCTTTCTTTTTGGCTAAATAAATTGGGAATTATCAATTATGTGGGTTGATCGTTGATGGGTATTTCTTTCTGTCAAGTTTTTTTTTTTTTTTTGATTTGACGAATTGGGTTTTTGTTATTTTAATTATAGAAGTTCAAAATTTAAATCGAGTCTATTTCTTTTCTTGCTGTTATTTCTTTGTATATTGAATGTTTGATGACATATGATAGAATGAATTACTTTATTGTTTTTCCAGATATGATTAGAGTTCTATATATATATATATATATATATATAAATTTGTGCTGTTCTTAAATGAATTGGGAAAGTTGGTATAAAATTTTCATTATTGTAGCTGCAATGGCGTAAATCTATGTGAATTTAGTTTCCATTGATTATCCATTACGAGATTTGAAAATGAGTGAAAGTATTTTTCATGTTCTATATTCATCTTTTGCAAGCTGTGAAATATAGAAACTTGTGGTGTCGTCCGCAAGCAGATACCTTGACTTTTTTCGTTTCCTTGACCTACTTGTAGTAAGCAAAACAGAATCGATAACTTAGTTTCACCCGGTTTTTGTTTGTGGTGTCGTCTGCAAGCAGATACCTTGACTGTTTTTGTTTCCTTGACCTACTTGTATTAAGCAAAACGGAATCGATAACTTAGTTTCACCCGGTTTTTGTTTGGAACTTGTTATTTGTGCTTTTTTTCAAATCATTGTTCTTGTTCACTTCGGAAGTTGTTTCAAGGAGAGCGGATTTTCATCCTTTTCAGGACTTTTAATCTGTGAAGTTTTGTTAATGGGGAATAACTATCCTTTGATTGTTTTTATATATGATCTGCTTCATTTTGTATAGCCTTTCCAATATATATTCTGAGAAAGTTTTCCAGTTGCTTACTGTTGCCAATGTTGAACCATCTGAAATGACTTTTGGCGTTCCTATTTGTCTGTGATGCCCTATCTTTCTTTCTAGTCTTAAATTGTTACTCAGACTTGGTTGTTAGTGTCGGATACGAGCATGTGTTTGACCTAGGCATGTTCAATTTTTTAAAATTTTTCCATGTATTTAGAGGTCATATCCCCATGCCTTTGTTCGAAAATATGTTAGACACAAGTGCCGGACATCGATACTTAAACAAATTGAAGAGTCGGGGCAACATAGTTTAGTTTTAGGGTTGTTAAATTTGTCTTATTTATTTTCTATTTCTTGTATGACAGATGATACTTGATGTCTTAAGGCCTTTGACTTACGCCATTTTTAATTTGTATTGTCAATAGGTCGTTATTATTTATCGAAACTTACATAGCTGCTACATTGAAGGAATTTAATGGCAGGCAATGGCCTGCCGTCTCTGGGTCGTGTAAAGCTTACTGATCTCGTACCCACTGAAGGCCTTCCTTCGGACTCTTACAAGCTATCAGTCTCTACTTTATCACAATCATTTGCTCAATATTCTGCTGCCATCATTCAGTTTCCGGCTAGTGATGGAGCTCTTTTGAGATCTGGTCTGGATTCTGCCCACCTTTACTTCCAACAAAGGGCGGCATACCCATCTGCGGACCTTATTCACTCAAATGATTCTCGTGAGTGGTGCAAAACATCTGGTTACTACGCTGATCCCCAACTATGGCAGGAAACGTACGATTACAGACCAGGCCTAACTCCTACGGAGCCCAGCAATGGAATGGAGTTTCCTCCAGGTGGTTTGCCAGACATATTTGGCTTGCTTGGTAAGGCAGCTCGAGATATACTGGATGCGATCAGCTATTATTTGAACTTGCGCAGCTCTCCCTTTACCGAAATACTTGATAATGTACCCTTAAGAAGCCGGGAAATATCTTCTTCAGTATTATCCGTGTGCTGTCACGGAAGGCCTTCTTTTCAAGGGGCACAACACCACAATTTAACAGCACAGGATGATGGCCAATTGATCATGTTCCACGACCACGAGCACCAGGTCGATAAAAGCTTAATAGCTGTTCTTAAGTCAGATAAGGCAGGTTTTCATGTAAGAGATTTTCATGGTCGGTGGATTCTTGTAGACGGGGACCTTGGTCCCCAAGAAGCTGTTGTTTATCCTGGACTCGCACTTTATCAAGCGACTGCAGGTTATATAAATCCTGCACTGCATAGGACAGAGATAAATAATATGTCAGGTAACATCTTTGGAAGATGCTCTGTGGCTTTCAAACTCATGCCCAAATCTATGACCAGTCTCAGTTGCTCGGAGATGAGAGCTGCCGGTCATGGGGTTGAAGCTCAGTTCCAGCTTCCAGTACCAGTGGATGACTTCATGCAGAGATCTCACCCTACAGATCAGCTCTTTAATCGAAACACTTTCCAGAGTTTGAATTTCCCCACAGCCCAAGATGGTAGGCAATATTTCTTAATACGAATGGCATTTTCTACTTGTTTTGGCCCCTGAGAAAGCAATAAAATGACAGGAGAAGGTATTATGTGGTTTCTAGTTACTGCTTTTGTCTTTCTTCGACAGTTATATGCAGTTGATTCTCATTGAAATGAGTTCCGCCCACCTTTAAGTATTAAATTGTTGCCATGCAAGATGTTTCTGCCCTTTTCCCTTCTTCTCGAATTTTAAACGTCAAATTTCCTTGTGATCCTTTTACTCTTCCTAATTAGTCTAGACAGACTATTATACATCTGTTATTTACCATTATAGGTATCCTTAAGATTTAAGTTACTTAGACGTGGGGGGGAGTGTGGGACATGGTTATCGTACGCGGGTATGTTCAATTTCTTTTAAGTTTTTTTCATGTATTTGGAGGGTCTTAAGAGGGTCATACCTGAAACCCATGTCCGGATATGTGTTGGACACCGGTGCTTAAAGAAACAGGAAGAGTCGGAGCAGCATGGCTTGAGATTGGATCAAAATGCTTAAGCTGCTTACTTGTTTTAAAAAATTTGTTTACTAGATATATTCTAGACTTTTGTCAACAGGAGCCAGGAAACTAACAGTGACTGATTATTTGTTTTTAGAGAAGTTTTTGCTTACACAATACTTCAAATGCTTAATAGGAAAATATTTCGACATTGTCTGACTAGTTATGGATCATGTCTAGAAATGTGCACAATATTAAAGATAAACTAATAAGCTATGTTAGCCTGACTCAGGTGTGAGTGTCAACTCGGTATGTTCAATTTTTTCTAGGATTTCCGTGTATTTGGCAGGTTTGGAAGATCATATCTCCATAGCCACGTTCGGATATGCAAAATGAAGATTTGGAGCAGCATAGCTAATGAGGTCTTTAATTAGTTTGGTGTTAGTTGAACAATCCTGGACTAGTATTATTGTTGAATTAATGTTTTTACTAGAAAATCGAAAGATAAGGAGAAGATCAGGTTTTTTAACAGTTTGATCCCAACGATAATTTTTTCTGTTTGGTCCGTGGAGCCATCTTGATGTTGATTATCATATTTTCCTGTTCAAGTAGCCTTAGTGAGAAGTTTTTAACAACAGGTCCTTGGATCAATGAAATGCTGGTACAGGATCTATGAAGCCCTTGACCAGAAGAAGGAAGAATAATACGAGATGCAAACCTCTTCCTCCTTCCAAGAGATTGCGGCTCGAGGCACAAAGGGTGCTTAAGGAAAGGGTTCAGGAGATTGCAGATAAGAAGGGCATCAAACTACGGTTTTGTAACCTAAAAGAATGTGAGAATCACATTAATGCACTAGATAGCCCTTGTGCCAATATTAGAATGGAAATCGGGTGGCCACAAGGGGTGCCGTTTGTTCATCCCCACGATCTACCTAATAAGGCAAAGATTGGTTTTCTTGAAGCATATGAACCTGGTTGGACAGCAACTCATGATATGGAATTAAGCCTAACGGAACCCGGACAGACCAGTCAACAATCAGCAAACTGTAATTGTACATCTCTTAGTCATGTTTCATTGTCATAAAAGCATCTATCAAATGCAGTTCAGTTTTCATGTTCTTAGCATTAATCATGCACTTAATACTAACACTATGAAAAATTTGCTGGATTTATCCCGAGTATTTTGAACCTATATTACTTGGACTCAAGTCTGAGTGTCAGACAGAAGTATGTTCAAAATTTTTCTAGACTTCCATGTATTTGAAGAGTCTTGGAGGATCATGTCTTTATATTAATGTCCTGATATGCGTTGGACACGAGTACTTAAAGAAAAAAAATGAAGAGTTAGAGCAACATAGTTTTGATCGCAGTGGTTAACGTAATTGTTTTTGCATCAACATGAATATATACTTAAGACCATTGGATGTTTTTATTCACTGGATTTTGTTTGGACATAGTTCAACCATGTTCATTGACTACAATATATGATTATCTCTTAGTGAAGTGGTGGCATTGTTGGGTGATGTCACTCTGGGAATTTTCTTCATAACTCATTGTCTACGATGATGCAATGTGTTGCAAGCATAATTTGTATGGTAAAATGCACTTTTCATTCAAGACATTACCAGTCAAATGGTTGGTTCTTCGAATCTTGTCTTGCATCATAGCCCCATATTTTACCCCTTCTTGAGAACAAAGTGATATCATTTCTTTTCTTTTTCTCCGTTGATCTTTTCAAGTTCTGAATGCTTTTTAACAGAATGAGGTTTTATGTTTGTGTCTTTGCAGGAATCACCATGTAGTTTCATATCTCCATCATCCTCAACTAGCTTGTTCCTAATTCGTTTGCAAGATCTCGACTTGATGGTTTCGACATGAGCTGTTCCTCTGAAATCCTATGTGTAAAGGCAATGAACATGCAAAAAAATTAGTTCAGAGTTCCAACGCAACCAGCATAAGCCTTTTTGCCAAAATCCCAGCCTGTCATCATAAACTGACCCAGACTTCACTTTCGAAGCATCGAACAAGGCACAAGTTCACGATAAATGTCTGTAAACGAAACGAATGCACTGTCTGTAAATACTTTTTTTTTTTTTGGGGGGAAATTCACTTTTTGGTCTTTAAGTTTCTTTCTTTGTTCTTTCTTTTCTGGCTTTTTTTAGTTGTCTCCATGTTTCGGTTTTCATTTTGTACAGAAGAAATGGAGGAGTAGCAGGAATCATCTTGGTTTGA
The DNA here is from genome assembly GCA_038382025.1 of Adansonia gregorii. Classification (NCBI taxonomy): domain Eukaryota; kingdom Viridiplantae; phylum Streptophyta; class Magnoliopsida; order Malvales; family Malvaceae; genus Adansonia; species Adansonia gregorii. The sequence continues at coordinate 22,679,959 of JBBYHO010000003.1, read as the reverse complement.
TGACTTGAATGAATGTTGCTGATTTATTTCTGCATCTTAGTGGCAGTTGATGCTATTTTATACGGATAGAAATCTGCTTTGGTCTTGAAGCCTGTTAGCATATAACTAAAGTTGGTTGTTAGAATTCGATGCATAATTTAATTGATTAATGCATAATCTTTAAGAGATGATATTTAACAGGTTCGGAATTTGAATCTTGAAATTTGCATTCTCTTTTCCCTTTAGACATAAACGAGACATCTATGTTTGTAAGTTACATGAGTTCAATGTCAAAAAATAAACTTGAAATTTGACCCATCATTTTTGAGTTGAGCTCTAGCTATTGAGTTCAGTTCAAGTATATTAAAGCTCAATTCATATAACTTGCAAGTTTAATTATTTTTTTTTTAATTTTTAATACATATATTTATTATTTTTAATTAATATTAAAAAAATCAATTCAAACTTGAGTTTAGTTACAAATAATCAAGCTTAAAATTGAGTACAAAAACATATCCATATTTGATTCATGCCTGTATCCGACTGTTAAACTCGGGTTCGAGTAAAATAGATGAAGACAATAATTTGGCCACTCCATTTCCATTCTTCCAAAAAAAAAAAAAAATCCTAGTTTCTAAGAACAAACTGGTTTATCAAGTCATGAAATTAGCAGCAACAAAGTAATCAATAAGTCGTATTTTTGCTTTCTCATTCCAAAAGTTTGAGGTTTGCTCCTTTCTTCAAACCCTTGCTTCAACCCTCAAAGTTTCTCAACTAGCCCTTAGCCCAACACCATATTTGGCGAGCTTGATTAGGTTAATTTCGCATGTCTCCAAAATGAAGCACAAATAAGGAAGCATAACGTGCCTCGGACTCATACCAGAATACCAGGGAAGCAGAATGAATTCCCCCTCTTTAAGACTTTGGTTCAGATGGCCTCGGGTGTTCCAAGTATAACTGCAAACCCAGAGGTTCACAGTTCATCGACTTGATTGGAGTTATTAATGGAGGTTGTTGCCACTGTTTGGTGTCGGTTGGGATCCACAATTCTGAATCCTTGCTGGTACTAACCTGAGGGAGAGAGCGGAAGTAAGCCGTGATCTCCCACCTGCAGTCTGTTAGACAAGAAGAGAATATGAGATTCACCTCTAAAACCTGTCACTCACACACGGTATGAGTATCAGATACGGGTATGTATCCAATTTTGTCTAAATTTTTCATGCATTTAGAAGGTCTTTGAAAAGACATATCTCCGCACCAATGTCCGAGTATGTGTTGAACACGGGTGTTAGACACAGGTATTTGAAGGAAAATGAAGAGTCAGAGTGACATAACTCTAAACAATAATAAGAAACAAAGGTCACAACATAGTTAAACAATGCAGCAAGACAACAACAAGGAAAACCTGTACCAGATAAGAGGAATTTAGTAAAGAGATCTATAAATTCGTGCTTAGACCAAATAAACACATTAAAATTTGATAAAAAATATGATAAGTTGAACTTACCACGGGGAAGAACCTTTGTAAGGGGTTGCGAAACCGAAAGTTTAATCAAGAATGATCGAAGAGAGAATTCTAGATCACTTTCTTCCACTTTTGAGCCGAAAGATTGATTAACTGTTAGTTTGAAAATAAACCTCTCCATGGGAACGTTGTCCGTGCCGAAAAAAATAACAGCAACTCTCTCTACCAAACCCTGGTTTACAAGACAAGCATTTCACATGTCATATATGTATGTAAAAGCTATCTTTCATCGGAATGCATTCCTAAAACTGCACCAGAGGCTTTCCAAGAATTAAATAAAATCAGTGACATCAACAAACAAACTGCCTTTGATAACATGAAGCAGAAATCAGCAAAAATTCTGTGTCTCGATAAGTTGTGTCACAATGCTGAGCATATTCTAGCTAGTCCTTGATTTTCAACGCTAAAAAGAAATTTAATAAATAAAACACCCTAACCGTGTTCAAAACTGATACGATAAAATGAACGGTTCTTTACTTCAAAACATATTTGCAGAATTTCTACAGCAAAAATTACATGTTCATGCATCTGTAGCATTAAGTTGAACTAGATGTGATTTTATTCATATAGGTGATGCACACCTTTGAATCATAGAGAGTGGTTGGAATGTAATCTTTACCTATGTTTGTCAGACTTAAGTGTGAGTGTTGAATAAGGGTTAGTATCTGACATGAGTATATTCAATTTTTCCAAAACTTTTATGTATGTGGAAGATTTCTGGTTGATCAAATCCACATATCCATGTCCGAAAAAACGTCGGATATGGGTACTTCAAGAAAAATGAAGAGTCGGAACGATATGTATCTTCATTTATATACACTGATTATCCATTAAGCCATTTGTTGCTTCTTAGAATCACAGCCACCTCTAATAAAGTTGTTGAGTGAATATATAAGTTCACTTGGACTAGTTGAGTTTGAAATCATCGTTGCAACGCTAGAACATAATATGCTGCACAGAACACACACATATTCACATCGACGTATCACGTCCGATGAAAACTCCGAATGTATCAGATCATCAAAAACCATTGCAAACACCCCGAAAAAACATTTTTCAAACACTATTAAAACATTTTTATGAATGCAAACCAACCTTTTGGATGAAAGGAAGAAGTCCAGAGACAGCGGAATGGATATACTCTCTTAGCTCAGGATGTCGAGCCCTCTGTACGACCAAGTTCATATACCTCCTCCTCTCGAATGCACCTTCAATAACGCAACCGAACACAAGTTACAGACATGACATTAACATCAAAATAAACACGAACACCGAATATGTATACTTTCATGAGGTAACACTCTCGACCATTAGAGCTTGACACTTTCAATTTCAAATTTAACCATTATAATGCTATAAAACTTCCTCCAAGTCTGAATTACAAAACCTAAACTACGAGTAATGGGTAAAAGACATAATATTAATTTAAAGATTAATAATAAATGTAGTAATTGACGAGTTTATTCATCACTTCCTATGCATTGGATTAAGCTATTATTGTTATATATATATATATACATATATTGTAACCTTGATGAACATTCGTTAGCAAAATTCATAATAATTTAAAGATCAAAATAGTTGATAACTGCTAACAGTCCCAATTGCAACGAATTTCACTCTTTTACTAATTAATAACTACCCATTCAATCAAATTCCCAAAAAATAAAAAAATAACCCTTTTTTCAATTTTAACACAAATTCATCAGTGGAATTTAGTGAAAGGATAAAATTCTTAATAAAAACACACACAAAAAGAAACATATATTATATACCTGAAGGATAAATCCCTTTGATGAAAACAACTGAAGTGATTGCCACCTCCAAGAATTCAACCAAAATCCCAGCTATCTCACCTGTGCTAAATAAACACAGATGAAATTTGCTTAAAAATGGTAAACAAAAGAAATTAAATTTCAAGTCAGGTTAACGAACTGCGTACCTTGAGGAGATTCATTATCTCTGCGTTCCATTCTTCGAACGGTAAAAATGAAACAAGCAATTGTAATCGTCGGCTTGCTTCTGGCATTTTAAACTTTTTGAAGAGAAAGGAAAATTTACAAAAGCGACCCTTGACTTTTAACTCTTTTAAAATTTGACGACTAAAAAAATCAATTTTGAGCAATTAAGTCCATCGTCACAATAATAGTTAGACTTGGTGTGATACGATTAGTCGTATTATGTTCACCTATTTTAACGTAATATATTGGGTTCATTTATTTATTTATATTATATTTATATTATTTTTTATATTATTTTATATTTTAATTTTTTTTAATAATATTAAAATTAAATTTGATAATTTGTATATTTATATTATGTAATATCACAATTGTGTTTAAAGTTTTTAATATATATAAACGTTGTTATTTCAATAATCCTTATTATATAAATTTTAAAAATATATTCGTATTGTATTGTGTTTTAATTATTTTATACATATCATATTTATATCATCACATCTAAAATTATCGAATCTAATTGAATCATGTAAAAAATTATTGAATTTAATACTAGTTAATAAGTAGTGCTTACTTTTCCTATTATTGAAATAAAAAAAATATTAATTTTTATTTCCAGTTTCACATTTACACCTTAAAAATGGGTGGATTTTAAAAATATAAAGATCATAAAAATAATTAATTAAAGGGGAAAATAATAATAGTAATAATAATAAATTGTGCAAAATGATCATCCATTCTTTGCTAAAACTGATCAATCACTTGAACTTTAGAAATAAAAATTTTAGTTTTAATATACATAAAAGAAGATCGTTTTTAAAAGATAAAAAGTATTTGATTTTGATGTTTAAAGAGATCAAAATCCTCGTTAAAAAGGGATTAAGTTAAAAATATTCCTTTGGTGGTATGATCTTCGAACTAATCGATTAAAAGTATTCATAAATCGAGTTATAATTTTAAAATTAAAAAAAATTGTTCAAACTTAAATCGGTCCAATTTAATTTGTCTAAATTATCGATATTTATTGTTAATAATTAATAAAAAAAATTATATTTTTATTTTTATTTATATATTTTATAATTAAATTTAAATAATTTTTAAAATTATTTAATATTAATTCAAGCAAAATCAATTCAAATTATTAGGAGTATGTTTAATATCTAACTTGGATGGACCGAACTTATCACTTGACTTATTGACAGATTTATAACTGACCAACTTATTTTGATTTGATTATTTTTATTTGCTATATGTCAAGATCAAATTTAAAATTATTTAAATATTATCTATTTTTTTAAAATTTAAAATTTTAAAATCGAAATAATCAAGTGATACCCAAGTTACGATTATAAGCCCAACCTACAATTTGGCACCGAATTTCGAGTCAAAAAGCCACCGAGCAGCAGCAGCAGCACAGTTACCTTGGAGCAATTTAGCCATAGCCATGTTCGTAATGGGAGAAACTCATTAGGGAGGCAAATCAACAATTTAAACTAAAGCAAAATGACTTAAAGGAAAAAAATATCACTTTTTAACACAATCAATGTCGATTAGAATTACATCATATATCATCAGAACATTGAAAAAAAAAAATGTAACATCCCACAACAATTTCCGGGTTCGTCGTGTGTGTGTGTGTGTGTGTATATATATCTCGAAAAGTGACCTTACCTGATAAATGGGTGAAAAAGCACCCAAGAAGCAACTGGCTGACGAGATATCATAGAGACAGAAAACAAAACTAACTTTTGCAGCATAGCTTTAAAGCCTGTCCTCATACTCGGAAAGTGGGGTTACCTGCTCCTTGAATCCCTTCCTGTTGCGGATCTCGGCGATACGGACTGCTGCCTGGGAACCAGGTTCCAATGGATCTGATGACATCATATCCCAGTGATCGAAAACACATTGTGGGAAAGCCTGTCCTGATGTTGCAGCCCTTAAAGTGCTAGAGAATCCGAACGACTCGATGACTGGAAGGTAAGCCTCTATGTTTAAAGTGGTGTACCAGGCCTCGGCATCTCCTGGAAGACATGTCCACGCTTCTGGTTAAGCACACTGCAAATATCGCCGAGTGCCTGCTCCGGGGCTTGGATCTCCACCAAGAAAACAGGTTCGAGAATCCTTGGTTTGGCCGTAAGCTGAGATGCGTAGAAGACCATCCAAGCGGTCGGAATGATCTGACTGCCACCTCTGTGGATAGCATCGGCATGGAGAACCACATCACAGACTTCAAAGCAGATACCTGTCATGTTCTCTTCAGCCAATGCACCTTCCTTTGATGCCCACTGGAACCCAGCCACAACAGAATCATTAATTTCGTTAAGGTACTGAACTCCTTTGCACATGTCGACGACTATGTTAGGAGGGGTGGTCTCAGGGCCAAAACACCAGATCCTGTTTGCAAGATCTTTGTCCCAACCAAACTCCTCGGCCATGATCTTAAAGCGAACCTTAGGATCATCTCTGGGACCAATACGCCCTTCATCAATGGCTTCGGCAAGACCTTCCTTCAGGGGTCGAGCTTCCATGTAGAGACGCTTGTGCTTGTTAGGAGACTGGCTCATCACGGTCCTACAAGATCTCTCGAGGACAGTCTCACGGCACGAATTGGGTGGGCATCGACTTCCTTCTCATTTGTTAAAGTAGCATTCTTGTTAGTAAACTGATCCAAACCGACCATGGCAACTGTTTTACCGCAAGGCACGTCCTCAACGGTTTCCGGCTTCTTTCCCATCCAAGTAACGGTTCTCTGTACACTCTTAACATACAAGTCTTTCTTCTCACCAGGGACATAGTTTGGACCGATGATCCTGACCTTCAAACCAGTCGAGACTTTGCCAGAAAAGACACGACCAAAAGCAAAGAACCTACCCTTATCCGAAGCGGGAATCATCTTTGAAACATAGAGCATAAGGGGACCCTCGGGATCACAATTCCCGATAGCATTGGCATACACATGATCAAGAGGACCCTTGTACAAGTTCTCAACACGATACTTCTGAGCCTTGCTAGGAGAGGGAAGGTGAAAGATCATCATTTCCAGGAGTGCATTGCTTGCAGGAAGCCAAGTTTGCATTACGCGCTTCATTAGGGCCTTTCCCATGAAGTCCTTCTCCTCAGACTTCATGGTAACACCAAGCTTTTGCAACATAGGCCAGAGCTTATCCTTCTGGTCATTCATACAAGTGTTGATGATCTGCTTGATGGGTGAGTAACAGAATTGAACGAATCCACGCTTGCAGGTGGCAGAGCCGGTGTTTCTTGTTGGTCCACTTCTTGGTAGCCGGATCGAAAAAGTTCTCCCCCCAAAGTCTTTCCATCATTCTTGCCTCATCAACTCCGAACTTTGAGGCATACATTTTAGCAAAGTTGGATAGGGTAAAGGCCCGACCATGCAAACCAGCAGAGAAGGCAACCGTTCCTTTCTCAGGGTAGACCTGAACGTTGCCAAGAAGAGGATCTTCATAGGTGGCCATGATGACATTAGCATTTTCAATCAATCTCTGGAACGTCTGGTAAGCCTCCTCTCCATCAACCTGGAGCTCGAGGAAGCACCTGTCCATCTTGTTAACAGTCAATACAGGCCTGATCCTTTCTCCAAGAGCCTGACGGAGGACAGTCTCTGTTTGAACACAGACACCTTCAACGCAGTCAACAACCACAAGGGCACCATCAGTAATACGAAGAGCAGCTGTGACCTCCGATGAAAAGTCGACGTGCCCAGGAGAATCAATAAGATTGATCAGGTACTCGTTCCCTTGCCTCTCCCCTTTGTAGTTCTTGAAAGATTCATCTGACATTACATAATACAGAGAGATACCAGTAGACTTGATCGTGATACCACGCTCAGCCTCATCGGCACGGGTATCCGTCATTCGTACATCACCAGCAACTTCTTGTGCAATGATAACAGCAGCATGCACAAGAGAATCGGTACGAGTAGATTTCCCTGCATGTCCAAAAACTAAATCAGGAGTATTCCGACAAAATCAACACTTAACAACAGAACAAATAACTTGCATTAATGCCTTTCAATCGTCAAGTCAAGCGCTTTCATGGTAACAAACAAAACTCCGCTCTTGATTTGCAACTAATCTAGCATAACTTTCATATAGTTTACATGTTCATATTACTACTCCTATTTTTCCAAAAATCTAACAACAATGAAGAATGGACACAAAGACCATTATCGAAGTATGGATTTACTCAAACAAGCTAGACTATTTATATCAGATTCGGTGATAGCAAACATGAGTGAAAAAAGCATACCGTGAACAACATGGGCAATAACGGACATATTATGGATATTGTTGGACAAATTTACTCGAACAAGCTGGACTTTTTACATCAGATTCAATAACAACAAACATGAGCAAAAAAACCATACTGTGATTGACACGGGAATAACGGAAATATTACGGATGTGGTTAAAGTACAAACTTACTCGAAGAAGCAAGGCTTCTAACATCAGGTTCAGTAATAACAAACATGAGCAAAAAGGCATACCGTGATCGACATGGGAATAACAGACATATTACGGATGATATTACAGTACAAACTTACTCAAACAAGCAAGACCTTTTACATCCGGTTCGGTAATAACAAACATGGGCGAAAAAAGCAATACCGTGATCGACATGGGAATAACAAACATATTCCAGATGTTATCGAATTACAAAATTAATCAAACAAGCTAGACTTTTTACATCAGGTTCAGTGATTAACAAACATTAGCGAAAGAAAAAAGCATACCATGATCGGCATGGGCGATAACTGACATATTACGGATGTTGTGTTTACGGTCCCTAATAGGACGGAGCTCCTCAACTGTAAACTTCACCTGTAAACATATCCAACATAACTCGAATCAAACAAAGTCACAAACAAAAACTTAAACAAAAAACAAAACAAAACAGAAACTAAGAAAACACATCATAAATTCATTCAACTCACCATCTTGAGTTGTCTTTAAAATGCCTCGAACTATCAAAACCTACACAGTTAACAGAAAAAAAACACAATTCTTAATCTTCCAAACAGAATTCATACACAGTTACATCAAAACAAGCGTGGTCCCAAAAAACCCAAAAGTAATGCAATAAAGAAATGAACATTTCAAGATCTGTAAATCAAACTAGCTGCACTACATTCCATAATAATCAAAACCCAGAAAATAAATACTATAACGTAGAAGAAATGAACATGAAATCAGGATCTAAGATCAAAAACAAGAAGATTGAGCAAACCTGAGAGAGAAAGAGAAGAGATAAAAAAATATTTTTGACAACTTCTCTCTCGAAACGAGAGGCAGACAATGGATGATATGCTGAGTTTTATATTCGATGAGAGATGCCGATGAAGTACGATTGAGAGCGATTGCGAGGTGGTGGGGTTGTTCACTGAGCGATGTTTTTCGTCATTTCCCATTTCAGACTTGAGCTTAGGCTTGGGCTTTGGGCATCTTTCGATGCTGTGGTCTCGAGATACCTTTTTGACTTCTATAAAAGGAACTTTCTTCAAGGTGGCTCGCCACCATTGTTGGGGAACATGTCGCTGCTGCTGTTCCTCATTTTCTTACTGAAACGTCAACTACGATAATTTTAATCTGAAAATAAATTAAATCAATAATCACTTAAATTGAATTTAAATTTAAATTTAATTAATTAGTGCAAGTATTTTTAAAAAATAATTTTAATAAATATAAAGTTTAAATCGATATTTATAATTTTTATTTTTATCATCAAGTTGCAATCTTTATATAAATATATATATATATATATATGAAATAGAATTGTTAATTCTAAAATTTTGTTTCCTTTGATTAAGTTGACTTCAAAAGTTTAAATTATTATTTAAAAAAATATTTAAAAATATTTTTTATTAATATTTAATTAAATTTAAATAATAATTTTTAATAAGTAAATAATAATTTAATTTAAGTCGACTCGAATTATTCAGATACTCATTTAAACTTAACTCAATATAAGATAAACTTGTCAAGTCAAACAAGTTACTCGATCCTTTAATATATCTAATATGAATAGGGATGACAATAGATTAAATATTTTTAATTCTTGTAATATCCGAATACGAATTTATAATTTTATATTAAAATTTGAATTCACATTAAATTTATATCCGAATCTGACTTAAATAATATTATTTGTAGGATATCCGTGTAAAAGAAAATTTTGAATTCAATAGTCAAGGTTTGATTCTTATATGTAGCATATTTTTAATATTTTACAAAAA
>JBBYHO010000003.1:22650262-22663469 GCA_038382025.1 Adansonia gregorii | reverse complement strand
AAATAGACATTGACAACACTACACTACATATAGGTTAAAAATTTAAAAAGGAATAAAAAGTAACAAATAAAAAAAAACTAATTTAGTTAAATTACAATGGATATTTTTTCTGCTTTTAATCATAAAGTTAATTTTAGTAATTGGCACTATTTATAATAGTAATTCATAACAAAAAAAATTGAGAAGGTGGATTATAATATAATGAAAAAAATAATTAAGAAATAGTGAAAATTTATAAAATATAAAAAGATAAAAGATAAATGAGAAAAAAAAAAAACAAAGTCTGCTCAGCTCAGATTTTTTTTCTTTTCAAGACTAAACTTGGTTCGAGATAAATTTAAACTAACAAATAACTCGCTTTGCAATTTAAAAGAATATTAACAAAAATTTTATATTAATATTTATATATTTTTAAAATTAAATTTAAATAAATATATTTTTATTAATAAATAATAATTTAAGTTGAATAAATTTATAAAAATTTTATCTAAAACTTGATTTGAACCTATTAAATATGAAAAGTAACTCAATTTATAAACTAAACTAACACAATCGATCGTTACAAATATCGTTAAAAAATTACTTATTTATCATTTAAAATTTTTGATATTTAATATATTAATTTTATTAAAATTTAAAAAATATTTTTTATATGCCACTTCAACAAATACATTTAATATTTTCTAAAAGATTTTTTAAAAGATAAAAAGAGGGATTTGTAATCCCAACAAACCCCGAAAATAGCAGTTATAATTTATTAAAAAAGTAAATAGAAAAAAAAAAAAAGTCTTATGTCATCCTAAGTTGTCGTTCGGAGCTGTCCTTGCCTGCCTTGTTTTTCAACTTCCCTCACTTTATTACTCTACCAAAATCATTTTTTAATGAATAAAAAAAAGTTATTGTTCTTTCTTCAACTTCTCCTTGTATTTTTTTTGCTCTTTCTTTGATCATTCATTTCAGTTCCTCCAAAACCCTAATTCTTTTCCTTTATCTTTTTTTTAAAAAAATAATTTGAGTTATTTTTATCTCTCTAATTTAAATATATTTAAGGAAAAAAATGGAAACCCAATCTGCATTTTCACTTTATTTCCATTTGTAGACAATTATTTTTCTCAAAAAGGTATCTATATTAGGCATCAATAATATTAAAAAAAAAACGTTTTTTTAATTGGTTTTAATGCTCTTAATTTTCTTGCTCTGTAGTAAGAAGGAAGAAATAAAGAGAATAAATTTACAAAAGCAAATTCCCATTTCTTCTGATCATTGTTTTTTTTGGGGGAGGGGGGGCTTCTTCTTTGAGGGGTTTGAGGTTTTGATTCCATGGCTGCAGTTGCTCAAAATTCAGGTGAGGCAGCAGTTGCTAACAACAACAACAATTTGGTGATGGAAACAGCCAAACCAGAACCAAAGGAATTTAATCTGCAAAATTTGGTTGATATGTTCACAAAGTTGAATCCTTTGGCCAAAGAATTTTTCCCATCATCTTATCATCATAATCAGACTAAAATTATAGATAATTTTAATCAGGTGCCTGGTAATAAGCAATCAGTTGCGAATGAGAATTACTCCAACAAATGGGTAAATTCCTTTTTTTTTCACTGTTCATTTAGAAATTTTTATTGCATTTTCTGTTTACTTTTATGTTTTTAATTGTGGGTGTTTGCAAATTTTTAGTTTTTTTTTTTTGCGTTATTTTTGCCTTCATGGAAAATGGTCCCTTACATGGGAAGGTTTCGGGGAGTTTTGAACTTTTTGATGAAATATAGCTTTGATTGCTTAGCTAAATTGGGGTTTTAGGATTTACTTTATTTTGTAATCGTATTGGGTTTAAATTGACAATTTGATTATTATTTCTTTGCTTATTCAATTCTACATTTTGAACTGTTCTCTGATTTTTTCTCCCTTTTGGATTGATGGAAATGTTGTGTTTTGAAGGCATTAATGATTGTAAGAGCTTTAGTTGGCCTAATTATTGTCTAATTGTTAATTTGATTGACTTGTTGGAACTTTGATGCAATTGGAGTTAGCTTTTGTTCCTCTGTTTGTCATATCTGGGATGAGTTATGCTGAATATCGATCGGTAACGGTCTTGCATTTGTTCTTTTCTTTTTCCTATGTTACATTTGGTAAGTGGTTAGAATTGTGTTTTTCAGAGAAGAAATAGCTTTAACCAGGGTAGAAGAAGGATTAATGGTAGAGCTTTTCGAGCTCAAAGAGATGATAGTATTAGGCGAACTGTATATGTTTCCGATATTGATCAGAATGTAAGTTTAAACAATGGCAAGATTTAGTGATTTTTTTTTTTTTCATATTCTGATTTGGAGAAGTTATATGTGAAAACCATTTCTTGCTTTGTTTTAGGTTACTGAAGAGCAACTTGCTGGCTTATTTAGTAGTTGTGGACAAGTAAGTTAAAATGCTGCCTTTGAAGCTTTTTTCTTGTAATTTTGATTGTTCGTGGCCAATGCATTTCATTCCGTCTCTCATAACACATGTAGAATAATTTACATTAATGTTCTAGCTTTATCATTTACATCTATTGATCTCTGTTCTGTGTGTGTGTGTGTGTGTGTGATACGTACTAAGACTTTGAGTTTTCCATTTTTGTATCTTATTAAAGCATGTATATTTATTTCATAAATTTGGTTCCTAGTTTATAGCTGCCTTAAAATGCCAAAAGAACTTTCAAGTTAGATTTTTGAGACATTAGTATCTCCTTTCTCGTTTGAGTTAAAAAAAGATGTGGATTTGGTTAATACTACTTAATACATTATGTGATAGATTACACTGTTTATATGACATTTGGGAATTATTATTTTTGAAGGTTGTTGATTGCCGAGTTTGTGGTGATCCGCATTCAGTTCTTCACTTTGCATTTGTGGAATTCTCGGATGAAGGTAAGCAGGTGGTATGGACTGAACTTAAACTTCTCTCGTATAAATCTTGTTACACAGACTCTCTATTTTTCGTAAAGTACCTGTGCCTGACACCTGTATCCGATACATATTCGGACATAGGTACGGGGGTATGATCCTCCAAATATGTGGAAAAATTGGGAAAATTTTGAGCATATCTATGTTGGTCACGTACTCATATCTCACACTTACTCCGGAGTTTGGGTAACATAGGTATAACTTGATGTATATTTATTCACATGTTACATTTTATATGAACTTTGTTTGCACAGAAGGCGCAAGAGCCGCTTTGAACCTTGGTGGGACAATGCTAGGTTTTTATCCAGTTAGGGTATTGCCTTCAAAAACTGCCATCCTCCCTGTGAACCCTACATTTCTTCCAAGGGTATCGATGAAAAACTTTCAGGCTCATAGCTGTCTTGGTTTTGCATAAGGCTCCATTTTATCGTATGCCATTTCAATACTACTAAATAGCTGTTGTAGTGTTGCTCTGTATCTTTCTATTCTTCTCACTGTTGATAATTATAATAACTAAAATTTCAGTCGGAAGATGAAAGGGAAATGTGTACCAGGACGGTTTATTGTACAAATATTGACAAGAAGGTAACCCTTGTATTTGCTCACATAAATGTTTGAGTATTCTTCTGGACTTTTATGATCTATGTTACTCCGACTCTTCAGTTTCCTTGAATTACACGTGTCCGACACATATTCGGACTTGAGTATCGGAGTATGATCCTCCAAATATATGGAAAGACTTAGAAAAAATGCAATCCCGTGTCAGACATGTACCCATATCTGACACTTTCCCTCGAGTTTGAGGAACATAGTTTAGGACTGCAGTTATTGGTCATCTCTGCCACTAGCATGTACATTATTAATGTCAGTTAATCTAACCCTCAGGTGTGTTGTCAATTTGACTGAAGGTTTCTCAAGCTGAAGTGAAGAATTTCTTCGAATCAGCCTGTGGTGAGGTTAGTACACTTTCTATACTATGCTTGCGTTTTTCTAGCTGGTTTTGACTGGAAGATTAAAAGTAGAGAGCTTGTTGACATCATTTTCTTCTAATTCTCAGGTCACTCGCTTGAGGCTTTTAGGAGATCATGTCCACTCAACCCGTATTGCTTTTGTTGAATTCGCCATGGTGAGTTCATGTTTACGAATTGATGTTGAAAAAAAGCTTTGGGTTTAAAAATAATTTTGAGATTATGTATATGATGCTTTGGATGCTAGGTTCGTGGCCTGAGTCTAATCGGTTCATTTTTCATGTTATTAAAATTATTTATAATATGTTACCCAAGTCTCTTTGCAAAACTATTAGTGCAAACGTAGTAACTCCGAATTTTTTCTTTACACTTTAAATTGCATGATATGTTAAACTAAATCAGTCTTCATTCGTAATTTCTTCCTAATTTTTGAATATAAGAAAGCAAACACCATTTTCTCCCTTTGAGATGTAGATCTAGGAATATTTGAACCTCTCATTTGAACATGGAGACGCAACACATAAAAGTTTCGAAATAAATAACTGCAGCATTGAGCATCAAAAGCTGTTAAATTTGGCATTTCACATCCTCTCGAAAACTTCAAATTTATGTTACTTTGACTCATCATTTTTCTTGAAGTACCGGTGTCCGACACATTCGGACATGGGTACAGAGATTTGACCCTCCATGGATCTCCCAAATACATGGAAAAACTTTTGAAATAATTAAACGTATTCGTGTGTGATAAATATCTGCATCTTACACTCTCACCCATACACATAAATCAGCCATAATGATAAATGGGTTTAAACTGAGGTCAAATTCTTCATATTTTGGCTTTTTCATGCGTAACCTGGATCCCACTTCTTAAATATTCAATCAGCACTTTTCTTTCCTTGTCAAATTTTGGAATTTTAGAAATCGTTGACGGTAGTGAGCAGTGTATATTCCAATAAGTATTTTCATTCTTTTTTGCTTTTAAAGGGTGTATGATCCTGTGAGTTAGAATGACTTCTTAGTTCATATATTGCAGATCATTTTCATCAATGTTACAAGAACAAGTTGCATGACCGAACTGTCTTTTTGTTTGATTGTTTGTTTACACGGAGTTCCTTAGCTGCGTTTACAGCTTGTATCTGTTATGATATCCGACTCTTCATGTTTATTGAAGTATCCAAGTTCGACACCGATGCATATCTGGACATGGTTACGGAGATATGATTCTCTTAGGGCTCTCCAAGTACATGAAAATCTTGAAAAAAAATTAAACATACCAGAGTCGGATACATATCGATGTCCAACACTCATGCTCGATTCCGAGCAACGTAGTGTGTGACTAACCATCCGCTGTTGCATTAAAATCAGTTGTACATGCATGTGCGCGCACCAAATCAATTATCATCAGCAGATAGCATGATGCCTTCGTGCTTGCATTTTTATAAGCATGATTTGATGATGGTTGATTAGTTAATGATACTTATTTAACTTAGACTCAGATGCGGGTGTTGGATATGAGCATGCGTCTGACATGGATCTATTCAATTTTTTCAAAGTTTTCATGTATTTTGAGGATCCTTGGAGAGTTATATCTTCATATTCATGTTTGATATTGTTAGATATGAGTGTCAGACATAGGTATTAAAAAAAAATGAACGGTCCAAGTAACGTAAAATGAAACACACTGTGCTTAATACTTTTACTAGTTTCCGAAGTAATAGTTTTTCCTGAACAATGTGGCGCTCCACGACTCGGACCGATAATTTTCCCCTTTATGGACAGGCTGAAAGTGCCATAATCGCACTGAATTGTAGTGGGATGGTGTTGGGAACCCAGCCAATCAGGTGCGTCTCCGAATCGTTTTTGCTGTAAATTCCATGCCTGCTCAATTGTGTCATCTCTATTAAGCTAATGCTGACTAAATGTTTAAAACTCTTCAACTTTTAGGGTAAGTCCTTCAAAGACACCCGTAAGGCTTCGAGTTACCCGTCCAACATCGCATTAACTGATTTATGAACCATTTTAAGGATATCCATGGATGGAATTGGGTGCCTTTCCCAAGCTGAAGAAAACTTTGTTGTGTTGAAAACGAGGGTAAAACTTTCAGTTTGTTTCGTTATTTTCCATCTTCTCTATCGAAACAGTTGCTTTTATTTTTTAATCTTTTGACTGAAGATATGGTGAATATGCTTCGGATTGAAAGCCTGACATGAGAAGTTTTATCTTATCCCATCCCTTTGTTTTGACAACGTCATCTCAGAGTTTTGTTGCTGCAAGTTTCCATGTGTTTCTAATGATGGTTATTAGCACGCTCATGCTTACTTAAAAACCAAAGAAATTTTTTTTTTTTTAACGAAGTCATGGTTAAGAAGAGAAGGGGTTCTAAATGTTAAGATTCAAATTGAGATTTGCTAAATGTCACTTGTAAAAGTTGATTGTATGGATCAACTGGATTAAATTTTTGGCCCAAGGAACCAAATATTTAACACTACCAAATGCTTCTAATGATGGTTATGAGCATGTTCATGTTGGGTGAGGAACAAAAGATTTTTCTTTTGGAACAAAGAAAGTATAGAAGGGGTTAAATATATTAGGATTCAAATCTCTAACTTATTTAATGCAACTTCTTAAGACTAACTGTATAAATGAATTGAATTAAATTTTGAGTTTAAAGAATCAAAGATTTAATAATGCCTTATGTTCTTAATAATGGTTATAACCATGCTCATGTTGGGTGAGGAATTAAAGATTTTATTTCTTTTATAAAAGTGATTGTAATTAAGGATAAGAAAAAAGTTGTAAAAGAACTAAATACGCACTTTGACATAAATAGAGAGCTTAATAACATAATTTAACGTTTAAAATAAGATTAGATTGAATAGAAAGAACAAGTGCCATCATCACGGGCCTTGTTAGACTCGGCTTAATCACATGATCCTTAAAAATTGTAAACAATTAATATATGAATTATTTGATTATTTATTTGAAATAGTTTGGGACAAACATGATTGATCCTTTGAAAATCTTACTTAAGACTTAATTTGATTTAACTTTAAAAAGACAATAGTTCTGACCTGTTCAAAAAGTATTTTATATTAATGAATTAATATTTTAAAAATGTTCAAAAATAAAATATCTAGATATTAATTAAAAATTAATTATATTTAAAAAATAAAATTAAATAAAAATATTTGTATTAATTAAGTAAGGTCTCGAAATGAATTCAAATCGAGTCAATCTCACGGATAAGTTTAATCCAAACTGAAGTGTATTTTCATTTGGTAAACCTAAAAGCATTTTTGTCTCCCTAAGATAGATGAATAAATATATTTGAGATGTGTAAAATTTAGACATTTTCACATGTTGTTTTAAATCCTCAATAATAGACAATACATATATCAACAAAATTTATCTTCCTTTATTTGTGATTTTTTTTGAATAAATATCTTTTGTCTCTTCTATGTGCTACTCTTTATATCTCATCAATCACATTTTGGTAGCGTTAATTTTTTTTTTTTTAGTTTATACATTATGTGACAAAATATGATTGATAGGACATAGAAATAGGCATGAAAAATCGAGCAAAGTCTTTCATTTTTTCCTACTGTTCGCCAGGTTAACTTGTTTTATGATTTGCAACTATATATGTACCAACACCCTAAAAAAAAAACCTAATTTAACCATATTTATAAGATAATATTTAATCGATTTGATATTCAAATCTAAGCATTTACAACTTTCTTCCCTTAATTCCCAACCTAAGGTTTCTTTTATAAAGATAAAAAAAGACAAGTTGAACTTTAGAAGTTCAAAGGCATGTACTTAGAAACTTCATTTGTGATTCTCCATAAATATTGTAGGCACAAGTAAATCTAAGAAAAGAATTCAAGCTTAATTCAATTGGTTTACATTGTTATTTTTAAGAGATGATATTCAATATTTTTGATATTTGAATTTTAACATTTGTAATATTTTCATCATCCTCAAACTACGATATCTTTTTATTTTAAAAAAAAATGTCTCATGGAAGACAAAATTTTGGCTTACCAACTTATAGCAAAGGCAAACCAAATCATTTCCTATTTTTTATTCTCCATGAGAGCAAATCCCAATGATAAAAAGGGTCCGCTAATGAAGTTAGGTTACACTAGGCAAATAGATTTGCCATAAGATTAATGGTTCCACCGTCCCTAACCAATTGGGTGAACCAAATATCAGCCCTAATCAACAGTTTCTTAATAATAATAATAATAATAGTAAATTTTTCCTAGAATCTAATATTCCTCAAAGGGCAACTTACATAGTTGTCAAACCATACAAACTAACAAATATTGTTCTGGCCAATAATTACAAGCACAAAGTGTTGATAGTCAACCCATGAGTCAAATTTTTTAAAAATTTTTTTATATTTAAGCTTGAGTCATGGCAGCTCGAAAATATATTTTTTTACTTAAAATAAAATTTAAAAATTATTTTTATATTAATATTTATAATAAATTTTAAATAATAATTTTTAAATTAAATTAATTTAAATTAAAAATTTTATAATTAAACTTGATTTATTAACACGTCTAATTACAATGTTGAAATGTCAAGATTAAATTCGACAGCCAGACATGCATGAATCATTGATGAGAGAAGGACAATCATAAAAAGAAATGACATATAACGTTGAATTTTAAATTATATTTTCATTCTCCAACGCCTTTTATTCTATTTGGTCTTTCTCCTTCTTCTTTTCTCAAATATTAACTTGAACATCAAAATGTACTTGGAATGCACACTCGGATGGCTTTTCAATTATTTTTAATTATTTACTCATAAGTTTTCAAGTAGACCCTTTTCTCGTATTCTCTTTCTATAACTTAAAAATCCTTCGATAAAAATATATATATATATATTTAATAAATTAATTTTTATTTTGAATAATGCATAAATGGATAAAAATTTTCATGTGATTGAATGAATGGGCTTTATTTATATGATGAAGCTAATCGAAGACACGATTCAAAATTTTGGTCAACCAATTAAAAGAAAGTGATATTGTGGTCCACATCCTGCCAGATCCCGACGAACAAAATCATCCTTTTTTTTTTTTATGGGGCCATCCTTCTTTGCTTTTGGGAAGGAGTAGTTACCCACTTTTGTCCTGGAATGAAACATTTATTTATTTATTTATTATTATTATTATTATTATTATTATTATCAATTTGCGTCATGTTTTAACTAAAATAAATAAATAAAGACTTGGGAAGAAAATTGATTCACATTGCCTCACGACTATATATATATTTTTTAAAGCTATGGTCAGGGGCAGAGCTATTAAGGGGAGTGGAAGCCACTCTCCTCAAAAATCCTGAAATTCTTTTAATATATATAATTTATATGTTAAATATGATTAAATTAATCAATTTAAATAAAATTTTAAAAGTTCATTTAATACATGTATATATGTATTTATAATTTTTAATGTATTATATATTTATCTTTTATTGACACATCAAATAACTATATTATAAATTTATCTTTTAATATTATTGGTTAAATTTAACATATTAATTTTTAAAAAATTCTAACTTATTTTAGGTCCCCCTTAATTTTTTACCTAGCTCTGCCCCTAGCTATGATGTCATAAAAAAGCTAGATCTAACGATATTAGATATAATTACATTAATAAAAAAAATAATTAAAATATAATATGAAATATAATCTAACAATATTAGTATAATTATATTAATTTGACATAAAAACATTAATGCATAATATGAATACATGAATGTCTCGTAATTTATATAATATGAATATTAACTTACTTAAATTTATTGTAAATATAAAATACTTTAAACATAATTATGACATGATAAAATATACACAAATATTAAACAAATACATAAATTGTCAAATTTACAAAAAGCCATAAACTTAGTGCACCCTAGATCTAACAATTCATTTATCTATATCGTAGTCGTATATGTTATCGTGTCATAATCATGTTTTATGTATTTTTTATTTATATAAATTTGATACTTTAATAATATGTATTGTATAAATTTTGAAACATTTATTTATTTATATTTTATTTTATGTTATATTTTAGTTATTTTTTATATTGTGTTTATATTATATTTAATATTACCAAATCTAGTACATCTCAATCAATTATTTAAAAAAAATTAAAGCAAGATTCTTTGGTTGAAAAAAAGTGGCCGATTGGATTATTACACATTCATTTAAATGCAAATTAAATTGAACATGGGTTTAGTTGGTTGGCTTATTTAATGACTTTTAATATGTGAGATATTGTAACACTTCATCTCACATCGAAAGTTTTTGAAAATCTACTATAGGATATATGTAGAGACTTAAATCTATCTTGTAACACTTCAGTTTCACATTAAAAATATTTGAAAATATGTTATGGTATATATGTAAAAATTTAAGTCTATATTTGTAAAGCATCTTTGTAAACAAAGCTATAAGGTTCAATGGATTAAAATAGATAATACATCACAAGTTTAGTATAAATCTTCACACATATAGTAAGTGTGAAGTTCAAATCTTGATATATACAATATTTTCTTTATCTTTAAGTTACAATCTATTTTGTATTTTAAATATATAAACTAAATTAAATTATAAAATTATTCAAGTTGTTTACTATTTATTACTATGATTTAATTTATGTGTAAACATTCAGCCAAAGTCTTAAACAATGGGAAGTTGGCTTAATGATGGACAAAAGTTCAAATCATTATAAACATTCATTTTAGATAATTTCAAATGTTTGACTTTTACAAGATAAAATATTATTTTATAGAAACTATCTTTATCCAATGGAATTTTTAGAGTATTTTACAAGTAATGTATTATAATGACATGAATCTCAACATACATATAATTAAATTAAAAAGAAATATATTTTTGAGTCAAATATGTAAATTTTCAAAAAAAAAGGTCAAATTCTTAATATATCAAATTAGACACAATCATTTCCATATATATATATATATAGTCGAAATTAGGATGACAATGAGCTTTGCCTTATCCACTTGGCCTAATTTTATATGAATGTTGAAAAATATTTGCTCGTTGGTTATATCTATAATTGATTCACTATTTTCAATTCAATATTTTTAAAGAAATATATTATAATTTTTTTTCTTAATATAATTTAGGCATGTATATATGTGTATATATATGTGTTAAAGTATATATAATATATCAGCATATATACATAGTGTATGTATAAATTTATAATATACAAGCTCAAATGTAAAGAATTTCTTTTGAACTAACATATATCTTTGTTATTTAATATATTTTTAATTTACAATTATAAATATTTATTATTATTACTATTAAAATTTGTTCGATTTATATGTGAAAAGTTTAATTTCATTCAAACATTTTTATACTTGATAATAAATAAAAAAAAATTTATATATTACCTTATTTTAAAAATTTTAAATTTTCACTAAACAAATAAATTGATGTGACATAAATATAAAAAAAAATTACTTTAATTTTTTTGTCTTAATGTTTAATTTAGCATTAATATTGAAATAATAAAGTTTATTAATAATTTGATATAATTTATACATGAAATAAACTCTACATGTTAATGGAAATTTTAGTTAAACTAAAATTTATTAATTTCAAAGTATACATTTCTATATCTAAATTATATAAAATAATGAGTATTTACGTGCAAATGTATATAATAACAAATACTAGTATAATAAAAAATATAAAAAGGATTATAAAATATTTTAAGAGTTAAAAACAATAATTTTAAAAGACGAGTAGATAGGGCAAACTAAGCATTTACCAAAATCCATTTAGCTTCACTTTATTCCCACTTACTTGGATTTTTTGGTACAAATGTCGTGAACTTATCAATTCTGACTCGAATTTAAAAAACTCACCAATCTGCTCGAAGCCAAACCCTACTCAATTTAATTTAACTAAAAAAGTTAACAACCCAAAACTGACAATCCTAAACTTAAAAATGACTTAAACCTGATATTACTTGAACTCGAAATGACCCTAAACCCAAAAGACTCCAAAAATAAGACTAAACTTAAAATGGCTTTAATAATTAACTTGAAATAATACAAACCTAATAAACCTGAACGTTAAACCTAATTAATTTAAACTCAATTAACTCAAGTATTAAATCTGATTAACTTAAACTCTAAGTGATTTAAACTTAAAATGATCTAAATTCAAATATTAAATCTAATTGACCTAAATTTAAAATAATTTAAAAAATTTAAAAATTTAAATTAACTTAATTCGAAAT
Source organism: Adansonia gregorii (assembly GCA_038382025.1). Classification (NCBI taxonomy): domain Eukaryota; kingdom Viridiplantae; phylum Streptophyta; class Magnoliopsida; order Malvales; family Malvaceae; genus Adansonia; species Adansonia gregorii. Next base: position 22,651,269 of record JBBYHO010000003.1, on the reverse strand, counting down.
CAATCTCACCTGTCTTGCATAAATTTAGATTAAAGATGAAAAGGCGTTTGAAGAAGACGCGCGAAGGGAGGCGCGTGAGAAAGAGTGGGTTGTGGGGAAGTAAAACCTGAGCTGATTGTTGGGGCGGTGATGGATGATGATATATTGATTCTTTTCTCCTCCATTACTCCACCTCCCTTTTTCTATTTATCCCTTCCTTCCCCACATCCTCTTAATTAAAATACAATAAAATAGTATTAAAAAAATTAAATCAAATTAATTAATTTAATTAAAAATTAAAAATTTATTTGATTAGTTTATATGAGGAGATAAAAATTTTAAAACTTTTTCAGATAAATTTATATTAAAAAATTGATAAAAATTAGATTAACTTGATAAAATAAAATTTTGTGTTAGTTTTATTAATTTTTATAAATGATAGAATTTGAAACTTTTCAATTATATATTAAAAACTATTTTATTATATTAAATACATATTTTAATTTATTATTTTTGTATGATAAAATAGTGCTAAAAAAGGGTAAAATTGATTGATTTAATCGATAATATAAAACTTATTCAATTGGTTCTTATTAAAAAATTCAAAAATTCAAAATTTATTCAAATTGATTCATTAATAAATTGATAAAAATCGAATTAAATTGAAAAAAATATATTTTTATATTATTTTTTATTTTTTATAAATAAAAAGATTTTAAATTTTTTAATTATATATTAATAACTATATTATTAAATTAAATGCATGTTTTTATTAATAAGTACTCACTAATTTCACTTTTAATTTGATTTTTTATTGAATTAAAAAAGAATAATCCAACAATTTGATTATTAAACAAATAATATTGCGCTTATATTATGTTTTGATAATTTTTATAAATAACACAATATAATATAAATTTGTTTATGAAATTTTATTTTTAATAAAATAAATAATAATATCACTAATAAAAAATATTTTCTCATTTTTTTAATTTTCTTTGTCTTTATATATATATATATATATATAT
>JBBYHO010000003.1:22639281-22650162 GCA_038382025.1 Adansonia gregorii | reverse complement strand
TATATATATATATATATATATATGAAAGTCTCCATCCAATTGCCGAAAGGAACCAAAACATTAAGAAAAAAAAAAAAAAGAAAAACCCAAATACGAAACGAAAATGATAATATAAACAAATTAAATAAAAAAAAGGAAAAGAAAAATCTCTCATTCTTTTTCTGAGAGAAAGTTCTGATTTTGTTTCCATTTCTTCGTTATCAAGGTCTCTCTCTCTCTCTCTCTCTCTCTCTCTCTCTCGTTCTTTATCTTTCTTTTAGGTCTCCAATTTTCGCTTCTTCAATTCAATTTCAGGATATCCACTTTTTTTTTGTTAAATCTCTCAAATTACCTATAATTTGGTAAAGTTTTTGTTTGTTTGTTTGATTCGATTTTGTTTATGGTCAAACGCTTTTTGTTGTTCGATTTTGGGGTTTTCTTGTAAAATTAATCTGTTTTTATAATAATGTTACTTTGCCCCTTTTTGTCTTAATGTTTTGTTATATTGGGTTTAATTATAGTTATGGCAAAGCAATGTTTCTGGAAGGAATATACTGTAACCAATTCAGCTATGAAAATTGGACTTGGTAAGTTAATTTCTTTTAGTCATTCGTAACTTAGGGTTTTTTCTAATCAAGTTTTGCTTAGTAAATTGCATTTTTTAACTATATATATATATATATAATTTTGAGCTTTTTTGTTTTGTTGCACTTGCAGGAATCTTGGAGCATGATTTTATACAGTGATCTGTTGTCAATTTTGATTAGAATTTAGTTTTTCTGTACTGTGTGTTTGGTTCTGTTGTAGAACTACGAATTAGGGTTTTATATTCTAAGTAATTTTTTGTTCATAATGTGTTTGTGATTTTTACTAAACCAAAAAAAAAAAAAATCAAAACCGAATGTGCAGTTATTTTTGATCGGTTTTGGCTTTGGAAAATTTGAAGAAAAATCAAGTAGTGAGTGGGAGAGGAAGAAGAAGGACAGAGAACGATTTTTGGAACACAAATTTTGAAATATTTTTTATGGGTAATAAGTTGGGAAGAAGAAGGCAAGTGGTAGATGAGAGGTATACGCGCCCACAAGGGTTGTATGTTCATAAAGATGTGGATATTAAGAAGCTAAGAAAGCTGATACTCGAATCAAAGCTTGCTCCTTGTTATCCTGGCTATGAAGACTGCGGTTGTGATCTTGAAGAATGCCCAATTTGCTTTTTGGTTTGTATTTATTTCATTGGATTTCTTGTTGTTTTTCCTGTTCAATTGAAAATTTCGTGCTCTTTCATCCTTTTGCTTTGTCAGTCGCTGCATATTGTAAGCCTATTCTGTGCACTTGTTTGCTGGTTTCTTATTGAATGCTAATTCCTGTGTAATTATCTTTTAAAATTAGTCGTGGTTGAACGTAATACCTTCTGATTACGTCAATATGACTGTCTTTTTTCACTTTGTATTTTAGTATTATCCGAGTCTCAACAGATCAAGATGTTGCATGAAAAGTATTTGCACAGGTAAACTATCTGTGAATGTTCTGATTGATACGTACTGATATTGCTTGTTGCATGAAATTTTGATGCATCTTATTTGTACAGAGTGTTTTCTGCAGATGAAGAATCCGAATTCGACCCGTCCTACCCAGTATCCTTCACAGTAATGAAATTGACTGTAGAATTTTTCAGTTTGATTAGATTTCTATGTACTCGTATTCCAATGTTTGCATTCCTTGACATTTTGAGGTGTCCTTTCTGCAAAACCTCAAACTATGCTGTTGAGTATCGAGGTGTGAAAACAAAGGAGGAGAAAGGGATCGAACAAATTGTAAGTTCACACCCTCTTTCTGAAACCCAAAAAAAAAAAAGGTGTAAATCCTATTATTTTCGCCAGATAGAAAGTGAATTTAATATTCGTTTTTGCTATTTAAATTGTCAGGAAGAACAACGCGTCATAGAAGCACAGATTAGAATGAGACAGCAGGAGCTTCAGGATGATGCAGAGAGAATGCAGAAAAGACAAGAATTGAGTTCTTCAAGTGCTGCTGTTGCTCCAGGGGAAGTTCAATACAGTTCATTTGCGGGTATCAATTTATTGTTATTCTGTTTTTTCTTATATATTGGTTGTTCATTTCCTTTGACGTTGTTCTGTCTTGAAAAGTTTTCCCTTTTATCTTATTATTTGCAGCTCGATCCTCTGGCGAGGAGGAAATATTTTCTTCTCAAGATTCGCAGGTTGCCTCAATGATTGGACAACCCGTACTTCCTTGGGCAAACAGGTGGGCAGTGTTTTAAGCAGCTTTGGGTCCATGTTTTGGATTTATTGTAAGAGAAAAAAGTGCATAGAACATACTTGCTAGTCATATCAGTGTTGATTTTTCTAATTTGTTTTCAAGTCTAAAATGTTATTGCGTAAGATAGTTATTAGTGTTTCATTTCAAGTTTTGTAAGGGTAGAGTAAAGTTTGTTTATGCTAGATTGGTTCTGAAGAGTTTCATGCAAATGGTACTCCATCCACAGCTGTGACTCTGATATTTATTCTGGAGTTCAAATGGCATGGTAAAAGGAGGGCTAAGGGAGGTAATCTGAATTGGGTTTGGAGGTGACTTTTATATTTGAAAGCTATGTTGCAATGATTGTTAGTATACTAGTTCAGTGCAAAACCTTATTCTTGTTTAACATGGTTGAGGACAAATGACAAGTATTTCACCATTCACTAGTGTTTCTGAGATCAAATTATTACATTAGATGTGTTGTGTACAAGAAAAAATGAGATGATGGATGAGTGTCTAAAGGACTGAGGGACAACTGTCAGAGGCAGAATGAGGGAAAAGAATTAAATTTGATTTCAAAATGTAAAGAAGTGACCTACAAATTGCTTATGAGACTGTGATTTATTGGAAGATAATCTTGTCACAAGACAAAGTTCGAAGAGGATATGGATGAAAACTATAAAACCAGACCTTAATCTACTAAGATTACTGAGGACTCATCTTAGTTAAGAGTACAGTCATAGAATGTATTCCATATATTTGACCCTATGTACTCAGAAATGACTTAATTGTTTATATTTGCTGTTGGCCCTTTCGTAGGGAGGGGGAGGAAAAGATGATCATCAATCTTAGACGGCTCTAAGTGGTCAGTGAATGCACTGAACTTTCTTGATTTGATGCAAAGAATGATACAAATCCTCCTTGGTTACCGAAAGTCCTGTTAGCTATAAAAATAATTAGGGTATATATCAGTAAGCCTCTACTTTTCTTTTTGAATGAGAAAGAATGGAGTATGTTCAGCATATGCTCCAAGAGTTCCTTTTGGTGTAAGAGATGATGTCAGCCATCCGAAATATGTTAATTACAATCCTGTTTTGAAAGATTTATGGCGAAACGAAAAAAAAATTAAAAAGAAAAAATGAAAGATACCCCGTTGGTTGCATTCCATTCAGTTGAACTTCTGTCTTATTTGCTTTTTAATGAAAAAGATGATATAATATTTTGTTTTCCACTGCACAAATACTACACTCTTTCAGGCCTAAACAAGTTTTGTGTTTCAGACAGAATGAATCTTTTTCACTATCTTGTATCAAATGCTTAAATTGCAGGGATGGTGAGTTAAACATTGGTCTCGAGGATATAATGATCACGGCAGCAGTTTTTCAGTCAATTCAGGTATAAATATATAAATTTGATGAGATTTATATATGAAACTAATTGCAGAATTTAAGCAGTTACCTGCCGCAAGAAAACTTAAACTTATGCTTGTCTGCTTTTTAATATTGCTATTCTTTCATTGAACATTTTTTTTTTTTTGGTTAGTTGTTAACAAAGAGGCTATTCATTAAATATTAACATGTTTGATCTTTTAATGCTGTTTGTGGGAAGGTGTAATTGATTGTCCCAATTATAATGGTTTATAATCTCTATGCATCCGTGATGACAGAAGCCTTAGAAAGCATTTTCTGTGATTGGAACTTCAGTATATTCATGTTCATTTAGGAGGATAAACTAGACTGAACATACTTATCTTGGTTAAGCAAAAATCATTACATCAGTATGTGCATATGCATTGCTTTCTTGAGAGGATTATTGTATCATGTCAGAAGTAATCTTAAATTATAGCATCTAATGTGGAATGCCTATTAATAAACTTATGAAAGAAAGGTATTAATCGAATTCTTTTAGAATTCTCTTTATTGAGATTCAGCTTTGTTCAAGTTTGAAATCTCATAAGACTTGGAAGGTTAAACTAACTCTCGAAGACCCATCTTATTTGTGGGCCTAGCAGACGTTGAATCAGAAATACTGCAGGAGGTACCGCTTTGAGTCGCATAACCCTTTCTTTTTTGCTAATGTAGAATCTGGGGAAGGCCAGGTCCTTTGGGCCCACTCTTCCTTGCTAAGCCTTGGGGAAGTAGCACAGTAACTCACTGCCATGGTCCCCCACTTAAATCGGGGATGATCCTTGTGACTTAAACCTAGGGTCTCTTACCTTTTTCTTTTATTCCTTAGCCCTTCCTTGAGGGGCATGTAACCCTTTCTATTAGCTATTACTATTTGTAATTTTATCTACCGTGTGAAAAGGATTCTAATCAGTTGATCTTAGTTTTCAAAGTTTAAACTATAAGTCAAATCGCTGTTGTAAACTTGCGTTAGTAAGAATTTCATGTGAATTCAGTTAACAGGAAAAAATAAATGAGGAAGCTTTTAACTTAGTCATTTTAAAATTTTTTAAATGTCATCTTGATATTTGTATAGGATCTCCATTCTTACCTACCTATATTATGTTTAGATGTTGATTTCTTTTTTACGACTTTGATCCATCCGACAGTTGATTCTTTGAATTGAACTGATACAGGAGAACAGGAGACAGAGAAATTCTAGCTATGGGGATGCTGCTTCGTCAGTGCCTGGAGATTGCTATATCTCACCAGCCATGACCACAGTCTCCGACTCATCATCATCACCTCCTTCTGGTGGTCTTGCTTGCACAATAGCCGCCCTTGCTGAGCGTCAGCAGATGGGCGGAGAATGTTCTCTCAACCATAGTGGAAATATGCCAGCGTTCAATATGCTTCCCAGCAGCAGCAGCAGGTTTTATAATAGGTTGGACCAAGTTGCCGAGGTCTATCCTCCTGCGGAGAGTCTGGATGACATACCAGGTGATGGTGGGATGACACCAGCAAGAGACGAACAGAAATGGGGAGTAGATCATGGATCCGAGGATGCTGAAGCCGGGACGAGCTATGCAACCTCTGATGTGACAGAAGATGCGAGTGGGATCTCTGCAATACCACAACAAGATGAAATTAGGGGAAACTTTTGTAATCCCCTTGGACTGATTGTTCCAGATAGTTACGAGGAGCAGATGATGCTGGCTATGGCTGTATCGCTGGCTGAAGCTGGAGCTATGAGAAGTGGCCCCAGAGTTTCATGGCAATAGTTTTATGACCAGGCTACCGGTGACAGTCTTTCTCGAGCAGCTGAGTCCTGAGCTGGGACAATGCGGACGAGTAGCCAGCTCCATGCAACTATTTCAAAGGTCAAGGTAGTGATGATCCTTCCCCTTCCTCACACAATTATCACTCCATATACATATATATATATATATTTATACATATATATCTTAAAAAGGTAAAACAGATTATTCTGGCAAATGAAAGGTAGTTCGTTTAATCCTATTCGTAATGTTTTTATCCCCTTTGCTAGATTGATTTCATTTGTTTAGCATGTTCATATCCCTGAAACAAATTCATATTATGATGCTTTATTTAGTGGTATTATTTAGTTTGCATTTGTCAAATGAATGGAAGCCTTTGTAAATTCGAAGTTCTTGAAGGTAATAATTGAAAACCATCTGCGGGGACTCGGTTGTCTAATGGGAATGTGTCCAGATGTTCAATTTTTTTAAAGTTTTTTTCATATATTAAGGTCTTTACAGGATCATATTCTGGCACTTGTGTCTAGAAATATGTTGTATATAGGTATTTAAAAAAAAAAAAAATGAAGGGTTAGAGTAACATAGGTTGAAAAAATGAAAATTTTGGATGACTAGTAGTAAATGCAGTCTTTATCTTTGATTTATGATTTAAGCCATCATTCTCACCTTTGGTGTATGTTACTCATTTGAGTATCAAATAAAATATGTACTTGATACGGATATGTTCAAAATTTTCAAAGTTTTTAATATATTTAAAATTCTCATATTTATGTTCGAATATAAATTGTATATAAGTATTAAACATTGACGTTGGACACAAGTATTTTAGATAAAATAAAAAGTGGTTGTAACGTGGACTTTGGGTAGCCAAAACTGTTCACAAACCCGTTGGAGGGCAAAGTTTTAGGAATTGACAAAGGTAATGAAGTCTTATCTGACATGGTATCACAACCGGTAGCGAAATGGAATATTCATATATTTCAACTAAGTGGCAATCTAGATTTTTATTCTTTTATTTTTTTTGTAATTGTAGACTAAAAGAAAACAATAACATACCATGATTTAAAAAAGACCATTTCAAATAATAAATAACAGTAGTTCATTGTTTTATTGAAGGCAAAAAAAAACTTGAAAATTTTAGAAAGGATTGTAAGAATGACGTGTATAAAGTAATTAAAACGAGATTTGGTATGAATACATTCTTAAAGTTTATATAATATAAATTATTAAAATATTAAAATTTATATAAATATAAAATATCATAAATATTATTATGATATAGTAAAATATACGAATATGATATGAAAGCATAAATTGTCAAATTTAAAAAAAAAAAATTAATGTGAATTCAAATAAAACCATATTTATGTTTAGATGAAGTTATTAAGTCCTTTTATCTTTATCTGGGTTCATCAATCAAGCTTTTTCGGTCTTTAATTTTTTGCGTACTCGTTTTCGTAAACAGGTCTAATGATCCGGAAGACCAAGGGCTTTACCGGTATAACCAAGCAAGTGTTGCAAATAATTGGCTCAATATTAAGCGCATGCATCCTCTTAAGTCAAGAGGGTTGAGCTCAAATTCCTTCTTTTATATATATATATATATATATATATTCATTTTACGAATAATTAATATTTTAATAAAATAATTTATGAGTTTAAGAATATAATCACATTCATTGATTTAATATTTATATTATATTAATTAAAAATATCATTTATATATATTTAGTGATTAAATTTTTATATCCAAAAAAATTAAATACTTTTAATTCACTTAAAATTTTTACATACATGATTTATATAAAAAAAATATAAATACAATTGTTAGATTAAATTATAAAGATCAAATTTTTTATCATGTGTCCTTCTAGCCAAAGATGTAGACAAGACATCTTCGCTCGTAAGTTATTCTAATTTGTTTGATATTGTTAATAGTTTGATTATTCACAAAATATAGCAACAAATTGTCAAACATTTTAACAATTTTGTTTTCCCATTTTATAGAAAAAAATCAAGATATTCGTTATATAAAATAAAAATTGTTGCTTTCAATATATAGATGTCAAAGAATGATTGGCACGTCATGTGGTGCGGAGATTGAAAGGACATGCACGTGATATATAAAAAGGATTGTTCGGTGTTTGGCAACCGACATGTTTTTGTAAGGAGGTGAACACGTAAATTAAACACGATATAATTATATAATATAAATATAATATAAAAAAATAATTAAAATTTAATATAAAATTTAATATAAAATAAAAAAATTATATGAATATTATATAAGTACATAAATATTTTAAAATTTATATAATAAAAATTATTGATATATTAAAATTTTTTTAATAAATATAAAATATTTTAAAAATAATCATAATATAATAAAATAAATAAATATGATATGAATAAATAAATTGTATAATTGATTGAATTTTACTGATTAGATTGCTTGATCAAAGTTAATAAAAAATAATAAAATATGCCCTAAAGTTTTGGACACATGTGCTATTAAAGAAAAAAAAGAATAAAGGAAAAAAGAAAAAAATCACACCAACAGCCAATCACACGTCGTACATTTTAGCTCTTCTACTAACGAAAGGATTTGATTAGTACAAAATTTTATAATTAAAGATTTAATTGATACATTTTAAAATTTAAAGATCAATTTAAATATATTTCAAAATTCGGGACCAAACAAGTAATAACCTCTTTAATTTTCATCAATTTATATATTTTTTAATTGAATGTAACATAACGGTAGCTTGCTTATTTAAGGAAAACCATTACAAAGACTTTAACGCCAATCACTATTGTAATCCCTATAAATGATCCAACATAAAAGTTCCTTCTTGGCTAAAAAATTTTAGAAAGTTCAATAGAAAAATAATCATACAAAAATGTGGAGCCCCAAGTTTTAATTAAGATGCCAACAAGTTGGACCAATAAAAATCGAATATTTTATTTGTAAAGTTTAGATTCAATTTTCATTATCAATAATCTTTCGTGTTGAAATTTGTGACATGTTTTAATCTTGAAATAAAATAATAATTTCTTTTTAATTTAAAAAATTTTGAATTAAGGTTTTACAAAAATTTATTATGATGTATATGTAAAAACTTAGAAGCCATATTTGAAAAAACCTCTTTTTTGAACAAAATTGTATGATACTCCAATTTTTTTTTGAATTGATTTTTAAAAATTAAAATTATTTTAACTTTATTATCCTTAAACTAGAGTTGTCCACAGGTTAAGCCATAGCTCAAAAAAAATCTTAGATTTTTTTTCAAACCTGTTTTCGGCTCAACCCACTCATATTTATTGTTTGTAATTAATAAAAAATTAATTTTTTTTACATTAATATATATATTTTATAATTAAATTTTTAAAAAATATTTTTTAATTATTAAATACCAATTCGATTTAAATCGTACTGACTTGAATTGAGAAAATATGTATCCAAAATCTGATCCGAACGAATTAAATGAGTAGCCCGACCTAAAAATTGAAGTGTCTACCATAAATATAAACAAACTTGAATATGCGAAATTAGTCCAAATTCTTTAATATCTAACACTACTCTTCCTCCTATTTTTGGCACCCAAATAATTATTTATTTACTTTTTTGGATTAATTTTGAGTTGGCAAATAAATATGCATTTCAATGCTCCATGCCTCCTTTCTACCTTAAAGAGTCAAGGGTAAAACCTTTGCTTAGATCCTTTCAAATTTTTAGACTCCAATTAAAAATACATATTCAAATAAAATATATATTAATTGAAGTTAAAAGCTTAAGCTAATTATTCATGTAATTAGATTCCGTATAAAACATACGTATTATGAATATTCAAATAGAATAATACACACCACGACCTTTTAGTCTAGTGGTTAGGAGTGTTTTAGAGTTGGTATATAAACTTGGATTCAAATTTAGGCATCTCTCCCCTCCTCAATTTATCCAAAAAAATTAAAACCATACATTAAACGAATTTAGAATTTAATATAATTATTAAAATGTGACATGTAATAAATCTTCATTCGAATCCCACATCATAAATTTTTTATTTATTTTCAAATTACGATTTTTTACCAAAAAATTTTAAACAAGATAAACAGAAATATTGATAGTATGCATAAATGATGTAAAGTTTAAAGATAAAGATTTTGTGTAACCATTTCGATTTTGTAAAATGTTTTTCTCATTGATAAATTATTTCTACAATTATATATATATATATATTTTCAAGAAAGATATTGGAAAGATAATTTTTCAAGCTGGGAAGAAATATGTTGCTCTAAAAAGTCTTGATAAATAAAAGTCTTATCATTAGGCAAATATATATATATATATGAATTGTCGAAATCATTTTTTTAAATTTATAATTATATTTCTACAATTGTATATATATATATATTTAAAAAATTGGAAGATTTTGGAAATAGACCTATTTATGGTATTCAATAGATATAGAATTTGAATTCCCTCATCCGCAATTCTTTCTGATCCCTACATTGCATCTCAGTCTCTACGAAAAAATTGCTATATCATAGGTTGAATTGATGAAATTTTTAATTTCCGGTTCAATCAATTGGTTTGTATAAAGAATCAAAATTTTATTTTTTTATATTATAAATATTAAATATAAATAAGAACATACCCTTGATTCCATCGTTAAGTCTTTAATTATCAAGGGTCAAAATTTCAAATCTCATTATTTAAATTTTTTAAATTTTAAATTAATTAAAAAAATTTTCAATAGAAGTGAACCAATTCGGTTTTATCCAATTAAACTTGATATTTAATGGATTATATCAGTTCAATGTTTTCTCATTTTTTAAAAATATATTACAAAATCGAACAAATCATTGATTTCTAATTTAGTCTATTAATTCAATCTAATTTTTTATTCATAGAAAAAAAACCCACGTTTGCACTCCCTTTGTTTTGACTATTTTGTTTATAAACTATTGTCTTTTTTTTCTAAAAACAAATAAATAAATAAATACTTGACTTGGCTAAGCACATTTGGGAACTCGAGGAATAATTTGCAAATTAATTTTGAATACTTAAATCACAATGTCTCGTATAAAGTAAAAATAAAACACAAGTGATTTATGGACAAACCGACATCTTATGTCAGATTAAATTCTTTTATAATTAAAAGTAAAATTGACGGTGTACTTAAAAATTAATTGCACAGAATTGTTTTAAGCCAATTTGTAGTTGAAACTTGGAGCAAAGAATCTTTAATTATGGTTTTGTTGGGGAAAACCATCAAAAGTATTCTATACTTTGACCACCCGAATTAGGACATTGCCCTTCAAATATGTTCCTTACACATGGAACTTTTTTTTATTTATAATTTATAAATTTTTGTATACATTAATTGTGATTTTTTTTTTAATTTTATAGGTCATATTAGGCATCTACCAAATGTTTATTTTTTATTTAGTTTTTCCTTTTTTAATTTTTAAATATGT
>JBBYHO010000003.1:22628931-22639181 GCA_038382025.1 Adansonia gregorii | reverse complement strand
ATTTTATAGGTCATATTAGGCATCTACCAAATGTTTATTTTTTATTTAGTTTTTCCTTTTTTAATTTTTAAATATGTTATTAAATTTGAAAATTCGTCTATTCATATGATAGTGTATTAAGTATTATATAATCATATAAATCGTGTAACAAATAAGTATTATATACTTTCATAAATATATATTATAATCGTGTTTAAAGTATTACATACTTTAATAAATTTGAAACATTAATAATCCATATTAAATAGATTTTGATTTGTATATGTTATTTTTTATATATTGTTGTCTTTTATATCGTATATTTAGTCACTTTTCTATGTCATATTCATTTTATGTAATCATCTTATACTCAAAATTGTCAAACATATATACATCATCTTATTAATATCACTTGTGAAGTTTAAAATTTCAATTTGCCGGTAAATGAAATAATTTCTCGTAGCTTATTATAACTGGTTAATGATAATGATGGGAATGAAAATTGTACTATATTAACAAGAAAGATAGTTACATGGTACATGGAGTAGGAAACAAAGAAGAAAAAGAAAGAGGAAAATTACATAGTTTTATTTTCCAACTATAGGAAAATTTTATACTACAAGCTTTCTAATTCTATTTTTTTCAAAGTATATTAAAAAAAACATCATTATTACCCAAAAGATGTGACTTAAAATTAATTAAATAATAATTAAGACGCAACTAGTTTTTCAAAGTGCATGAGCCTATTATCAGCCAATCTAGAATTATAAGCAGATTTTTTGTACTCAAACCAAGTAAATTCTTTGTACAAGCTCTGTTGATCTTCTCTCATTAAAGATGGCAATGGAGCTATTTTCTCACTCAATGGTGGTCCACAAAAATAAATCATTGAGAGCCTTGATTTCACACTGTTTGCCATTACCCTATGCTTCACACTTTTAAACCTTCCATTGGTCATTACCTGGAAAAAAATTTAAAAAAAACTTCATTAGAGAAAGCTTAAAATTAACTGAAAATGATTTTTTTAATTAACCCAAGGTTCCAATTATAAATAGATTGACGAAAATTCAATCCCCAAAGTTGTCTTCCTTTGTGTCTTGGATTTGAGATAATGATTTAAGAGATATCACAATTTAAAATAAAAAAATTATAAATACTAAAATTTAAAATCCAACTTTCAAGAGGTTGTGACTGGTGATGGTAGTAGTTTGAAAGCTAATACAGCTAATGTGTTTGGTACTCAAGAAAAATTATTAGTAGGGACTCTTTAAGTGAGAAATGACAGGTATTATCTGCTCAACAAATTGTCCTTAAAAAAAAAAAAAAAAACTACGAAACCAAAAGTGATTTTTAAAGCTGGTCTGTACTTACTGACAATTAGAAAGAATCATTTTTATCCACAGCAAAAGTGAATATTGACTAATGAAAAATTGAAAAAAAAAAAGGATTATTTTACTTTTTTTCATGACTTTGGATGAATGAAATAAGAAATTTCGTCATTCAAATTTAAATATAAATATCATATATTAATATATATTTTTAATATAAATATATTTAATTTTTTAATTTATTATATATTTAAAAAATTTTAAAAAAATAAATATGTTCGAATATACGTTGGGCTAAGGTATTTTAAAAAATTAAAAGTTAAAGGAAGGTAGAGAAATAAAACGCAGGTTACCTGTAAGGAATCACCAACATTGATGAAAAATGAGAATTGGTCAGGTGGGACTGAAATCCAGCTGCCATCTCTAAGAGAGATTTGAAGGCCTGAAGTGTTGTTGGATCTTAAAACTGAAATGATTTGTGGATCAGTATGTTCACCAAATCCAATCACATTGCTGCTGCTACCATTCAAAGGTTGAAGAACATCTTCATCAGGAGGGCATGGAGGGTAATGGTTTAGCCTGAAAATTGAGTCACTTTCTTTATCCATCAGCAGCTTACTCAACACATTCCTTGGCTGAATCTTTAGCCCATCTGCCATTCTTTCCATTATCTCACATGCCATTTTCTTCACTGCTGACATATAATTATTCAAAGCGGTCCTGCAAAAAAAAAAAAAAAACCACCAAAACAAATGCTTCAACCAGTCGTTATTTTACTGTCTTGACCTTTTTTTCTAATGTCGATATCTATCATAATTGACTAAAAAAAGTGGAGAAAAAAAATACCTGAAACTTTCTGGGTTTTCACTGGAAATGAATCTAAGGAGGTTGGGATCTTGATTGGTTGTAAGGAGAAGATATTCAACCCAACCAACATCACCATTTGGACCAATCCTTTTATTACCATAGCCATAAGGATTGGGCTGTCCTGCTTTCTCTTTCTCACCGATTGGTAAAGAGAAGAACTTGGTGGCTTCCGATTCAAGCCTGGAAATGAATTCCATTGGAACCCCATGGTTGATCACCTTGAAGAATCCAAATTCTTCACAGGCTTTGATTATCTGATGCTTTGAATCAGGTTTTGAGAGGTCTACAAGAGGGATGTTGTGAGCTAACAATGTAGCTGCTGACTGTTTGGTTCTGATATAAGAAAACTGTTCAATTGCTGGTTTCGACAAAATCACCATTGTTTTTTTTCCCCTTCAGTTTTTGAAAATTGAAAAAGATTTGTATTTTCTGGTGATGAGTTCTTTTTTCTTTTTTTTTTCAGGAAAATGGATGGTTTTGAGTTTGAAATACAGCTTTGTAGAGAGGGGGGGCACATGAACAAATGGCTTTGAGTTTTGCTTGCCTATTTATAGGAAGAAAAAATTTGAAAAAACAAATAGAAAATAAATATTTTTATTAATTAAAATAATTTATCAATAATAATTGAAGATATATATATATACATATATATATATATATATCTGTTATTTTTTTAATCCGCAGAAGGCTGAGAGCGGCCCTCTATACCTTTATGAAAAAGTAGTCAAGTCAACACCAATCCCCCAATGTTATTATTATTGTTATTATTATTACTATCATACTCAGATTTCATCCTAGTACAACAATTCATGAAACATGAAGATGCATCTTAAAGAAATTGTCACATCAAAATAAGACCAAACTTATCCATTCGATTTTTATATTTTAAAATTTTTTTATTTCCTCAATTTATCTCCAAATTAAAAAAAATCTAATAAGATTTTTTAATTTTTGATTTAATATATTTATTTAATTAAATCGAGTAATTTAATTTAAAATTTTAAGCATTTAAAAGTAATTTTAAAGTTAAATAAATATTAAATATAGTAAAATCTGAAATTTTACTTAATTAATTTGTATAATTATTCTTAAGATGTAGCATTAAAAGAGTTTTATATTCGATTTAGTATTTATAATCTTTTTTTTCGTGCCATACTACAATCTGCTTTGTATTAAAAAATTAAATATAATTAATATTTAATAAAAATATATATTTGATATGGTTCTTAATAAAATTAAGAGGTCAAAAATTGTAAAAAAATCTAATTAATTAGAAAATTAAAAAAAGATAATTAATTTTTATTAAATAAATCAGTTTTTTATTAAGTAAAAAATTTCTAATTTTTTATTTTATATCAAGTCAATAATTTATAAATTTTTAATTAAATCGATCTAATCCAATGATAATGCCATCCGATTTTTCCACCGTTGCTTCACTCTTCAAGAAGAAAAAAAGAAGTTTCTTTTATTTTGAATTGTCTTTTTGAAAGAAAATTAAAAGTCTTATCTTCATTCAATTATTCTCTTTTTTCAACGTCTTAAATACTTTATGAGAAAGAATCAAATTCGATTTCCATGCACTAAGGGGTCTACACAAAGTAATCACAAAACGCTATTTGATGATCTATTAATTAATTTCACATATGACATCATTGTTATCTCACTCATTTCTCTTCATATTAAATTCTATATTTTTTTAGATATTTTTAAGTTACGATGCTTTTTTATGTTTAAAATTTTTAAAAATTAAATTTTAATTATTAGAATTAAAATTTTAATATTTTATTAATGAAGTTCACTTAAGTTATTATTTTTATTATTATTTCATAAAATTGTATCTTTCTTTCCTTGTTGAATTTGAGGTTTTGAATTTTAAATTTTAATAACTCAAATAAATTATCACATAATTATTACTACAAGAGAAAAGGACTTCTTGGACAAAAAAGTCATAAAAAAATACTCATTTTCAACAAAAATTAAGTATTTTTTTGATAAAAAATTTCCTTAAAAGAAAAAAAAAAACACACTCTTGTAATGTATTGACTGAAGTTCCTATTAAAAATAGATTAATTGAGAGTGTATGATTTCAAATTGTTTAAAAAATCTGAAAGTATATTAAATATTGGTTTTGATTATCCAAACAACCTATATTTGTAGGGGTGAGTATAAGTCAATTCCAATTTATTTAATTAATCGAAATCCATTGAATTTGATCAAATCAGTTCGGTTACTTCAGTTTTAATCAAATGATAATACAGTTTCGATTATGATCGATTATGAACATCAATTTATTTAATTTTGTTCAATTTTGATGTCTATAATTAATAATTGATTTGATTGAATAAACCCATCATTTTCGAAAAAAATTTAATATATGTATAAGAAATATTTTTATTTATATTTTTAAGAAAGGAAAATATGAGTTTGTTTTTTGAAATATATATTTTTTTATATTTTTAGGATTGAAAAACATATTTTGTTAATAAATAATGTGAATATAGAATAAATATTTTATTTTTAGTTAAAAATTATTGTTTAAATTTGAATTTGATTGGATGAAAATTATTGAAAAATTTCATTCAAAATTGATCAAAAAAAGTGAAAAAAAAATTAAACTTATTTAACTAATCGAATTAACTGAATTAATTTGAGTTTAATTATTATCTATTATTAAAATTAAATCAGTTAAGTTAATTATTTTTTTTTAAAAAAATTAAATCAATATTTTATTTTTTTAAAATTGAATCGACGGATTGCTTACCTATTTACCTTGGTATATAATTGAGAGAGCGGGGTCGAAGAGATTGAAAGCTCATTGTCTACGTGGCAAAAGCTTAACAAAGGAAATTATAGGAGATTTCCAAACTCCACATTCTAAAATTAATTATAATATAATTTTATAACATTCAATAATTATATTTCAAATTTTAATATTTATATATATTTATTTATTTATAACTTGGGACTTTAATTACATAAAAAAATTAATTACTATATCTTTATAGCATTTTCTTACCATGTAAATTGGGTGAAGGGTGAAACTAAATTCAATAACCATAGATTTTGACTACCAAGAACTATTTTATTTCCTTTCTTAAAGAACACTTAATTCAAATTTAACTCAATGTTTTACTATAATGTCTAGAGTGCTCTAAAACTTTTCAACTTTGGTGTTCTCAAGGATCTTTTCTCGATTTATGTCTTTGATATATAATTATATATTATAATATAAACATAATAGTGACTACAACCATCAATCATATGTGACATTTTTATAATATTTTATTTCCATTCTAATTTTAAAACTTAATTTTGTTTTTTTACTCACACCCTTATAAAAATATTTTTTAACCATCTACTTTATCGATTAAAAATGTAATTATATATGTTGTTTAAATGTCACATGACTTATAATCTAGCCCCAAAAGTTTAAATATGTTCACATTTTTTTGTCATATTGAGGTAATCAAGTATACCTAACTTTATTACGTGGACATTTACATAAATTAGACTTGTCTCTGGTTCATTCTGATTTTGTTTTGGACATAATTTTATTTACTTGGAAGTCGATTTTATCCATTTTAAATTACTATTTAATAATAAAAAATAATTTTTATTTAAATTTAATTATAAAAATATTAATATAAAGATAATTTTTTTAAAATTTTTATTAATTTATAAATAATAATTCAAGCTTTTAGATCAATCCGGATTTGATTCTATACAAGAAATTTAAAAAATTTTGATCTACAGCCTGACTCGACCCCACCACGGATACCTCTAACATAAATAGAGCCATTTTTCCCCATCAATCTATATCCTTGTATATATATTAGTGTAGTTCGTATTTTATTGTCTATTTTGATTGATACGTACTGATTTTAAGGTAAATAAAAATAATATTAGTATTTATATTTTGGTTCTCGTATCGATCATATTGGCATCTACTGCCACATGCAGATCCATACAAATAGATACAAGATTTTATTTTTTTTAAAAAGTTCACTTGAATTTTTTAAACAAATTTTAAATTTTTTATCATAGCATAATTATATTTAAAAATAAAATTTATTCATTAAATTAAAATATTATCTAATTAATAATAATTTATTATTTTTAACATTTTTATATTTATTTTGATTTATTTGTTGTTTACAAAAGTATGATATTAACTATTTACAATTTTAAAATTATATTTGCATATAAACGTATGTGTATATCTATGTATATAATGAAAATATAATTACATGAGTGTATAATTTATGTTTTATTAAGAAACTTTAAAATATGCTATAATGTAATATTTAAAATATTAATATTATACTAATTATCTTGATTTATACGTATGTGAATTTGTTTTTTTTTTTTAATTTCTGCCAACAATCAACACTCACTTCAATCGTCGTCAAAAAAGCTTGTAAGATAACTTAATAGAATAGTATAAATACAATACATGGCATGAATCACGATTTCCCTCAATTTGTTCATTGGCTGAGCTGTCCGTTCGATTTATATTGAGTTGAGCTTTGATAAGATATTTATAATTAGAGTTTATTTTAAATTATTATTCATATGTTAAAAAATAATTTTGATTTAAATATAATTAAAAATATAATTTTATATAATGAAATGAGGTTTTTAACAAATTTGAGTCTAATAAAAAAAAGATAAAATTTTTGAGCAACAATCTAGACCACAAACGCCTTGTATCCTAATATTTAACTTAAAGGTGAATACAAATATATTGATTGATTTCTAATAAATTGGCAATGGAAATTTTTATTATCGCAAAATTAATTAAGAGACTATCAAATATTTTTTACTTTTAAATAATTTTTTTTAAATTTTTAAATATACTCTAACAAATATATGTCACCTAATTAATCTCGATTGTAAAATTTAAAAATTTTTATTGATAGCAAATATTTTTAAATATATTTCTTTTATTTCATAATCTCATATTTCTTAACTTCACGAAACGAATACAAAATCTTCAAATACTTGAATTTGTCTAATCTACAAAACTTCCTAAAAGTTTAATAAGTTAAATTTGAGCGTTTCTATTTTATCTTAACTACAAATAAACATGTTTAAAGGTTAGATTAACTATTCAAGATCGAAAGTCCATATAATATTTAATAGTTTAAAAAATATATTAAATTTAAAAAATAGACTTTAACAAAAAAAAATGTGAACCATATAAAAGTGGCTTAAGCTTAAACTCCAACATTCAAGGCTCATAAGGAATAAATATATAATATTATAATTTGAATATATATATATATATTAAAACATAAATTAAGTTATCAATATTTTAAAACTTAACAAAATAAAAAAATAAAATTTCTAAAGTTTAGAAAAAACATATTTTTAAAAAAGTATAAAATTAATATGGATAGATTAAAATAAAATTTAAAATTTATATTTCAAATCATGTTTAGCTTGAACAAGTATATATTTTGTTGATACCCTACTTAGGTCCCCCAAATTCAGTCTGACCTAGTTCATAAATATCTATAACTATAGCTCCTATAAACACTAAAAAAATATCCCGACACCAGAAACTCTTTCCCTTTTCTCAAGGGAAGCTTACAAATAATTATTTTACATATTGGCAATGGAAAAAAAAAACTCCATAAGCTTGGTTTACGAGATTACATGTGTTTTGTAAAGTAAATTTAAAAAAATAAAAATAAATAAATGAGATATATGTCATCACGAAAATTTTATTTGTGAATTTTTTTATTATCAGTATATAAGATAATTATATATATATATATATATATATATATATAGAAAGGATGATTTTTGGCCTTTTTTTTATATAGCCTATGTAAAGATCATGAATAGTGTTTGACAATGGAGATTGTGGTTTCTATATTATATCACATGGCTACAGTCCTACTTTATTGGCAAGTAATATCATGTTTTTGATGTAGGGAGAAACTTACAATTTGAGATGACTTAATGTTTCAAAATTCATCTCCCTCTTCAATTCTAAGTCTTTTAATCAAAGTACATTATTTTTTTGTCAATGTTTAATCATGTATTTTAATAGCCAATTTTTATCTGCGGAAATTCTATTAGTGTGATGAACAACGTTGAAACTTCATATTGACAAATTAGGCAACGATTTTAATAACCTTTTTTACACTAAAAGTTTGTAAATATTAGATTCGAATCTAAATTTATTAGATGCCATGTTTTATTAGTCAAAAAAAAATTGTGAAAGCTGGATTCGAACCCTAAGTTTGTTATATGCCATCTCTTATTGGTAAAATAAAGAACCGTAAATGCTAGATTTAAACAACTCGAACCCAAATTTATTAGATGTCATCTCTTACCAGTAAAATAAGAAATTGTAAATGAATTATGTATGTTAAATTCAAACTCTAAACTTATCATCTCTTATCAGGAAAAAAAATGAATTGTGTATGTTAGATTTAAATACTAAATTTATCATATGTTAACTTTTACTAATAATTTCATGAATTAGATGGATTTTTTTTAAAGTCTAGGGTTTTCAATGTGCAAGCTGTCCTAGCTAGCTAATCTTAGTAGCTACAATGTCTATGATAAAAAAAGAGCTATCATATTAAACCTTTACATTACCACATGCATACGTGTATGGTGATAATAGTTCCATTCAATTTAATTTAAAAAATTGGTTAACGCATAATATTTTGACGTTTTAGAAATTATATTGAACGAATTGATTATCGTTTATAATCGAATCAAATTTTATTGGTTTAAAGCAATTCGGTTTTCTAACTTCTAAAAAGTAAAAATTTTTAATTTCTTACTATTTTTTATTTATTTAAATAGATTTATATATTTATTTTATAAACGCTTAAAAGTAATACAAAATTGTTAAAAAAAATTATAATTTGACTTCATTTGGATGTTTTCGATTTTTTCTTCATGAACTAAAAACCAAGTTCAAATATCTAGTATTTAAATAGAAACTGAGCCAAACATGAAGGAAAATTGATCAAAATCAAATCAAATACTACAGTTTGAATCATTTTTTTTTCTCAATCATAAGATTCTTATTTCATACATGATCGATATATATTTTAAATTCTAAAAAAAATAAAAAAAACGTATCTATATCTTCTAACCCTATTTAACGATGTATTAAATAATGTTCATATAATATATGTGTGTATATATATATAAAGGAAAAGGAAGCAAACCTAGATCATTCCTATTTCTTTTTCTTATAGATATATATATTTTTCTTTAAGATTGGACCAATCAATTCATGTATTTTTTTGTTGTGCTTGTGTATTTTCACTTCTCTTAATCATGTTCAAGATATTATATATTTATGTAAATTTTGATATATAAATAATTTGTGTTACGTAAATTTTATAATAGTCTTATACTCGTATTATTTTTATGTTATTTTTATATCATATTTTAAAACATGTTTTAATTATTTATAGTAGAGAAAAAAAATAAAAAGTTTAGATGCCCATTTCCCACCCACTATGTGCTTAGGACAATGATATAGGAACTATTCATAATTTTTTAAAAGGTAAATTAGAAGTTATTAAACAATGAATAATTCATACACATCCACAAAACTTGATAAGCTAGAATCTTACTTGAGTTTACTTTCAATTTAACTTTTTTATCATAATTTATATATTATTGAATTTAAAATTATTGGCTTTTAATTTTAATGTCCCCTTGCATTGGAATTTTATTTTTTACTACTTAAATCTTTCTTTTTTTTCATTTGAAAAGGTGAAAGATTCGTACTTGACTTTTTTTTTAGCAAGAAGTACATGCCCAAGATTATCATGTGACAGCTTTGTTTATAAAATTATATACTTATCCTCTAACATCATTGTCACCGTTAAAAGTTATTTATAAATTAAATTAGGTTAAATTAAATTTTAATAGTAAAACACAACTTAATAAAAGCATTTTTTATTTTTAATATTAAAAAAATTTATACTCTATAATTAAATTTAAATAAGATATTTTTAATAAAATATTAATCTGAAAAAAATTGATTTTCAACTTAAAAAGTCTTACGTAAGACCTGATCCAAATTTTATGATTGGA
>JBBYHO010000003.1:22561106-22576571 GCA_038382025.1 Adansonia gregorii | reverse complement strand
TGTTTTTTTTGGTACAAAGAAAGTCTCGAGGGATAGAGGAAAAGTTACAAATACTTAGATTTGAACCTTAAACCTAAAAACGAATATTATTTTTTAAAAGTAATTTTATGATCTACTAAGTTAAGCTACTCGATTTCAGTTTTCATTTTAAGGTTGAACAAGCCTATCAACAATTCCATCAAGCTTGGAATCTTTTCAACACTAAGTTCCAACAATAAGATCACAATAAGTTCTAATAAGAAGCTTATAGATACATTCATATTCGAATAAAACAAACAAAAAAAATCATAATACAGGGATAGAGAATGGGTTAGAGAAGTTGAGATCTAAATCTTAAAATTACTGGATGCCACATCTTAAAAGTAATTACATAAACCAATCAAACCAAACTCTAGATTTCAGTTTTTATTTTAAGGTTTAACAAACCTATCACCAATTCCATCAAGCTTGGAATCTTCAACTCTAAACTAAGTTCTAGTGATAAGATAATAAGAAGCTTTTAGATTCATTCATATATGAATGAAATAAACAAAGATGATCATAATATGGGAATATGCAACAGGTTGCAAAAGTTGAGATTCTAGCTTGAAATTTACTGAATGCCCACCTCTTAAAAATAACTAAATAAACCAACCGAATTAAACTCCGGATTTTGATTTTCATTTTAAGGTTGAACAAGCTTGTCAGCAACTCCATCAAGCATGGAATCTTCAATTCCACAAATTTCCTTTTCCTTTGGCTTATTATCATCAAGGTATTGCTGGTAGATATAAGAAGCAAAGCCCCAAACAGTCAACAACATGGCCACTACTTTGATTCCATCCATTTTTTCATTATAAAACAAAACACCAACAACTGGAACAAATGGCAAGCAAAGCATGCTAACAACATTTGAGAACAAAGAAGAAACCAAAAAGATCAATCCCACAACTCCCACAGTGCAAATCTGCCAGGCCAAAGCTGCTCCAACCAAACTCAGCACATAAATCACCTTCCCCTTGTTAAATTTCTCCATCTCAGAATTTAAATCCATCCATTCCGAACTCGAAAACAACCCGACCATGCAGATGAAAGTCGAGACCAATGAAGTGTAGATTTGCATCTCAAATACAACAGCAAATGTGTCTTTCTTGAGTACTTTTTGGAATGAG
This sequence comes from Adansonia gregorii, assembly GCA_038382025.1. Taxonomy (NCBI): domain Eukaryota; kingdom Viridiplantae; phylum Streptophyta; class Magnoliopsida; order Malvales; family Malvaceae; genus Adansonia; species Adansonia gregorii. Next base: position 22,575,420 of record JBBYHO010000003.1, on the reverse strand, counting down.
AATTGCGTAAGGGAAAGTAATAACGCATAGCCTGCTGAAGCACCAACTGTGCATAAGAATCCAATGACATAGTCTTTCTTTCCTATTGAATCTTTCTTATGATTTTTGCCTTCGGAAGCATCGGGATGGATTGCGACCAGTGAAGTTGATATCGTGATGAGGATTACCGAGTTCAGGATCAGGATGGTGAGCTTCTCGGAATTGATAACCAAGGAAAATATTGAGTTAAATACCAGCTGGCTCGCGCAGATGAGGGAGTACGTCGAAATGGGAAGCAACCAAAGGCCTAATGCATACAAGTAGTTATCTATAGCTAGCAGGCCACCAAGAAAGAAGTAAACCAGAGTAAGAGTTACAAGCGATGGCTGACTGGAATTATTGCAGGGACTTGGCAAGTTTTTAGGGGAATTGAAGAACAAAAATGGGAGAAATAGGACCGGAAATCCGGCAGTTTGCACCAGAGCAGCCATCCATTTGCTGTTTCCGCCACCATCGAAGTAGAATTTGCCTAGAAGAACAGCTACAGATTGGCCAAGCAGGAGGAAAACAACGTTGAGCGCCACTAGAACCCACCATTTCCAGCGTCTATCCGTTGGTCCGAACATCGGAGGTTGATGATGATCGGTGGCGGCAGGCGATGCATCCTCTGGAAGGGTTGTTTGAAGTTATGCAATGGCATTGGTAGACATTATATATTGCAAAGCCACCAGAGATGGTTCCTGAATTGTTTCAAAACTAAAAGGAGTGTGTTGCAGATGCTTTTTCCTTTTTACTTGGCTTTTCAATTTTCTTAAAATACCTATAGAATATTCGGATATGATAATAAAAATATGATTTTTTAAATATATAAAAAAATTATAAAACATCAAATATACTCATATCAGACATATATCCTTATCCAACATGCCAAGCGATATAGGCTGCTGATAAGTTTATAAACACACTAAAAGCAGTATATAGTATATTTGTTGTTCTAATGAGATTTGAAAAACTCCATGAACTGAGGTTTTCTGGAGCTACAAAACAATGTTATCCTAACAAGAATAAGAAAGGAATTTAAACAGTGACTGCAGCGTTGCATTATGCTCGTTATTTTGCAGTTTCAATTTTTGCGGTTGGTAATATTTACAGCTATTGACCGCTTACAATTGCAGCCGCAATTTGAATCCACAATAAGAACCTCTGTGTACCCAAAGGTAATGGTACATAAAGACTATCACTTATCATTTTACTTGAAGTACCTGTGTTCGATGCCCGTATCTAACATATATTTAGATATAGGCATGGGTTATGACACTTCGAGAATTCTCTAAATACATGAAAAAACTTTAATAAAAAATAAACATACCTGTGTTTAGCACATACTAGTATCTTACGCTTATATCCAAACTCGAATAATGTAGTAAAAGAGATATGCAGAGTGAAGAAACAGATCAAAAAAAAAAAAAACCTGATTTGCTATATTGCTGAGCTTCAATCGTATCCATCAGCTAATCCAAAATAAACAACTATTGAAGTTGTTTGATTGATTTAAGGCAATAAAAAGCTTTCTCCAGGTGCTTTTTTCTTTTTCTTTTTTTTTTCTTGTGTAAGGATTTGGAGGTAAGGCATTTTGTTTACCATATAATGTTCTTGATTTTCTTTCGTTCTTAACGAATGATCAATGCAATCAATATCGTTAAAACATAAGAAAACTTATCCATAATTCTGGATTCCTATGGCGGCAGCAGTTGGTTCCTATTGTATTCTTGTTAGATTTTAGATCCTTTTACCCATCAGTTCGTGGCTTCTCTTCGATATTTAAAAAGTCGGAGTAAATTTCAAATCGATTAGACATTTAATTTTTTATTCAATTGATTGAATTAGTGAATTGTATTAAAAAGATAATTTAAATATTATATATATAAGTTTAATAGTAAATAAATATTAAATATAATAAACATTTATTAAAAATATATTTTTAATTAAATAATATAATCTTTAATATAAATTTAAAGAGTTAAAAAGTATCAAACTTCATCAAACACAATAAAATTGATACTTGAGTATGAAACTGGTTTTTATAGTTTTCTCAGGTTTTCATTCATTTTTTTAACAGTTCAGTTGGGTTTTTTACCCATTCTTAGAGTTCCAGTTTGATGATATATATCCAACCAGACAAGCCTCTCATTCAACTAATCTGACTGATTAATCCGTTTCGATTTTTTGACACTGTTTCTCTTGTTTGTATGCCTATGTTATCCGAATTTAAATTAGTATTAAATATAAATATATATTAAGACGAGTACATTTTTTTTAAAAAAAATTTATATATTTAAAAACTATATATTAAACATAAATAACGATATTTTCTTATATAAAAAAGGTAAATGATGTATATGAACTTTCCTTCTTTTATAATTAAGTTTTGCTTACCACTGGGGCAAGAATATGCTTAGAAGCCACTCTAAAAACAATTATCTGGTTTTCTTAAAGTATCTGAATCTATTTTTGAGTTCACATGATATCTGTCATTCCTTTACTATATGAATATTATTATTCGAATCTGCATCCGATTTAGATATCGACATCCATTATATATTCAAATTTGCTAAATACTTGAATTCATTAGATTAATTTTTTAAATATATATATATATAATCAAACGAGAATTAATTATATAAATAGATATCAAATTCAGATATCATTATGTTGCTCGGACTCAAGGAGAATATCAAAAACCAATGTGTCCAAGATGCACATAATTTTTCTAAATTTTTTATATATTTAAAAGATTATACCCTTATAGCTCAAATCCATATCTCGAATATATATCAAATACAAATATTTTAAGAAAAACAATGAGTATAGATGCCATTGACAACCAAACAAAAACCTATTAAAAATCAATTTCTCTTCATCAAATTGCTATCTGCATTTAAATGAATCTATCATCATCAATTGATCATCAGAAACAATGCCTTGTTTAAAGCATGAACAAGACCTCTTCCATGGCTTCTTCTGATATTACATATATTTTTAAATAAGCAGATGACAAAGGAAAAGAGAGATACTAAGAACAACCTAAATTGGCAAATAACAGCAAAATATACACAAATGGTCACCTGCAAATCGAACGAAGAAGACGCGAAGCTACATACGAACAAAGGTCAGTGATGTCGAATTATCCTGCATTTTTTTATGCATTAAAACTAAAAATTTAATATTTATCTAATTTTTAAACAGAAGGAAATCGAAGTGAGGTGTTTCTTACCTTCCTAAACGAGCGAGCTCGGGTTCTTGTAATAGCATATCTTGCAATGGTTTTGCTTTGACACTCATTTCCTTTACTCCAGAGCTATTAAGCAAAAATGTAAACAAGAAATCTTCTTTTAGTCCATCTATAGAAAGGATATGAGACAAATTATATATAATCTCCGCAATGTTGCTCCGACTCTTCATTTATCTTGAAGTAACCGTGTCAAACACATATTCCAACATGGGTATTTGGATATGACCCTCCAAGATCCTCCAAATACATAGAAAAACTATAGAAAATATTAAACATACCCATGCTAGACACATACCTGTATCCAACACTCACACCTGAGTTCGAATAAAATACATGTATGATCCAGTGGTACTTAAAGTATCCACAAATGTTGAATTTAGTACATAAAGAAAAAAGAATGTGCAACAATGTTACCCGGATTCAAAGGTGAATGTCGGGTACAGATCAATAATTCAACAAAAATGTTGTGACAAACAAGGCTTTCTCCTTTCCCCATTTAATAAATAATTTAGTGGTTACACCTCTAATATATGTAAACAAAAAGAGTATTCTTAGTGACAGTTCAATTACTACAACAATAAAGTTTGATAAAGCAAGAAAGGTGCACCTGTATACGTTATCGAGGGAAAGCAGCCGATGGTGAAGAGTGTAATCGCTGCCAACATATGTCACAATTAAGTTACCGGCATCGGGGTGAGGCCAACTCCTTGAAGTAGGAAACCTAAGTATAAATGTCCCGGGCTCTTGCAGGCCTCTCGGACCTTGAAGTGAGAGTTCCGCTTCTTCCTTCGTTATAAATCCTTCTATCCACTTTGGTGATGTAGAATTCCACATTGCATTTATCAAGTCACTCGATAATGTAAAAGCTACAGGGTATAACCAACACCATAACTTCTCGAAGTTTTCTTGCGCCATGTAATCTTGGCATCCAGCGATTTTTCTCAAAAGCTCAAAGTCCTGAAAGAGTTGTTACCTCGATAAATTTTAGTCCAACTATGAAATTTACAATGATATTATTAACTAAGAAAATACTTAATGTTTATTCATACAAAATATATGGCATCCATATATGATGAAGAAACAAATTTTGACATGATACGTGGCTAGGGAGGACAGTGGATAGGGTGTGCGCTAATTTTGGATCACCTAAACCTGAATTTGAATAGTAACATTGGCAACTATTTTAAAGCAATAGAAACAAGATATGATACTCGGACTCAAGTATATCAGATATGGATATGTATCTGACACAAGAATGTTCTATTTTTTTCTAAGTTTTTCTATGTATTTAAAGGGTCATTTGTCCATACCCATGTCCAGAAATGTGTCGAGCAAAGAGGTTAAACATTGGTATTTCAAGAAAAATAATGAGTCGGAGCAACATAGGAAACAAGAGTTTCATCCACCATACAACAGTCTTAATTACAGAGGAAAAGAGCCAAAACCTAGGAAGAGATCGATCTTTAGGAATAGCAAACGCCTAAGCGCCCCAAAAAAAGTTCAAAAAGATGAACAGAGAAGAGAGACTAATTATAATGCAGACTCTAAAAAACTAGAGATAGATCAATACCTGCTGCGTCAGAGATCTAGTGCAGCCAGCAATCTTCATGAACTGCTCTTCAATCTCGAAAACCGTACTCTCCCATTGAACTTGAAGGTTGTTTTGTGATATCAAATTCCAGGCTATTGTTCCCTCTTCTATCAATCTCTTTGCCATTTTTATTTGATGCCTAAAAGCAGGCAACAACTCATTTCCATTAGCAAAAAGAACAGAAAAATTTGACAATACTTGACAATACTTGATATAGATCTCAAGAATAACTGACAATATTTTCACAATATTCACAGGTTATGGTACGTAAGCACCACTTGCTTGGTTCAATTTTTACCCCCTCCCCCCTAAATAGGACCAAAGCTACTTGGTCTTCTTGTGATCGGGAACGAAGACAGAGAGCAGCAGCCGGAGAAGAACAAGGTTTTCGACATGGTAGAACGTAGTTTGCAAAAAAGTGTCATAATGGCAACATCATTGCAATTTGCAACAAATACAAAGAAGGTGAATCAATGAGTCAGATAAACAACTCCATGGAACTGATATGAAATAAAGTCCATCTACGATTGTCAATCTACCTTATTCTAGCTCTTCATTTTTCTTGATGTACCCGTGTCCAACACATATTTGAACATGAGTATGGAGGTATGATCCTCCAAATGTATGGAAAAACATAGAAAAAAATTTAGCAAACCCATGTTGGACACATACCCGTATGCAGAACACTCACCCCCGAGTCCGAGTAATATTATTGTCAATAGCAGTGAAGAGATAAGCGTATCCAAAACATTCCAGGCTACAACCCAACAAGAATATAATGATAACCGCAATAACATCCGAAAGAATCAAAGCATTGTAAATTACCTATGATGAGAACATCCCGAGTACAGGGAAACCTGGTTTGCAAATCCTGAAATTTCTTCATCTGAAGCAGTTGTTGCAATTTCCTTGAGTAAAAGTGACCTATCGGTCAACCCTCCCAGGCAGTACCTAAAAATGGTTAAATCCGAAACCGAATGTCCCCTACTTGACACATTCTTTAAAGCTGAATCTCTGGCCCCAGTGCTCTCTGAATCGGATACGGAATTGTTCACTTCTTTAAAATTCTCAGGTCTCCCCTCCAAACTTGCCCTGGAACCAATCTCAATCTGATTGAAAAAGGTGATGCAGTCATCAGCCATGGATAGAGATTATGGAATATTTGATTTGAAGAAGGGAACAGATGTTTGACAAGGAGTTCTTGGGTCTAAGGATGAGGCACGGCATGATGGTTTTTAATTTCTTTCTTTCACCCATAGGCACAAACAGTTTAAAACAATAAAGAACAACATACTATTACTAGAATATCTCCTTATATATTATCACAACATTATCATATTAATTAACAGTAATTGCTGTCATTGTCATCATCGTTCATCAATTCACCCTACCTCATCATCCTCCGAATTTAATCTAACCTATTGATTAATAATATTTAATGGAGCATGGCACGTGTTCGAGCTTGTTCTCCTGCGCTTGTGATTAGAATATTACCATAGATGGGGGGTAAAGAGGAGATTTTACTTTGAGTTAAATCCCTAAGGTCTAGGCAAACCGACCGATAACATGTTCCTTCCATACCATAACTTTCTCTGTTTTAAATATATCCATTATAGTATGGCAAATTTGTAATACCACGCATAGAATGTACGACACAAGCCAGCTCTTTAATAGTTGCAATCTCAAAAGTCAAAAGAAAGACTATACTACATGTATTTTGCTGCAAAGGTGTCCTTATGGTTGTCGTGAAAATAGAAATTACATAACAAATGAGTAATATTGAAATCATAACCTGCGTGTCCATATGCCCCATCAATAAAAACAGAGGCTGGGAATATTTTCCATCATTAGCACATAGACTTGCCTTTTAGTCTATATTGCTCCACTCTTTATTTTTCTTGAAGTACCCTTGTTTGACACTCGTATCTGATACATATCTGCACACGGATAAGAGGATATGATCCTCCAGGGATCCTTCAAGTATCTGGAAATCTTGGAAAAAAATGAACATATTCATGTCCACACTCACACCTAAGTTCGAATAACATACTTTTAATGTAGTTTTGGTGATTCCTCAGTGAGACTAAGAACATAACAGTCTTCAATACCAAATTGGCCCTAATGCACTGCTTTTATTCCAATAATAAAAAAAAATGGTAATACACCTAGGGAGGGGTTAAAGTAGGTTAAGTGACTCAAAATTTGGATGGCCAATAATCACCTATTACATCGATGATGGCTTAGCAACAAGTGCTCCACCAGTGCCCCATCAAATTCCAGCAAAGCGACCCAATGCAGAAATGTTTATTAAGACAAAAAAAAGATAATGATGTCATGGGAAAATGGAAAAGACAAAAGTCTCGATCAATACCTGATTTGCCATCCGGTTAAGCGAGTTGCATGCCTCAGCAGGTTGGTCTATTGCAGAAACATTTGCTTCTCCGAGTCTAACCCGCTTTGATGTCGGACTAAGTTTTGCTTCATGTACGGTATTGTGGTTAAGTTCAGAAGAAACATCATCTAAGCCAAATGATTGAGATCCATTGAGTGGATGGACCGTGGAGGTCTTTTTCCAAATAACAGTAGATGTCCTTGGAGTACGATTGCGAGAGATGCAACGAATTGAAGGGGAGAAGTCCTCAAGGAAACGATAACCTTCGAACTTTGGTATCCCAAATTTAATGCAGAACTGCTTATTATCAGACTTGGATGACAGCTGAAATAAATATCAGAACCATTAGTGAACTCAAGATCAATTGAAAAGAAAATAAACAAATATGCTAAAGAAAGTCAAATTCTAGATAAATATAAACACATATATATAATACCCAGCCATTTTCATTAATTCTCCCAGAGGCTACAATAGCCAAGCTAAGTGTTATTGTGGTCAAGCGTGGCTTGCAAAAGTTTAATTCAAGCTCAAGCCATGCATTTCTTCTAGTACCATTTACGAGGTTGAGCTTGGGTTTCCAATCAGCCAATGTAAATCACGCTTATGATCAAATTTTGGATTACTCAGCTTTAAAACTTGTAAAACTTAATTTTATGATGAGTAGTATTATCGGCATTTAAAAAATCATTAATCAAACATAAACTACCAAAAAGAAAATATGAATAATTACCTACAATATTTTTCATATAGGAGTAGGTGAACATATTCTCCAAAAAAAAGAATTAGGCGCACCTGGCTTTTGTATGATTAAATAGAAATATAACATTGCTAAACCACATTACAAGTCTAAATTATTTTCTCCAAAATCATTAAATTACCCCTGGTATCGATGCATTCAAGCTTCTGCTATTGGTTGAGAGAAAGCCTAAGTTTGTGAGCCTTATCAAGACAATATTTGTCTCAGATTCGATATGATACCTCAAATTTTTATTTATTTGCATGTCAGCCTATCATTCGAGAAAATGTGAATTTAAGCAAAACCTGATTTCAACTCAGGCAACCTACCTACATGATTTATTGCAACCTCTATGATGAAAAGTAGTTTAGCAGCAATTACATTATTGGGTGGTTGGTTTTCATCAGCTGACGGCTTTATTTTCAGCAATAGAAAACCTCAACAAGAATCACAAACTATGAATTAGTTTTTCATGGAAGCAAGTTCAGCATGGAAAATTTTATAAACTATGTTACTCGAACTTGGGTGTGAGTGTCTATATAGGTATGTGTCTTACACAGATATGTTCAGATTTTTATAAGTTTTTCAATATATTTGGAGGGTCATATCCTCGTACCAATGTCCGGATATGTGTTGGACATAAGTGTTAAACAAGGGTACTTCAAGAAAAATGAGAAGTCAGAGTAACACAGTCTGCAAATACCTAGAAGCATATATACTGGACAAAAGATTCGACAAACTAAACCTAATATTACCACCTTGGAGATCTTCAGTTTAAAAGATGCCCGCCCCTTTGATAGTTTACTAGGTCGATCACAAGAGGCAAATTCAATTCCATCACAGCTAGCTAGAAGAGGAGCTTCTTCCTCATTTGTCTTCTCTACAGGTAATCGATTATGAGCATACAAAAGTGATGCAACAACCTTTCCAACAAATAACGTGTAAAATTAGGTATGGAAGTTGAAAAGCCAAGACAGCAAAATTAAAAGTAAAAGAATAAATTACCTCTACTTCCTTGTTTACTGGCTGACCAAAGGCATTTAATAAAACAACATCCAAGGAAAATATCCTGCGACAAGATGCCTGCAAAAGGGTAAATATTAGACAAAATCTATGGAGCGCTAACCTTATATCATTTGGGAATCAATAATGGCTGAAAAAATGTCCTGTATTTTGTACAATGAGCAGCCATACTGCCACATCTAATGCCTAAGACCATGACGATAAAAGCTAAAATTTCAACAATATTGACATGCTAAAATAAGAATACCCTTTGTTTCTTTTGACTTTGAATGTCTTTACAGCTTTCTGGTTCCACGAGGTTGAACTTAAAAGCAAAGAACTAAACCAACCTACTCAATTTCATGCCTTAAAACTGAACTAGTGGCAAACAAGTTGATAACCTATCACTTTATAATTTTATAATCCAACGTCACATCATTTTAATTTGATAGCAATTTTGTGTCTCTTCCAATAAACAATAAAAGTAAGTAGGAAGAAAAGCTCGCATATATGATAGGATGCTTCTGAAAATATCACTTTCAGAAGATATAAATAAAACAAACTATTGTTGAAAGCCGCTGAAAAACCAGAGTAGCATGCTATGATAAGAAATTCTTTCCAGAAAATTTTCAATCGCAGCAGCCAATGTTGCTTGGACTCGGCCATGAGTCTTGGATACAGGTTGCTGTACCCCTAGTGTAAAAAGTAAGAAAGTTATCCCCAAGAAGAAGTTTGAAAATGTACACAACTATCAGCACATCAATCATGTTTCCTTTTAGTAAGTGATGTAAAAGATTTGCTTCGATGGTCAAGACCTATAAAATTAGGTAGTTATTAGTCTTTGCCTCGACATACTTATAAACCATGACATTTGAAATACCAAACAGGAAAACTGTGATGGCCCCACCTAAAGAAAAACATAGGGTTCTATTAGTAATACTGGAATAGTAGACAAAAAAATGACACTAGCTGACCAGCATTTATATTATAATCATATCTCTATATAGAATACACAGATAATACACTAACAATACCAGAAAAGAAAGTTATAACAGCTATGATTTAAGTGTAAAACTTATAGTAAAAATGTTTAGAATCCTTGGGTTTTTACCTTGCCACCAACAATATTCCAAAAGCCATTGTCTTCTTCAATATCAGAGGCAGAAGACTCATCAATTGACAATCTTAAAGGTGGATCCTGGCATCAGATTTTCACATTAGTGTTCTAAGCCTGGGTAAACTTACATGCCACGAGAAACGAACCATCAAGGAAACATTAGAACTACAAGTGTACCTTAACATATTGCTCCTTTATAAACAAGGTTGAAGGCAAGAGTTTTGCATCATGGATATAACCCTGCAAACTATTATCACCACTACCGACTACTGTCCTCTTCCTCAAACCATTTGGCATGGAATCTTTGTTTAAGAAGGAAGAAAGCTGCAGCTCTCCTGCAATCTCCCCATTAATGTAAAGCCGTGCAAAATCCAAAGAAACCTGACAAGGAAAGAAAAAAAACAGAAAATTTTACATGTATGTTAACAGACAGGGCAACCAAATTAGTATTTATCTATCAAGCATAGTTGAAACCATGCTTCAGTAAAACCTTAGGCACAAAGCTATATGCATTGTCTCCATTTCAAGTGAAAAGAAGGAAAACAAACGGGAGGCATATGCAAACTGACTGTTGCCTTAAAAACTTTTTGCTTCTTCTTCTATCTGATATTAGATTTTCTTTCTATTTCTTTTAACCTCTTTACTTTTCTGTCATGCCTTCACAATAGATTGGTTACACTACCTAACCTCAAATTTCATCTACACGCTTGCATAATTCATGTTTGCTTGTTTTCTTTTGCTCCTTCTCTATACTTTCAGTATTGCTCATTCTCAAAGATTCTAAACAATCAACCACATACAAGACAAAACAAAAAATGTTGTATGTATACCAGGATGGATTCCCAGAAGGAAGTGATGGGAGGCATTTAAATTTTAATATCTTTTATTAATCTCATAGAAAAACTACATTTCTCAATCTCATGGAAAAAAAGAAAGACATTTCCCTAGTGGGCCTCCCCCGCCTCCTCGATATAGTCCATGTAATCTTTTGAATCTGTCCTTGTATTTATAGAACTTACATAGACATGCTGCTTTCTAGCTCAATTCATTCTTTCCAATGTCAGTCCTATAAAATGTATGATGTTATGCAAATACTACAGCCTACTACCCACAAGAACAACACCTTTGGAAATCAATGCAACTAAATAAACGAATTAAAACCACTCCATTCAGTTCTCTCGCTCCGAAAACCATCTAAAATAATGCAAATACTATGGCAACATATTAAAGCAATACACGACACGATAAGTCAAGATGCAGTTCCCAAACTAATAACGTTCTTATTTTGGTAGTTTTTTTCAGATGTTAACGGCATACATCATATCCAACATGTATCCATTTGTTTTGAGGCTGTTCAATCTCCACGGACACTTTCAGAACTTCCAAAGGTAAAGTAGTATTTTCAGGACCACAGAGTTCATTGTGTAGGCAAGTCAATGGCAAAAGCATCAATGTCTTTTCATTAAGAACAAGTAAAGGTGAACTGCTGTTAGTCTCTGCATATACCTATAAACATAAAACAATTCGAGTTATTACAAAAATGGAGATCAAAAACTCTAGTAAAATTACATGATTAATACAAATTATAAAAAAGAAAAAAATCAAAACAATAAAATTGGGATAATGATTGCTGCTCTAATAGATGATAATAAAAGAACTGAAGCAACAAATGAAATTAAAAACCAAATTTGGATTCAAAGTTTTCTAATTTCTTACAGTTAAAAGATAATGGCAGTGTCTAAAAATTTACTAATACACAAAACACTAATAAAATAATTAAAAGAAAAGATTAAATAAGAACTGGGTATTTTCCTAACAACCAAACAGCAAAATTTCCAGTGACTAAGAAAGAGCAGAAGGTGCAGCTTTTAGCACCTGTTTAACAATTACCTCGAAAACCCAACAATTTCTTTTAATAAAAAACTCATAAAATTACAAAAATTTTATAGAAAAAAAAAACAAAAATAATGAGAAATGGGTAATTTTTTTCTTCATCCAAAAATTAAAATTTCGGGTGAAAAAGAAAAACCCAAACCGACATAAAGAAAAGGAGCTTCAAGACCTGTTTAAGAATGGTAGCAGGAAACCCATTGGTGTTGAAAAGATAAACCCAGAAACAGAGATTAAAACCCTTTTCTTCTTCAGCTACAGTTTCCACTTTGAAATCCTTTAACAAAATATAATTATTTTCTCCTATTATCAGATTATTCTCGCCCATGATTTCCCCTTTACCTTCAACAAAAGATAAACAGAAAAGAAAAAGAAAACCCCAAAAACCGCGAACAAATTTATCACTCACTTTAAGAGCCAACGATTTCGGGGGTAAAGTAGTTCAAACTGAAGTCAAAGGTTGACAATTCGATGACGTGGTGGATTTTAATTGGTTAATGTATGAAAATTTGTTCAAGGCAAAGTGAAATTAAAAAAATCAAATAAATTAATTTAACCGATCAAATTTTATTAAAAAAATAATCAATCCGAACTTAAGCGATTCAATTAATTTGATAGATATAAGATTTATCTTGAATTTATAAAATTATATTTAATTATAAGTTAAGTATCGTAATTAAATTGGTTTTGATTAATACAAATAAAAATATATATTGTAATTTTTTTAATCAGGTGTTAGTTTATATTTTGTTCTATTTGAAAAATAAAAAAATTATAAATTGATTAAATAAATTATTTAAATCGATTAAAATTAATGAAAATGATTGAAATCGAATTTCGATGGATTTAATCAATTCATTCGGATAGTGCTGACCTTTAATAAATATTGATTTATTTAGATATCTTTATAGTAATTTTATTTTTCAAAATAAACCAATTCAATCATAATTGAGAAACAAAATTAATATAAGAAAAATACAAAATAATAATTATAATATCAAGTTATATAATAAAGATATTTACAACCTTTATTCTTATACTATTTTAAAAGAATTTATCTAATTATTTTTTAAATAACTATCAATTTCTTAAAAGAATTGCTTACAAATAAAACTTTTTTACTAAATTTCAAAAAACTTTTTTTTATCTGTATTTCACATTTTTTATCATAATTTTTTGATAAATAAATAAAAATTGCTGCAATGAACGAGGATTGATGAGACATGAATTATAAACTTTATTCGTGTCATTTTAAGAGTTAAACAGTTTGATCGATTTACTAGTTTCAGTTTAACTTAAGTAAGATTTAAATTTAATATGAATTGATTCGATTTGAATCATTATTTATTAATTTAAATGATAATATTTTATTTAAATTTAATTATAAAATATATAAATATTAATTTATTTTATTTTAAATAATAATTTTAATTAAATTAAATTTAAAAATATATTTATATTTTAAATTTTTTTTAAAACCGCGGCCTGATCAATGAACTACTCCAACTTGATAGTTGTGATTGTTAGTCTGTTATTTTGTTCAAAGGGGAAATAATATAAAAAATGAGAAAAAAATTGGATGTTAAGAGGTTAGAAATTAAAAAAAAAAGTCCAGTTATTCAATTTTGTTCAACCATTCCAAAAATTACACTTGTATTTAATTATTGAATACTTTGGAGAAATATGTTTTGATAGATTCAAAGTTACTTTTTTTTTTATTTTCAAAAATTAATTATCTATTGAATATTTATTAAATAAAAATTTAAATTCAAAAATCAGAATTCATAAATGGACAAAACTTGTTTCATTGATATGTATGCAAAAAATTAAATTATTTTAAAAAATAAATATATATATTTTTTCACTTGAAATAATATAACAAAATGTTTTCAATTATGTAAATGTATTTATGTTTTGGTAAATTCTTTTAAATATTATTATTCTAGATTAACTTAAATTTATTAATTTATCAATTTTAATTTTTAAAAAGAAAATTTATTTAGCATATATTGAACCAAATAACTGATTAAAATGATATTTATAAAAAAATATATAATTACTGTATTATTTCTTTAATTCAAAAAAAGTGAGCGTATTAAATAAAAAATTTAACATAATAATTAAATAATTTTTAACAATGTCTTTACTCATTGAAAAAACTCTTTGATTCAATCTAAACAAGGAATTTCTCTTTGAAAAAACTCTACCTAACTCTAGACCTCTACATGAGTTCGGTAATTTGCCTTACCCTACCCTTTTCTACAGATGTAACCTATATTGGCCAAGCTTAAACAAAAATTTTTATAATTTAAATC
>JBBYHO010000003.1:22541891-22553228 GCA_038382025.1 Adansonia gregorii | reverse complement strand
CCAGAGCTATGTGGATCTTTCTTTTCTAAGGTAGGGCTTTTCCATCATTTGTGGCCTTCGGTTTTTTTCCCGTCATGTAGGGCTATCTTCTAGCTGCAGTCAAGTTGAAACCTAGTAGCATCTTCTAGTTCACTTAACAGTTCAACGTGTCGGAATTTTTCTTGGGGTTAAATTTTTATTGACATTCTTCTTCCTTATAACATTTTGTTTAACATTTTATTAAATTCAATTATGGATATTTAACTGAGTACTGGAGTACACTCATTGAGTTACCATGTCTCATTTGAATTGTGTCACACTTAGAAAATCAACACACTTTTTTTATACGTATAAAGAATACTTGAGTGCTTTTTAGTAAGCAGTAATGCCTAGATTAAAATAATTGTTGTTCAGAGAGGACTCTGAACTCTCCTGGAAGTTGAAATATCTGTCATTCAGGTAAATTGTGTCAGGTTATGTCTGTTATTCCGTAGTGCTTTACTGGGGGTGAGACTTTTAGATTTTAATTATTTGAGTCTAATTTTCGTCGGCAACTGTTTGCAGTATACACCGGCAATTGATATTTGGGGCATCGGCTGCATCTTTGCCGAGGTATTGACGGGGAAGCCCCTATTTCCCGGAAAAAGTGTTGTTCATCAATTAGAATTGATCACTGATCTTATGGGGACACCTTCACCAGAAACCATTTCCGGAGTATGGCATCTTGTTCTCTCTCATTTTTGTTGTTGTTGCGTGTGTTTTGTTTCCTTGAGGGGCTATTTTGCCATTTTTTGGTTCTAGAGTGCTAATTTCTGATTTGGTTCACCTAATTGCAGGTTCGAAATGAGAAAGCAAGAAAATACTTGACTGGAATGCGGAAAAAACATCCTGTGCCTTTTTCACAGAAATTTCCAAATGCTGACCCATTAGCAGTGCGACTGTTGCAGAGGCTCTTAGCATTTGATCCAAAGGACAGGCCAACTGCCGAGGAGGTTGGTTATCTTATTTTTTTTCATGCCATAAATGCGGTATCTTTTAGATGCAATTTGGTCGATGAATAATGGAGCTTTCTTGTGCACATCTATATCATGTCCAAGAGTTCCTGTGTTCTTTTAGGTTCATCACATTGAAACTTTTCTGTATTAATGTCATAGGCATTAGCCGATCCTTACTTCAAAGGCTTGGCTAAAATCGAGAGGGAACCTTCTTGTCAACCGATCTCAAAATTAGAGTTCGAGTTTGAGAGGCGAAGGGTGACGAAGGATGACATTAGGGAATTAATTTACAGGGAGGTGCTAGAATATCACCCTCAGCTGCTTAAGGACTATCTTAGTGGTAATGAAGGAGCCAATTTTCTCTATCCGAGGTTTGAAATGCTTTTAAATTACGTAATGTTTCTTATTTTGTATTTTTTTGCCTGTATTCCACTTGATTATATTATGATTTTTTTTATTACAGTGCCATTGGTGAATTCAAAAAACAGTTTGCACATCTTGAGGAAAACGGTGGTAGAAGTGCACCGGTTTTCCCGCTAGAGAGGAAGCATGTCTCCCTCCCAAGGTATTACATGTTTCAGACAATTCAGTTTCGAATAACTTAACAATTTACTTTTTATTCGAAATGTTAATTATGTTATCGCTTGCAGCTGCTTTGCGATGCAAGGCAATATGCAGACTTGTTTCTTGTAGATCCATATAGACATAACGTTAAGTCGTTAACGTGACAAAGAAATTCCTTCATTTTGTATTAGTTTTCCTCCTGTTGAACGACATTTGGACTTGAAAGAAATTAGGACTTTTTTACAATTTTCCAACTCGTATTCTGTTTATTACAGGTCTACAGTTCACTCGAATACTATCCCTCCAAATATGCCGTCAGCTCTGGTTTCTTGTGAGGATCGACAAGTTAAAGAAGATGCTTCCAAAAAAGTAACAGATGCAGTTTCCTGTAATCCAAAGATAGCACGGCCTCCGCCTAGGGTGGTGCCATCAGGTATGATTGATACCTGTCTGCTTTTACTCGGTTTTCTTTACGGGCTTCGTCATTGAAAATCGGGACTTGCTCTTTAAGGAGAGTATGTTGAAGAATATGATATCCCTTAGGTATTCTTTAGCATGAAACGTGAAAATATTGCTCCTTGATCGTTGGTCAGAGCTGAGTAGACTTGGTATGTCCTACAGCCATGTATTTAGCTGATCCAGAAATTTGTTTTCCTTTTGCTTTTGTACAGCAAAACCGGGTAGAGTGGGCGGATCTGTCTTACCATATGAGGATGGGAAAAATATGAAAGATGGATACGATGCTAAGAACTTTTATCGGAACGCAGTCCTTCCTCCACAGAATGTCTCTCCCCATTGTTTCCTCAAGAGTAGCACCACGAATCAAGAGAAATCTGGAATACACGCTGACCGGAATCAACAAGCAGCCAAACCACAGCCTCAGTTTAGCATGGTGTCGAAGCCGTCCCTGGGAATGGCTTTCGACATGAACAGCAACCCCTATTACCAAACTCAACCCAAGACTGAGCAGCAATTCAACAATAGGTTACCGATTGATGCAAAACTTCTGCAGGCTCAATCCCAGTTCGGCGCAGTTGGTGCTGCAGCGGTGGCTGTTGCTGCCCACCGGAATGTTGGGACAGTTCAATATGGATTGTCTTGAACTAGGATTTGTATCATGCTGTGACGGTGACTGGCGAGAATGACGGTGACATTGGATCTGTTAGAGGGGAGGATAGCTTGGGGGGGGGGGGGTTTCTTTTGTCAAAGGTGGGATGGAGTCTCTGGTGTTGGTTTTCCGTTATCTAATTTATGACCTTTCTGTAATTATAATGTTGTATCATTGAATTCTATCAAGTGAAAATAAATTGCTTCCAAATTGTTAGGGGACTCTTCGTAACGGAAATATGAGCAGATGGACACCAAGATTTTAGTGGGTATATTTAGGGTAAAGTTCATAACCAGCGTCAAGTGAAAACAAGGTAATTTGGGACACTATGATATACGAAAATATAATACAAATATGCTAATTCGGTTACGTTAGTATTTATGTAATGATTAAATATGCTAATAAGGCAGGTTAAGTCTTGGTTTGAAAAAATTTAAAAAAATTATTATTTAAAATACAATAAAATGTTAAAAAAAATAATTAATATTTATATATTTTTATAATTAAATTTAAATAAAATATTATTTTAATTAATAAATTATGATTTGAGTTGAGTTGGTTCAGATAAAAAAAAAGCAAGCCAGTTCAAAGTCAAGTCTATTATGATGAGTTGGTTATTCGATTCTTGAATAAGTTTAGTAACAACATTAGTTCATTAGGATAATTAAATTAATGGAATACAAATTTAAATATCCACTAATGAATATATATATATATATATATATATTTTTATTTTAAATATTAAATCGTTAAGAATATATGTGTTGAAATTAATTTACATATTAACCCAATCATGTTCTCTTTCTCTTTCTCAACTGGTTCAGCAACTTAGTGGAAGTAAGAGACTAAGCATGTAATTTACCCATATATTTAGCACCAAACTAAATGTTCAAGCAAAAAATAGTTTTGTATCGAATTAGTTGGACCGATTAAATTAAAAATCGTTTCCTACAAATTTCAAGATCGATTGATATATTATTCCTCTTTGAAATTAGACTCGACATTTATTATATCGCAAATGTATTCATATTATTTTTTATATCTTATATGATATTAAAGATGTTATATATTTATATAAATTTTAATACGTTATTAAATTATTATATATATTAATATATTTGTTTATTCTTATTATATTATATTTTAATTATTTTTTTATTATATTTATATTATATCTAAAATTATCAGGTCTATTTAAAATAACAAGACAACAATTTTGGATATGAAATGAAAAAGAAAAGATATAACATGACATAATATAAAAAAATACATGGATACATGAATATGTCAAAATTTATATAATGCAAATTATTATCGTGCTAAAAAAATATATAAATATATATTTTGAATACAATTATAATACAAAAAAATTATATGAACACGACATGAATAGACTCGTTCACGAGTTGGGTCTGGACATGCCTTTTGTCAGTTTGGCTCAACTCACGTTGGCCCAAATTAATATTTAATAATTAAAAAAATATTTTTATTTAAATTTCATTTATAAAATATAAAAATATTTTTTTAATAATTATAAATAATAAATATAAATAATTTAAATGAATCCACCTTGAGCAAAAAATTTTAAAACTTTTTTAAATTAAAACCCAATTTTAACCTTAAATATATAAATACACTATTATCAAATTGAAAAATTACTATAATTTCCTCACTCCAAGAGGGATTTTTTTTTTAAAAAAAACGTCATCATTTCAACCATGCATGGCGCGTGAATCGCCTTTATTACTCTAAAACGGTGGGATATATTTCCAACGGCTAAAAGACAACTGATTTAGCAGAGATGCCACGGCCCTTTGAGCCCCCCAACCAGCGGTGGTTCTCATGTGAAACTCACCCCCATTTTCACATTGTAAATGTAATCTAATCTAAGCTAAAAAATTCATGCATATATATATTTATATTTATTTATTTATATTATATTTAATTATATTTTAACGGTAATATATTCGTATACATTCATGTTATATTTATATGCACCTTGATATATCATATATTGTCTCTTGAAATAAATATGTATCATCAAATATGCATGTATGTTTCACCTCACTTGCCTTTTATTTTCTTGTTATTCTAACACCCAAGAATCCATGGAAGCTTTGTGGAGTTTAGAGGAGAAATGGAAGCTTACGACTAAAGAAGCAGCCATCCTTTTCGTTTGTGCTGCGACAGCCGTTATCGGGCTTTGCGCCGCGACGGTCCTCAAAAAGAAGGCCCGAAAGAAGCGGATGATGGACCGCCGAGACCCGGTGTCTGATGATCCGGTCGGTGCAAAATGGTGTGAGCCGAGTTGCGGTTGGGTTTCGGCTAAGAGGGTGTTGATGAGCACGGTGATGTGGAGTGGAGCTAACAGGTGGGGGGAGAGAAGCTGTCATTGGGAGGACAGGCCATCGCCGTTGCTGGGCTTGGAAGGATGCGACGCCGCTAGTGTGGGGCGGCGGAGCCATAACTCGGACTCGCCGGTGTGGCAACGGCCGATACTTATGGGGGAGAAATGCGAGCTACCACGATTTAGTGGACTCATTTTGTACGATGAAAGAGGGCAATTGCTTGCTAACTCCATCAAGGCAACTTCAGACCGGCAAAACAATCACCAGGTGATGATCACCTCTTCCATAGAATCTCTGATTGCTTCGGTTTTAAAATTTTTAAATTCGATTAAAGTAAACAAACATAAAAAATATGATCAAATTGATTAAAAAAATTTTCGATCAAAATATTCAACCTGAACTTAAATTATTCGATTCAATCGGTTTAATCATTCTTATTGTTTTAAAATATAAATTTATATATTATAATAAAAAATTAATTGTATATTACATATTATATAATATATAACATAAATGATATATTATAATATATAATCTTTTTGCAGGGGAAATCCAGTGCAGTAGTGAGAACAACAATAAGGGACTTGCTCTAGTTTTCCTTACTGAAACTATAGCTTGTAACAAAGAACAGTTTTCAGGGATGTAATTGAGAGCTTTTTTTCCTTTTGGTCCACTAATGCACAAATTATTCCATTAGGCCTTGTATTCAAAACCAAAATAAATGGAAAAGTGGTTTCGATGAAGGGAATCCATGGTGGTATTCTTTTCTAATACGAGTTCTGGTTAGATCTCGAACGAAGTCAACGACACATTCAAAGAAATTTTGACCAAACGGTTGGAATGGTTGTATCGGCAAAAACTAATAAGACGGCAACTAGAATCCAAGAAGTATTTAAAGAGCTGTTTCTTTAAATAGTTATTTATCCATAGATGGAATGTTTGCTTTATTTTCTCGGTCCAATTCTCACTTTCAATGTACATTTGAATATTAATATGAAAACATAATATTTCAAATATATAAAAAAAAATTTTTAAAAAATATCTATATCCGACAATTATATCAAAATTGAAGTAACTTACGACAAAAAGTGTCGAAGTCCATTCAAGTTTTCTGATCTAGCAGAACTTTAAAGAGACAAGTACTAGCCATGAGCCCTTGACATTCTACTTTTTCCCTTTTTTAAGCTTCGTCAATGGAAAACACAAAGAGAACAATTTCATTTTTGCAGAACTGATTGGAATCCTTCTGAGTTCAACTTTCGAGCAGTCTAGAACTTAACGTTACTTCGACTCTTCATTTTTTTTAATATATCCGTGTCCGATGCATATTCGTACACAGATATACGAGTACGATTCAAATGTATAAAAAAATTAAATAACTTTATAATAGCATGTTTGACACTCACATCCGAATCCAAGTAATATAGCCTAGAACTTGTAAATCCAAACATTCAACTTACTGATACTCCATGATATGGAGTTTTCGGAAATTTAAGAGCAATGATAGCAAATGAACAAGAACAATGTCAATGATATGAGAATCGAACACAACAATATGAAAAAAAAAAAAATACGTAACTCGAAGCCGAAAAGGGAATTTAAAACAATAGAATCATGTGTTTACAGAGGTTAAAATAACAGCAAGTGAAACCCGACATAGAACTTAAAACAATTATGCCATGCAAGCATGTCCGACAGCCTCAAATTTCTTAAACAATTTCAATTTGGAACTTACACAATGACGACAGAGAGTGCTCATATGCACTCAAACACGAATTTAGCGATTTCGACGACTCTTTGCTACAAGCATTTGGCTGTATTTTAATTGCGCTCAAAAGTTGTAGGGTGCAAAAATAGTAGCAATACGTAGTCCAGTCAATCTTAAACAGAAATCATATTCTGCTTCACTCGTGTAATGCAAAGCCTATATACTGTCCATAATAAATCGGACTGCAGACACAAATTTATTTAGACAAAGAATCGGAACTTGTTCCGAACAATACAGTGAATGAAATAATACATTGAGATTCACAGCACTATACACCTCAACATCAAAACTTCCGAAATGCACGTCATTGCAAAATCCTCACAACATTCAAACAGAGCAGTTACCTTTTGTGAGAGAAAGCAACAATTACGTATGTGACACTACAAGGGGTTCTCTTGATTCTTCTGCGGATTTTCTTTTATAGTGGAAGTACAATGCTAGTTGTAGAATCCCCAAAATAGTTCCAATTCCATTTGGAACCTGGGAAAATAACAAGGCAACGTTAACATATAATACAGGTAACTTTTATATCGAAAACAAGAAGTTTTCATCGATGTTAGAGGAAGCTTACATAAATAAAGGCATCGAAGTTGAAGATGCCATATAGGAAGAACGAGGTGCTCATCAAGAAAGTCGAGAGGGAGAGATAGAACGGCATGAATTCTACACTCTTTGTTCTAATCACTAAATTCTGGGAACAAAGATCAAAGTGAGCCAACATGTCATTAAAAAAAAAAAAATACTATTTGCAGCTTTTGATCTACTCACGATTATAAACAACGGGGAAGCAAACATTGATATGAGAGAAGCACAGCTCAATAAGCCGACAACGATCCGTCGTACTTCTCTGTCAATGATCTGCAAGCTCCCGGCAACTATAATTGCTAGAAGAGCTAAAACTGCCAGCAGCAATCCAAGCATCCTCATCTGCCATCAAAACAATGAATATGACTGAAAGTGGAAAATAACAGCTATGTTACCCGTAATCTTCGTTTTTCTTAAAGTATTTGTATCCAACACATATTTGGATATAGATATAAGGGTATAGCCCTTCAAGTATCCAGAAAAAGTTTTTAAAAAGTTGAGTATACCTGTGTCAGACACATACCTGTCTCTGACACTTACCTAAGTTTGAAAGAAATTAAGGATAACAGCAAATGCATATACGTTTGAAATACTAAAGAACCTTTTTCTCTTTATCAGCATATACGATGAAGAGGACAATGTAGGCTATCTGAAAAACGGCACCAATTGAATTGACCGTCATTACCAGAAGATTGTCATAAGATATTAAAGGCGTGCCATACCACGTGCAGATCAAGCAGTTCACAAGGGCATACAGATAAGGCAATCCCGAAAACTGCTCTGTTGACTGGTTTCTCATGATTCTTCTAAATGTGGGTCTGAAAGAGTTAATTGAAAAGCAATATCAAAACTAATCAGAGGATAAGATATAACAATCTATTCAATCCGATAACAAATTCTTACAACCGGGCTAAAAGACTTAGAAGTAGAACATACATGGGTGATACAAACAGCCCGAAAGCAAAGATGTTCCCTGAAAATAAACGAGAATCACAATCAGTTGAAGTTGTTTTATACAATTTTTCACATCAGAACTTGTACATAAAGCAAATAACTCCGAACTTAAATCACGTAAATACACTATATTTCTTTAACAAACCGAATACATCAAATTGTAAAAACGGCCTGTAAAATTATGAATAAGCGAGAAAGCTTAGATTTATTATCAAGTATTGAAAGGCATATTGCCTCGATAACTATCATGCGTGATACAAACAGCCTGAAAGCAAAGATGTTCCCTGAAATAAACAAGAATCACAATCAGATTAAAGTTGTTTACACGATTTTTCACATCAGAACTTGTATATAAAGCAAACAACTCCAAACTTATATCGAATTATTAAACGAGATTTACAATTATGAATGAGTGAGAAAGCTTAGATTTATGATCAAGTATCCAAAGGCATATTGCCTCGATAACTATCATTAGAGCATGTAAAGCATCCTTACTGGAGATGGCAAAACCATTCAGAACTCGAGTTCTAACACTATATTGAGCTACGAAAAGAGTCCGACCAAAAAAAGCTACAAATAATATATATCAATATTTGAAGCGCTTCGATTTCCATTTGAATGTGGATGTAGAATTAAATTGTAAGAATATAAAAAACTTTCCCTAGGAAAGGGAACAATATTACCGTATGCTAATGAAGATTATATAAAACCGAACATAACTCGTGTTTTCTGCTCGAAGAAGTCAGTTTAAAGCATTCTCAACTACAATGCTTTCAAATTGCCAAAGCCATAGCAAGGAACAAAAGCATAAAGGGAAAGCAAGGGTGGTCCAAGCATGGACCTGCTAAAAATTGCTTCTCCAATTCTTCAATTAGAACATATCGCTTTCCACATTTTAGCTGAGAGGTTCCTATTTGAACTAACTTGGCTAGAATCTAGACCTACAATTTAGGAACAGGAAACATGACTAAAACACGACACAATATCACACAAACAAATAACAAGAACCCCATGCGAATACATGAAAGTATCAAAATCTATATAAAATAAATTATTAATAAGTTAAAATTTATATAAATATATATAATAGCTTAAACATGATTATGATTAGAAAAAATAATACAAGCACGACATGAATACACAGATTGTCGGAGTCTATTATAATCTAGTGAATTTCTGCTCTAAATGAAAAAAGGGCAAAAAAAACAAAAAAGAAAAAGAAAAGAAAGAACCATGAATGCTTTGACATACAAAACAGGATTCTTTGATGGAAAGCCAATTCAAATTCATTGAAACATTGAAAGTTGTTAAAAAATTGAAAATGCCAACCAAGAACCATTTCATTTTCAATTCCAATTACTCCCTAATTTCTAGAAATAAAGTTCAAGTCTCTCAAAACCAACTTAAATCCAGAAAAGAATCAACACTTTTTTTTTACCCCAAAAAATGACTAACCTTTTGAAGAATAAATTCTGTATAAATGATAAATTTTTGAGCATTTCCAACAACAAAATCAAGCTTTTCTTCAACTTTTAACAAAACCCAATTCCCAGTAAGATTCTTATTTAAAAAAAAAAAGACTCAGATCATAACTTAACCTCAAATATCTTCAACAATGGAGTAATGGGTCATTTTTTATTGATATTTTTAATTCAATCAAAAATGGAAAAAAAAATTAACAAAAATAATTCACAATTTTTTTGCAAGAAATAACAAAGAGGAAGAAGATAATTACCAGCGATGCCGGCTGCATCTCTGCAAACTGTGAAGGCACCGTTTGAAATCGAAAAAAACATCATTTCGAATAAATTTTCTTACAGACAAGAAGTTAAAAAAAATAATAAAAGTCCAAACAAAAACTATGAATGTTTATCGCCGAAAAACAAGCTCTCCCTCCAGTTTCCCAGCCAGTTTTTCAGACAATTTTTCTCTCTCCAATCAATTTCTCTCTCTCTCTCTCTCTCTAGACTGTCTTTTCCCTCATGTTCCACGTTTAAAATTGTGGAAAAAAATCGTACCCACAGATTTGTCGTGTCAATGTGTCGATTATGTTTACGGTGGAAACAAGATTAAGATTCCTTGTGCTAGCAAGTTCTTTGGATGATTTGAGAAGGAAGTTGGAATTTGACTCGGATTACATTGACAAGTTTGAATTTAATAATCTTTTTGCTGTCAAATGAATCGAATTTATATACATTAATATTCGATTCGTGTGATTTACAAATCTAATAAATTTTTTATTTTTCATATATATATATATTTAATATTTTTATTTAATAATTAAAAAAATTTTAATTTGAGTTTAAGTTTAAATTTAAATATTAATAATTAAATTTAAAATTAATTATAAGAAGTATATTAATTTTTATTAAATAAATTTAATTAAAAATTTAAATAATTTATTTTTATTTAAAATTAAACTGGAATTATAAAAAAAATCAATTAGTTTAAATCACATTTCGAATCTCAAGTTTTGAGCGAAACTCAAACACGAATTTCTAATTATTTGAGCTTGATTTAACTTTATTACATTTTAAAGTCCACGATAAAACATCTTCTTGATTTCATTTTTTTTAATTTTATTATTTTATTTGATAAGTCTTAATATTTTTATTGCATCCAAATAAATATTTAATATTTAATTCATATTAAATAAATTTTTAACTTTTAATAATTAATTTACACATAAATAAATTTTAAATTAAATAAATTTTTATTTAAAATAAAAGATTATTTATTTTGAAAAATAAAACTTTATTTTAATACAAATAAAAAACCATAATTTATTTATGTATACTAAAATTAAAAAAATTATTTAAAAATAAAATAATCCATAAATTGTTTTAATATTTTGGTCTATAATTATCCCTCCCACTTTCATAGTTTTGGCTAATTTATTTGGCAAGTGGCATTTTTTATTTTTATTTTTATTTTTTGACAAAAAAAATGAGATTTTTGAAGTCGATAACTAAAAGAAGTCCACTTTGAGACAAAAGGCTATGCGCTGGCAGACCAAAGTTTACTCCATCTAGTTGT
>JBBYHO010000003.1:22508432-22519067 GCA_038382025.1 Adansonia gregorii | reverse complement strand
GTTTGGAACACCCCCCCCCCCCCCCCAAAAAAAAAACAAATAGGCTTCAGTCACTTGGAAGGAAGACCACATGTAGGACCTCAAGCACGTAATGGCTGCCCCAGATTTCCACTTGGCTAGATGACTTTCTTACCAGTTTTCATGATGGTTGAATAAAATTGTTGGTTGGATTGGCTTAATTTAGCTATTATGGTCTCACCTTGCCATTCTAAAATCGGTTGGTAGAGGGGCACCAATAAATAGCTAAGCTTTAATCTATCGGTCAGGCTGTCAACTATCCAACTCTGTTCTTCAATTGCAGAGTTAACTGGTTCCCACTTGAGCTGTTAGGTTTGGAGCGTGCTTTTAATTGTTCTTAGTAGTTTGGATCTTTAGATATTGAGAGGTCTATGCAAGTTGATCAGTGATGTAATGCAGATTTTCTTAGTTCTTATTTGGTAGCATTAAATTGCCAGACGAAGAATAGTGAGAGAGGGGAAATTCTAGGTGGAGCGGTTGGCAGGGGCTTGCCATTCTTGTTATACACGACTGTAAATATAACAACCGGAAGGCATTAAACTTACTGAACTTGGAGGATTACTAGTCTTTGGCAGAATGTACAGAAGAAGAAAATTTAAAGTTGAAAGAAAAAGAAGTACTTTATCATATTATACTAATTTTGTTACTGCAGCTAGTAAATTGAGCTATACAGTCTGGTCTTGAGTCTTCCTATTGTTCTAGTAGTTCTATATATCTTTTAAAATGTCTGCCAAATGCAAGCTAATAATTCTGGGTTACTTTTTGCTGGATTCTGTCAGGCTGATAGTGGCAAGCGTGGAGACACTGATAGCTCACTGATCTTGAGATCCGCTGAGGAAGAGGTCGACTATGATGAGTGCTTGGGTCAGGTACCAGACTCGTCTTGGACAGTGCCACAAATGCCTTCACCCCCTACAGCCTCGGGGCTGCATTGGCCTAAAGATTCTCACAATCAATCTGATGGCGTGGTATTTGTTCCCGACATTTTCTGCACGAGCGTGAGAAACCCATCCTGCTCATGGCATACTGGCTCCACCCCGAAACGCCGGCGAGAAAGTTAAGAGCTTGTCTTCTCGAGGGCGTTCGGATCCACCTTGTGCTTTTAACCTTTTACGAAAAGCCATTTTTAATTGAAGGAGTTAGGTAATGTATTTGTTAACAGCCAGTATTTCTTCATGATTCACAATATAACCTGATCAACTTGATATCTGTGACTCTATGTTCCAAAATTCAGACAGCCAGCAAAATAAAGTTTAGTGGTTTAAGCTTTCCATATTTCTTGATGTTGGCCAAAAGGCATCGAGAATTGTTATGATTTTGATGTAGTTTCTATTACTCTGTCATGTTAGATCATTTGTTTCTTCTGTTAATGTTTTGGCTCCCAAATTATAAGATTTTTTACGATTTGATATTTAAAAATTTTATTTTTGAATGCATAAATTTTATTTTCGTTGAAGGTTAATTCAATGGACTAAACATTGATAAATACCAACTCATTGCACGTCGGTCAACGACATGTTAACAATGAGAAAAACTTATGCAACGTAAAATTGGTCAATTACGTTGGCATTTTTTGTTGTGCGGGTAATCTGTCAAGGGCACGGACGTTTAAGTGTTTGATTTTTTTCTTTTTTTAGTTATCAAATTCTTAAGTAGTGTATAATTCTAAAGAAGAAATAAAGATAAGAAAAAAAAAATCAAAACCCAAAAATTTACGTGGTCTGACCAATTGTATATGCGTCTACGGACTTGCAAAGATTTTTATTTTTTTTGACAAAAAATAATAAAATACAAAAACTATCAGAGGGTTTTTAACTATAAGTTTCAAAACTTAAAAAATGACTAGTAAAGGGCCCGAGGTATGCTGCGACATCAGCAAAAAGGCTCATCAAAATGTTTAGCAATGAAATATTTTTTGCCAAAGTGTTTCTCGATAATATATTTTTCGTTGAGGAGTTTTTTGATGAAGTTTTTTCGGTGAAATGTTTTCATCAAGATATTTTTTGTCAAAGTGTTTTCTGTCAAAATATTTTCGATTAAGTGTTTTTTGATGAAGAGTTTCTCTCTAAGTATTTTTACGACAAAGTCTTTCCTAGCAAAGTGTTCTTCGTTGAGATATTTTTCGATGAAGTGTTTTCCAGCGAAGTGTTTTTGTCAAGATGTTTTCCATCGAGGTGTTTGCTAGAGAAGTGTTTTTGTGTAAGTGTTTTTTGTCAAGGTGTTTTCCGACAAAGTTTCTTGGTAAAGCGTTTTCCGACAGTTTTTTTTTTCGTCGAGGTGTTTTTTGACATCATTTCTTGGCAAAGTGTTTTCCTAAGTGTTTATAAATGAAGTGTTTTTTGACAAAGTTTTTTTCAGTAAAATATTTTTCGTTGAGGAGTTTTTTGATGAATTTTTTCAGTGAAGTGTTTCCATCAAGATGTTTTTTATTAAGTGTTCTCTGTCAAAATATTTTCGATTAAGTGTTTCTTGGTGAATAACTTCCGTCTAGGTATTTTTACAACAAAGTGTTTCTTGGCGAAGTGTTCTTCGTCAAGGTATTTTTCGATAAAGTATTTTTTAGCGAAGTGTTGTTGTCAAGGTGTTTTCCATCGAGGTGTTTGCTAAAGAAGTGTTCTTATGGAAGTGTTTTTTGTCAGAGTGTTTCCGACAAAGAGTTTATTGGTAAAGTGTTTTTCGATAGTTTTTTTTGTTGAGGTGTTTTTTGACATTATTTCTTGACAAAGTGTTTTCCTAAGTATTTTTAAACAAAGTGTTTCTTAACAAAGTATTTTCCAACGAATTGTTTCCCATCAAGGTGTTTTCTAACGAATTATTTTTTTATCGAGATGTTTCAAACGAAGAGTTTTTTAGTGAAGTGTTTTCCGACGAAATGATTATTGGTAAATTATTTTCCGACGAATTGTTTCTAGTTAAGAGGTGTTTTCTTATAAAATGTTTCTTGATGAAGTATTCTTTTCGACAAGGTGTTGTCCAACAAACTGTTCTTTTCGTCAAGCATGATTGTCAAGTGTCGAGCATAAGTTAATTGTAACTTCGAATTCTTAGCCCTATTTACCTCTGTAATCACAAATTCATTTATGGTCAAATATTGGACAAGGTCAAGTATCATATCATGCATCTTGCTCACAACAATTCTAGCATCATTTTTCTTTTCAAAATCTTGGAACAAAC
The DNA here is from genome assembly GCA_038382025.1 of Adansonia gregorii. Taxonomy (NCBI): domain Eukaryota; kingdom Viridiplantae; phylum Streptophyta; class Magnoliopsida; order Malvales; family Malvaceae; genus Adansonia; species Adansonia gregorii. Next base: position 22,515,875 of record JBBYHO010000003.1, on the reverse strand, counting down.
AGCAAGCTACTAAGTATCCAATGTACTCTCTATCGATTTCGTTCATCTTCGCATTGCTATTTGAAATTATCATATTGCCATCCAATGCATGATAAAATGATCTATCCAAATTTGAAATCTTTTGGGAAAGATAGCACAATACAAACTCAACAACAATGAAGGCCAGACAAGTTCCCAAGCAAATTTTAATTTGTTGAACTATATATGACCCATATGATAATTAAGTGAAACGAAATAATTATTTAATTAATATAAAGATGATATCATTTAGTGAATCCTAGTGATAAGAGTTAAGCTCTTATTACAGTGATTGATTAGAATACAGATTTCTTGATTGTAGGATACAACTTTAATTAATTTTCTAATACAAGTTCCTAATTTAGTTTATAAATTGCCCATATATCATTATAGGATAATTATCTAAAAAAAAAAAAAACAAGATCTTCGTTTTCATGTACTTAAAGTAAAGTTACAATTTTTATTAACAATAACTAAAAGTAAGTTTTTAATTAAATCTTACATGATTAGCATTTTTTTTATGTAATTAAGACATCTTCCCAATTTAATCTATATTTCATTTGTCTCAAAAAAAGCCTCCTAGAGAACTTGCAACAAGTGGAAAGCCTTTGCGCTGGTAGAAATATATATATATATATATATATATATTTGTATCCCAATTGATTTTAAGTTCCTACAAGAGTTATGCTTTCCAACAAATTCAAACTGTATAAAATGAATTAGAAAGACATTATAGACCTAAATTCTCTAACTCATAACCTTTGAAAGTTTATTCACATATCATGTGATCTGAGTTAATATATAATGATACATAATATTTATATATATATAATTTAAAAAGTATAAACTAAATATTTACCCATGGATTAATTTATTTTTATGTCACATAGGCTATAACTAGTATTATGTTAACAAACTCAAATTAAAAAAAAATAAAATTAAATCTTTATATTTGAGGTTAGAAAATGTTTAAAATTATATAATTTAGTAAATTAAACAAATCAATATTTTTAGATTATTATAAACATTTTTTGCCATTAAATTTAGTTTTTTTTTTCAATATTTTTGAAATTTCAAAGTCATATGCGTATTTCTTAGACTCCATTAATTTAAATATAATTCTCTCTTCATTTCACTTTCATGTATTTTTGGACCATTTTAGAATAATTTTCGTATTTGGTAGCTTGTTAGAACCATAATTAATTCGAGTACAAAAATGAAAACTTCGTGATGATTCGTGTATTTTTATGTTGAATTATGCTTTGATATTGAAGATTAGGAACAAATATAATTAATAATTTTAATTAAACTATTCAAATTTGTTAAAAAAACCCATTTTCCCCTTAAATTTCTAGTTTCTATTAAGTTTTTCCTCTAACATAGTAACTTTTTCTAAAAGAAATTTTATATTAATGCGAGCTTCTTTACTTTCGGCCTTTATTGGTCGGGAAAATATGAATTTTAAATGAATTATAATTTTTTTTAAAAAATATTTTTATATGATTCTTTAGGAAAAAAAAGAAATTAAATTTTTATCAAGAAATTTAAAAATATTATTAAAATTTTTGTCAAAATATTTTAAAAGTTTATATTATTGATTATTATATAATTTTAATTATGTAGTTTATTACTATGTAATCTAAAAATTTCAGTAATTTATAACAAAATTTGTAATCTTAGCACGTGTGATTAAATTATATCATATATTATCTTTATGTATAATATATTTCATAATTTCTAAAGAAAAATATGTAACTTAGAATAAAATTTTATTTAAAAATAAAATAATTAAATAATTTTTTTACCAACTCGTTTAATAAATTATGTTAACCAAATCACGTGATTTGATAAAATGGTTTCGTCATTTTATGCAGCCATAACAATATTCCTACTACTCTTTATTGGCATTTTATTCGGACCCGACCCGGCCCAAAATCCTCCTCAAAAACAAGCTATCAATAAACCAAACATTGGCTACCAAACTTTGCTCAAACCAAAACCAGCCAAGAGCTCTTGCAATCTATGGCTTAATCAAATGTAAATTAGAAAAGAAAAAAATTTATTTCAAGGTTTTCATCTTTGAAGTCAAAAAATGCAATTTATCACTGCATGTGGAAAGAAAAAAAAAACCTAATTTGATCTTGAAATTTAATTAATTCGTGTAATCACCTTTAAGAGGTGATATTTAACAGGTTTATAGATCAAATCCAAATATGTGCAACCCCTTTTATATTCAAGCAAAGACCTCTTTTAAGAGGTGGTATTCAACAAGTCTATAGTTCAAACCCATTTTTATCTTCAAGCAAAGACCTCTTTTGCACCAAAAAATAATTAAGAGTTTCTAATCTCAGTTTTGTTTGGGAATAGATAAAAAGGAATACATATTTGAATATCCTGACTATAAAAGAGATGTCTTAAAGAATCTTGAAATATACTCATGGAAGCATTGGTTATAGTAACCATGTTCTACACCATTGACAATCTTTCAAACGTTAGTCAATTGCACAATGATAGCCAAATCATTGCTATCATTGCGCCTTGTAATCATCTTCCGTGCAGCATTGAAGGTGTTTTCATTTTTCTTTATCACTGTTTCCACATTGCTACATGTTGATAGCAGTATCAATGAACACTTTGATAGATTACCTGAGATCCCCGATCAGGTGAACTTAAGTTTGCCAGTTTTGGAGTATTTGTTGCATTAAGACAGCCAAAATGCTGCCTATGGATATGTTGATGATATTAACAGCATCGTTGTTCAGCTGCAAGCAGAAAGGCAGAAAATCATGATGGTGAAAGAATCAAAGTTTCAGTCTTATCATGAGAGATAATAAAATATACTAAGATAATAGATATTGAATAGCCTATTTATGAATAGCCCGCTACATGGATGACACCACATTTTCATCCCACAAAAATTAACACTCAAACTAATCTTTATTAGGTTGATCTATCTAAATTTCCTGTCAAAAAAGGGTGAGTTTACAATTCTTCCTCACTACAGCTTTCTACCGTACAGCCCTATGTTACTCGGTCTCAAGTGTGAGTATTAGATACAGGTAAGTTTAATTTTTTTCTAAAATTTTCCATATATTAGGAGGATCCTTGGAGGATCATGTCCTTAAACCCATGTCTGAATATGTGTCAGAGACGAGTGTCAGACTTGAGTATTCCATGTAAAATGAAAAGTTGGAGCACCACAGGTGCGACCTACTCCAAACATAACTAGAGTACCACAAAACAACATACATGCAATCATCTCCTCGATATGCCACATCAAACTATACATTCATATCCAATCACACCCAATCCATTGCTAACACTAAAAACTATAAGACACGTAGGCAATAACTGAAACAAAAAAAAGGTTAGAAAACAGGATGACAGAAACCATCTTATTATTCAAACCATTCCTTACCCAACGAAATCCTTCCTTCCCTTGGAATAGAGCACCAATTATGCTCTCACCAAGATTAGCAATCTGGGAAGCTATTATGCATATCAACACCTCAGGTACATTTATCTGCTTGCAAAGATTAAAAATGGAAAAAAAAAAAAAAAGAGAAGAATCTTAGAACATCTCTACAAATTGAAATACCCATATTTTATTTATGCATTGTCAAAAGGCAACATATCATTTCCGAATTTGAAAGAGTATTATAGTTGTTTTATTAATAATATTATGAACAACCAGCATACTCACATATAAGCATAAACACTTGCTAAAGATGGGCCAATGCTAGAGAATGACAAAATCTCATCTACTCACATCCAAAGACCCACTAACATTTAAAGTCAGTTTTAATTAATTCAATTCTCCTTTTTTGCTTGTTGGGAACGTTATAACCCCTAGAAAATACTATCTTATTTAACAAACTATGATTCCAGAACTATATTAGTTGAAACTTAAGGTCCTCGCAAAATAATGCTAAAAGAAGAACCAAGGTCATACCTAAACTGAAATTTCAAATTCAATTTACAAATATATCAAGATCTGCTATGTTGCTAATAGTTCCCTTAGAAAAACGTCTTTAACTGTCAAAAATACACATTCAACAATTTACATCTGCAAAATTATTCCAGCTTGGCACCATCCCACCAGTATTGTTTTCTCAGCATGTTTCTAATCAGCAAGTCTATTTTATGAAAAAGGGATATATTCCTGGTTTTTCTGATGTGAAAACATCTGTAATGATCACTGAATAATGCTCGTAATTGATGCAGGTATGATGCCAAAGAAGTGAATATATTAAACAGAAATGGCATCCCTAAATAACAGAACAAATTATTCCCATAGTCTGAGTAAATAGCAAACACTACCTCACCCATTAGACATCCAATAGAGGCAAGAAGTATTGATGCTAAAAGTCCAGCGAAAGTTCCTTCAATGCTAACAGCTCCTTCTGTTCCCCTAGGAACAATCTTAAAGTCTGTGACCAGGTACCTGTTCATTTTTGCACAGCACAAACTTTATATTTGCAATTCTGAAAGAGTGGTTTAACAGCAAACACAAAATAGCAATGGACATAAACCTTGTAAAGAAAAAAAGAAAAAAAACAAAGGCAATAAAGCTTAAGGCTAACAAATTTTGTTTCTAAATAGGGTGTCAGAGAGATCTTTATAACCAGAATAAATGACAATAATAACACTCAAATATAGCAAGAACCACGAGGGATTTAAGCTCTGCAAGATTAGAAATACCCTTTCTTAGAGTGAACTACAGAGAGGTGTTAATAAAATTAATTTTAAGCGCCTAAACCTTAACAAACAGAGAAGCACTACTAACGTTGTTTTGCCATATGCTTTTCCAATCTCACTTGAGACTGTATCACTCAACTTAGTACAGAAACTGGCAATAAAACCAAGTCGCCAAAGCCGAGCAAATGACTCTCCACCAACTCCATATATTGTGAGAATAGCACATACACAACCAGCAGCACTGGACCCAATTACACTCCCAGGTCCCCTCCTACCTTTCCTCTTCTCAGCAACCCCTTGGGCCTCCTTTTGAGCCATTTTAACCTTTGTAACTGCCGTGCCCTACCAAATATAAACATTTTCAACTCTATCAAACAGAAGCATTTCGAAAATCATAATTACTTACAAAAGTCATAGTCTAATAAAAAGGCCCTAGAAATTGATTTCTAGAAAAAGTTATTGCTGAAAAGAAGGACGATCTTTTTTTGCCCCTTTGAAGCAAGTGGAAATAAACAATTAAACATGATTATACCAACAATTAAGCATAATAATTACAACCATTAAGCAATACAATACCAAATATGATTAAGAGTCATGACGAAGAGCTATAAGGTGGTTTAGAGACTTAAAGCATTGTAAATTATTATGGAGTCTCAAGTCCCTCACAAGACAATCATCTTAAAATCGACCATCTTTAGAGGTTTTGTACTAGGTTTCTTCTTTTCTAGCATTGGTTCTACTTTATAAAAAAGGCATTCAAGTATTTGTCCAGCTGATTGATGCCCCTTCACCTGGAATTAAAGTCTTCTCTCATATTATGAACTTTCACACCAAATCATTAATTTTCAACTTGAAGTGGCGTAGGGATATCAGAAGGGGGAAGCAGGAACTAACTCAAGATTCATATTTTTCAAGTAAAAAAAGCCATAATCAGAAGGAAAAGGAGGGGGAAAAAATAATTAAAACGGTATATGATTTTCAAACTTGACCTTATTTCATCTAAAATGCTAGAAGACATCAAAGCATTTTGGTTACTCTTCTCACCTTATTTCACCTTGTACAATCAATATCTTTAAATAAAACTAATGATACTTGAATGACTAACTATTCAAAAAGTAAACCTTTTGCCACAAATTAAATTATTTTCCTTGCCATACTACCAAAAAATGGAAGTAAATTCTCCAAAGCCTAATCTTTTAATACCAGATGAATACAAAATCAAAACCCACTTTTCAAAATTCAACTTAAATTCCACAATTCAGATAGAATTCATAAAACTTTTCATTAACTCACTATAACGAAGTAAGAAGCAACGAGAAGGAACCCAGGAGAGCCAAACGCACGCCAAGTGAGAGTGCCAAGCAAGAACGCAGCACAAATTCCGGAGAAAGAAAGCCCCGCTACTAAAAGCGGGGTCCCGACGACGAAAATCACGAGGTTACTAAGTAATGCAGATTGCCACGTGGGCGGCGAAGATTGGATGATGTCCATAGCTCTTGATACTACGCCGTGGACCGGGACAGCGCTGGTTCGGTGAATGAACTGCATTTTGGGGGGTTTGCGATCGGGAACTATAGGGTTAGGGTTAAGAAGGATTGGGGATTTTTTGGGGAGGGAATATGGGAACTGGAGAGAAAGAACCGTAGGGGATTGCGTGTGAAACTGAAGCAGAGCAGTTGCCCACGCCATTCTCGTGACCTGTTTCCTGAGTAATGAAGAAGAAATGAGAAATAAGGGGTCACTGTTTCGGGCATGGAGCTCCGACTCATTCGGGTCAAACATGTCCCATTTTATTTTTTATTCTTTTTTTAGAATCTAAATAATTAAATTAGTCGATTTTAAATTATCATAAGAAAATACGGTATAAATATAATTATGATAATTAAATATAATTAATGTAATATATTTAATAAATATATTATATTAATTTTGAAAATTTTAATATATTTTATATTTTTATTTTATATTTTTACAATTATTATAAAAATGAATATAAAAAAATAAAAAAATTTACATTAATTCTAAGCAAGAAAAATAAAAAAAAAATTAAAGTTTTGGAAATAATTTTTTCCCAAAGAATTCATTTTTCTTGTGCTTATTTTTTTTAATTTAAATCAGATTAATTCGATACGAATTATTATTTAACAATAAAAATAATATTTTATTTAAATTTAATTATAAAATATAAATATTAATATTAAATTAATATTTTAATAATTTAATTAATAATAAATAGACTTTTTAGATAATCAACTTAGATTTAAAAAAAAAAATTCCCAGTAACCAAAGCTCGTTCCTTGGGTTCCTCTACGTGGTAGCATTGTCCAAGCCTTCTTCTGCTAGGACATCCACACTTTCTCTAAACGGGATTTCCGGGTCTGTTGTCAAGACCTCTCTCTTGTCCCCGAAAACCAACGTTGGATGTTCGAGGAATCCCAGCCTGATGGCCCTGTAAAGACTTTCCGTCGCCACTTTTCTATTTCATTGTCATTTTTTCCTTAACTTTTATTCTGGGTTTTGAATGGGAGGTTATCTTAATGTGACTATGACTATTTAACTGATTATTTTCATGGTTCTTTTCGTTAAAAATGCTGTTTTTTTTCTTCCTTTTTTTAATCTGAAAAGTGGTATTGTTGTTCGTTTGAACTTGGAACAGGATATTGTTAAAGTTTCTGCTTTTAATAAAATTGGGTGTTTCTATTTTCTTTTAAAGGAATAGTGTATATA
>JBBYHO010000003.1:22483291-22493544 GCA_038382025.1 Adansonia gregorii | reverse complement strand
AGAAAATTGACACCCTACCAGGATCAAAAATGGATATTGCTGAGATAAGAGGACCGTAAATGCCTCTCGAAGGAATAGAGGTCGTGCCTCTTCCAGCCCAACGCAAATGGATCTCCAAAGTACCATCAGTCACATTTACTGTAACATTTTTTACTTTTGGCTTGCCTGCCCCACCTGCTTCATCCATAATATTGAAATCCTTCAGCACCAGCTTTCCCTGCAATTATCCATTATCCATTTAACCCAACTTGCTATGCAACGCATGTTGTAAAGCTTACTTTGTTCAGTTTTTATTTTTTAGTTTAATATACATCCTATGTTATTCGAATTCTTCAATTTTTTTTTTTTTAAAATATTGGTGTCTGATATATGTATCCGATAAATACTCGGCTATAGACATGAGTGTATAATTCTTTAAATACAAGCAAAAACCTAAAAAAATTAAGTATACCGACAAATATCCACATTTGAATTCGACATTTACTCGAATCCAAATAACATAGCATCTATCTAAGGGATAATAGAAGTTAACTTAAAGTTCATTAGCAGTAATAAGGATTCAATCCAATATAAATCCATGAATCTGTGCTACAAATCAGAACAAACCAGCAATGTAATACTGCAATATTGGCTGAATCATGGCCGTAGTCTTGCTTGTAATCTGGTGGTCAATTACTTTAAGCAGGAATCGGACTTGAATCCATACTGGGACAAAGCTTTTTTTTTTTTAAATACAAATAAGGCTATAATATTGGAATAAAAGAAGGGACTGTAAATGTTGAGATTTGAATTCGGTATTATGAGCTAAGTAAGTTAAACCTTAGGTTCTGGATTGGAGCCCTTCACCGGCTCAAATTCTAAAATCAGAACTTACTGAGAAGACAGATATTAAAAATATATATATATATATACCTGAATGTAAACATCGAATACCCGCCGTCCTAAGCTGCCATAATTCTCACCATCAGTGAACTGTATCTCAGCAAAATGGAGGTTTACACTGAATGTTGCATTGTCGAGACAGTAAGCATAGTAAGTCAAAGAGTTAGCTGAACGCCGTGCATTTGTGTAGAGTCCGGCATCAGTCATATTGGAAAGTTGTTCATTGTCAACAATGAAGGCGTCTTCTCGATTATCACCGACAAATATACCGGTGTTGCTAAATCCCCAGTAGGTTGAGCTTCGGTCAAATGTGGAAGGCCCGGCTAGACCATAATCACCTTCATAGCTGTTGCCGTTAACAGTTACTGGTCGGCCTCCACAGTTTATATAAAGAAAGTGCAAAGCTGAGGCATATAATTAAAGGAACAGAAGTTCAAAAACTATTGGAGGAAAAAACAAACAGATTGAATTAGTCACATAGAAAAGAAGAGAAAACACAAAAGTTTATACTACAAAATTTTGAAAAATTAAAAAATAATAATTATTTTTAAACGATAACAATTATCTTAACAGTCATGTTTTAAAATTGTACTTTTGAAAGGTCTTGGAAATAATAATTATCTCAATACTATTAAATTAAAGACGATGTTTATCCTTAATACAATTAAAATCAAGATAAATAAAATATTTCTCTTTATTATTCTTTTATCTTGCCATAAAAGTCTTTTATTTTGTAATATTACTACTCACCGATCCTTTTGTCATTCTATTCGATATGACATGAACACGTCATAAGAAAAAAAATTAAAGTATAATATAAAATACGATGTTATAAAAAATAACAAGCACGAACGAAAATTGTTAAGAAGTGTATGAAATTTCTACTTACGTTCTGCTGGACAGCGAATAATGTCTCTCAAACATGGAACAATTCCTCTGGTAAAACAATTATAAGCCCCACAAAAAAGAGAAAAAAGGTTAGCCATTATGAACCCATAATTGAAGTCGATCAAACACAACGGAAGTTTAATAATAGCTGTCGGTAATACTTACGAGTTATTGATCCTTGAAGTGCTTTCAAACAAGTTCCTGCAGAAAATAATGTCAAATTATTAAAAAGATAGCTCTTTTATAATAAAGATTCAGTAAAAATAAAAAAATGAACGCACAAAAACCGAAATAGGAGATTTGGTAGAGAAAATTCTCGTACAGGAGACCTCGTTGACAGCCTGATTGAATGGGGCTTGTGAAGTTGTTATATGAAAGATCCCTGCAAACAGAATAGTTCAGAATAGTGTTTTAATTAAATGGTTACTAATTATTTATGCTTTTACGAAAGTTCAACGTCAACTTAAAAGGTATTATTTATTTTGATTATAAAAATTTTAGGGTTTTTTGTTTTAAAAAAGCGATTAAATATGCAGCGGATTCTCATAATTTTTAATGTAATATATATATATATTATAACGGATCCTTGTAATTTTTTAACATGCATAAGATTAAGGCTTTATAGACTTCGTCATTCTCACGTTATAGACCTTGACTCCCATATTTATTATTTGTGAAGACTCGTATCTTACAAGATATTATATGTTCTGATTTGAAAGTAATTACAAGTATAAATTTATGTCTTTACTTACTTATCATAACCCAATAATGAATTCTCATAATTTCTCAACGTGGGATCGGGACATTACAATTTCAATAAAACTGATATCTAATTCCCTTTATCCAACCATTCTATTGAAGCCACATGCTATAGCTAAAGCAGGATTATACTAACTAAAAATTATGCTATAGCGCTTATATTTACAAGTTTCTCCTCGTAAATTAAAGCATAAACTTCCATTTCATTAATTAAAAAGGGAAAGTTAACTAATTTCTAAAAAGAAAAGATTTATGTAATTATCATAGTATTTTTTAATTCTATAAAAGTGATTGATTTAATATAAAAAGTTTTTTTTTTTTGATTAAAGGGTACTTATAGATATCTGTCCAATTTAAAAAAGTATTATGACCAAACTTCTTGAGCATAGAATCAATTTCATTGGACATTTGGAAGAGAATCTTACTTTCTTTCTTTTGTACCCAGTATCCATTGAGGGACTTCTCCAGTAAAATTGTTTCCAGTTACAAACCTGATAAAATGAAAATCATGAAGTTTCTGCAATTAGATACTGTAGAATCTGCAGTATTCAAACTAAAGAAACTTATTAGTTGTAATGACAAGTCCGAGGAAAATGAATCAGCTTAAACTGTCTTCCATTACTAAAAATTAAAAGAAAATTTATAGTTTACTCCAAGGATTTAAATTACGGTCAGAAATATATTTTCAATCACATCATATTTATTATAATTACAGATGTAATAAATATAGTTGTGGTTATTAAGATTATAGTGATCATAAATCTCTTTTTCATTTCGCACAACTTACTATAAAATCATAGTAATTACAGTTACAAATTTCTGTTTTAATGTTTAGGGATGTCATCTGGCGTTTAATGTTGTATAAAATACTCTCTTACTTTATGGTGGTTATTTTTAACAATTTTTGGCTTATAAAAAAAATTTCTTTTTCAATAATTTTGAAAATAATTTATGACAATTTGATTTTTATTTACAAAAAAAAAAAAATTCACAAGTAGTAAGCTGAATTTATATATATATATATATATAATTTATAGTCGTGAGTTTAAGTGTTATAGACTATTAATTGTTCACACCTTGATTACGGTGAACATTGACGACAGAAAGAGTCAAAACCATAAATTAGTGACTATAACATTGCCTTGTGGCCACTATTTAAATCCATGGTTCATCCACTATCCTTAAAGGTATGCTTTGTAGGGTAAAAAAGTGAAATAATGGTTATATGAGAATGTAAAAGTAGAAAGGAAATGAATTTTAGTTATGGCTAGTAGGAAAGAAAAGCGAAAGGAAAAAAAAATATAAAAGATTATAATATCTCATGCCTATTAATAAAATCAAATCATTTTAAATTAAAAAAATAAAAAAATAAAAGTAATGTGAGTCAAGTATGTAAATTTATAAAATTATTCAATATTTTTTAAATTTTATTTTATTTTTACCTTAACTTACTATAAGTAATAGTAAAATAATGTAATTTTCATTTTCTTTCTTCATTTTTAATCATACCAAATCAGTGGGTGAAAAGACATATATATATATATATATTACTTTTCAATCTCTCTTATAAAACATATTATGATTTTTTTTATTTTTTTAATTTTTAATTTTCTATCGTTTCATTATTCTATCTACCCAACCAAGTAAAGTCTGATCAGTTGGAACTCTTGAGACTCAGCTGGGGTTTTAACCTCCATTCCTTAAATAAATAGAAGTTAAGGAAAGTTTACACTAAAATAAATATATGCTTACAATCGATCCAAATTTGTGAGAGCTGATAGATTGTTCGGAATTACTCCGCTGAATCTGTTAAAGCTGAGATCTCTGCAGGGAAATTTATAAAAGAGTATTAAAACCACATGTTGTCTAATAGGGGTTTTCTCAATTGATTGATTGAATAATCAAAATTACAAAAACAACAAAAACAATCATCAAAATTCACTGGTAAATTTATGTTCTAAGATAAGTTAGAAATTAAAAGTACAAGAAGTTTTTTTTTTTTTATATGAAAGAGATGGTTGCGGATAAACAAAGGGATTGTAAATATTAAAATTTAAATTCTAAACTTATTAAATTTCATCTCTCAATGTTGATTGCATAAACAAATAGAATTAAGCTTCTTATGGGAATATTTTTTTCGTCACCCAAAGATTTAAATAGCAATTACGACATGATGTTACAGTTGTTATTTTGTAGTTTTAGCTCTCTTATCCATAAATATTTATTGCGATTGATTGTAATAATATTTATTATATTTGCAATGATAATAAATATGACGCAATGAAAAACTTATTTTTGATTGTAATTTAAATCTTTGATGCCATCATAAGATAACATTATCCAAAATGAACAACTCAAGTCTTCAAGAAGATATATGCCGAAGCAAAATTGAAAGAGCTGATTTTCTTTCATTAATGAAAGAAATCGAGTCTATTACTCACAAGATCTTTAACGTTGTTAATTCCCCAAGAGAAGCAGGTAGCTCTCCAATGAGATTGCAGCTCCTCAACATCCTGTAATTCAATCACAAATAATAATTCCATTATTTTGGAGCTCCTCAGCATCCTCTATAACTTCAATAAATCTCTGCCCTTATTGAAGAGTTCTACTTACATTCTATCTATCTTAGGCAAATTAGTACTGAGTTGTGGGAAAGTTGCTTCAGCTCCATTCAAGTCACTAATTATTCTGTAAACCAATATCCAACAAACAATAAACATTGTAATTATTATAATCATAAAAAATTATGAACTAATAATCATTTACACTTTAATTACGATAGATATCATCAGCGAAAAAAATTAAAATTGCAAAAGAATAATTATAATATCGTCCACCCTATTTAAATCATGATCAGAGTAACAATATCCCAAGTTAAACAATTGAAAATCTATGAAATTTAAGATCCATGCTTACATGTACTTTAACGTTTCTGAAGAACCAATGGATGGAATTGGCCCACTCAAACCACTAGCTTCCATATACCTGCCATTGCCAAAGTTGGATTAATTTAAATGATTGATAAACCAAAATATTTCTAATGAAAAGGAAAAAAGAAATCACACTTAAAAATGTATGACAAAAATTAAATAAAGTTCTCACAGTTCTTCAAGATTTGTCCAATTCTGGAATATGAACTCAGGAATATTTCCCGTGAAGTTGTTGTCACTAATCCGACTGTTGAGAAAACAAAATAATTACAATTAACATATAACAATACAGTAATAGTTCAGAGCAAAAATTATGTTTCTTGAAATTATTTTTGAAAAATATTTGTATCAGGTATTTGTATTTGACGTATTTTCAAACAAAGGTATTGAATATAACATGTTCAGGGGTTGAGTTGCCTATGTGGCTCGAAGTGGGCTGGTTGCATTTTAGTAATTTGAGATAGCCTAACTCAAATCATTATTTATTTAGAAAAATAATAATTTTATTTAATTTTAATTATAAAAATATTTATTAATATAAAAATAATTTTTTAAATATTGTAATAGTTTTTAAACAATAATTTAAGCTTACGGATGGGGTCATATTCAGATTTTGAGCAAGACATTTCAAAAGGAGTGTAGAAATTTCAATATTTAAATATAAAGGCTCATTAACACTTCTAAAAGAATATAATCTTTTAAATATATAAAAAACTTTCACGAAAAATGAATATACTCATATTATATAATAATATCCAACGCTTACCTAAGTCTAGAGAAATAGTAAAAAAGAACACTAGAATTACTTACAACTCTTTCATCGTAGTCAGCTTGGCAAATGTTTCAGGCAATTCTCCAGTAAAATTGTTGGAATTAAGAAGCCTGAAAAACCAGCAAATTAACAATACCAAGAAAAAACAGATATTAAATCAAACCTTGAATAAAAAAAATCTCCTCTAAATCATTGCTGCATATAATGAAGTGACATTCTGCTAGAATAATTTATAGAAGGAAAAGTCTATCTTACATTCTCTCAATTTTGGATAGACTCCCAAGTGATGAAGGCAAAGTTCCTGAAAAACCATTGTGCTCAAGGACTCTGCATTGTTTTTTTCAATAAAAGAAATTAATTATCCATTAGAGATTCATAAAAAAAATTATTTTAAAATGTGTCATAATCATGAAATGAAAAATATATAGTAGGAGTTGCTCTTTAATCCAACTCACAAGCTGGTAAGATTGCTGAGATTTCCTAGCTCTTCTGGGATTTGACCTGTTAATCGATTTCCAAGAAGGGAACTGAAATACAACACATTGTTACATTTAGCAACACTTATATACATAAATATATATTTCATGCATGAGGAATAATTCTATCTATTATTAAGCAAAATTAATAGGATGATACAACTTTTTGTATAGTTTTAAATCCCATTATTTATAAAATTAAAAAACTTCACCCTTCAATATATATATATATATATATATAACTCTTGCGTGTATATTTGTTTCTACAATTTTATTATGCTTTCCACTTTGAAATTGAATCTTCCAATTTTACTTGGCATATAAATAAAAGGGAAAAAAATGAAGCAATTAAAAATAAGGATCATGTACAGCCACGAAAGACAAATATATACATATATACATACATATACAACCATGAAAGACATAAACAGACATGTTCTTACGAACACAATTATGAAAGACATGAGAAAACATATACAACCACGAAGGACATATGCGTACATGTTCATAAATACAAAACTATGAAAGACATACATATACAACCGCGAAAGAAATACATTCATGATCATATATAGTTTTGAAAGACATACATATACATATGCAACCATGAAAGAGGAAAGACATATATATGCATAAGCATACACCACACGAAAGATATATACATGTTCATACATTATTACAGATACAACCCCTGAAAGACATACATATGAATGCATATACATACACAATCAACAAAGATATATACATACATGTAGATTCATGTTCATGCATATACGAAAGACATATACTTATACATATATAAATATACAACCACGAAAGACATATACATACACAACTACGAAAGAAACATACATCTGGACGAGTTGCATAGAACCCTATTCAGGAGGAATGTTGCCACTAAGATAATTGCGACTGAGGTCTCTGCAATATAAGAAGAGTGAAAAACAAGAAGTTAATTATTAGTTAGTCATAAGTGAAATTATAACATTTACTAGATAGATAGTTAATAATTGAGGAAAGTTGATGGAAAACAAAACTAAGCGATATATCATGAAAAGAAGTTATTAAAAAAAAGGGTACTTACATTTCTTGGAGGAAAGGGAGCTTATCCAAGTCTGGTGGGAGAGTACCTGAGAGATTTTGTGCCTTAAGCAGTCTGTTTCGATAGAAACCAAGGTTAGGGTTATGGTGCTTAAAATCAGTAATGAAAAAAAATCAAATTAGTTGATAGGATCAGTTGAATAGAGAATTAGAACTCTATCCGGTCGGATACTATGCATCAAATAAAAAAATTTCTTAAACAGGCAAAAAACCAATTTTTAAAATTTATTTTATTGTAAATAATAAAATTTGAATCCTTAATCTCTTGATTTAATATTAAAGACTATCATCAACCCAAATGCATATTCTTATTAATTATATACTATATTTATTATTTATTTAATATTAAAAATATTTTTTATAAAATTTAAAATTATCTTAATTAAATAGGTTAGTCCAATCATTCAAACTAGGAATCGAAATTAACAACGATTTTTTAGTAATTCTTAAAATTATATATATATATATATTAGTATTTGATATATTAACGATGAAAATTTTTTAATTTCATAAGTGATTTAAAAGTTTATTATGTATTTTATCTTTATTTTTAATTAATTTTTTATTATATTTAAAAAATATATATTTTTTAATATTACTTATAAATTTAAAAATTTGATTGAAATAATTATATATATAATTATAAAACTTTTACCACTCCAATGAAGATTTGATTGGATCTTTTTAATCCATGCTTTAAAGGCGAGAGAGAGAGAGAGAGAGAGAGAGAGAGAGAGAATAGGGCCATCAAAAAGAATACATGTCGGCTACACTGATTATAAAAAGTCAGCAGCCAGCAGTGGTTGGGGTGCTGTTGAAGTCTATTACACAGTAAGTTACATCCACCAAATTATATAATTTAAATATTAAATTTAAAAAACTCGAATATAAGATATTTAAATTTTATTCAATTAAAAAATTTAAAATAACTTGACTTAAGCTGCCCATACATCATCTTCAGAGTTAATAGAAATACTTATATGTATATTTTTATTAATAGAGACTCTTGGAGGATCTATTTGTTTAGGATATGACTTCTGGTTCATGAAGAAGCAACCCACTTGCCAGCTGCCAAACGCCAACCGCATCATTTATAGCTTCTTCTTCTTCTTCTTCTTCTATTTAATAGTGGGCACTTATTACTTTTTAAGATTAGTTAAAACATATTGATTAATTGGTATTTGTTGTTATATATTATAATTATAATTATATAATTTTCATTAAATTTAAAACGACATTATTAAAGAATTCTTATATATATATATATAAACATCATTTATTGAAAAAAAAATTTTAGGTTAAAAAAGCTTAAGTTAAAAAAAGTTGATGAAAACTATAATTTAAAATTTTAAATATTTAGTATTATTGTGAAAAAAATACGGTGGTGAATTAAATTTTAAAATGATATTCATAAAATAACAAAAATTTAATGTAACGGGGATAATAAAGTTAATTAATTTCAAAAGTAGTGTTACGAATGAAAAAAAATCAAAATTTTGACTTTTTTTATTTGAGTTTCGAAACACAACTTTTCATTAAAAAAATTCAATTTTTTAATTATTTAATGTTACGAGTTACGGTAAAACCCAACTTTAGACGAAAAAAGGATATGAAATTTCAACTAAGCATTTCCTTAATTGATTAGTATATAAAATTTTATTCAAAAAGTAAGATTTGAATCTCTTATTTCTTTATGCAGAATCAATGTCAAAGGCTTCCCCATGCATTTCACGTCGTACCACTAGCCCGAGTGACAAATAACATCGATTTTAAATAATTTTCTTTGAGATAAACATTGTAATTTATTAATTAATAATTTTCTTCTAATGATAGGAAAGAAAAGAATTTTCCTAAAGAACTAATTGATGTGTTTTTTTTTTTCTTATAAATTAAAATGTTATGTAAATCTTGTTTTTGTACATACCAATTTATATTATCTTGAAACAATATGGAATTCTTTTAAGTGTTTATTACTTTTTATATAACTAATTCTATGCATTTTTTTAAACCTACAGTAATACATCCAGGAAAGTAACTTTTAGGAAAACACCATTTTCCCTTTTGTTTTGAAACTTATTTTTCTTTCAATTATTATGAAGATTATTCTTCTTATTCATTGATTTTGTACTTGTTTTGTTTGAACCATTAACGTAGAGTAAACTTTTTTGGGTTTTGCATTAGCTTGTAACTAATTAATTAAACAAGCACTTACAATTATTACATGTCCGTCAACACCAATATACTAATTTTTGAAAAAAAAATTAATTTTTTCAATTACTTTTTGAACCAATAACTAATAACTAATTTATGTATGTAAATATTTATTGAAAAAAAAATGAACAATGTTAAGTGATGTTATTCAAGTTAACTCTCTTTACTTATTTTCAATTGGTTTTAGATTATATGCGTTACATGATATTTAAAAATAGGTTTTGATATATTATC
>JBBYHO010000003.1:22447919-22473602 GCA_038382025.1 Adansonia gregorii | reverse complement strand
TTTGATGAATAATTCTCTTACAGGTTCCATACCTTTCGTAATCTTCCATTTATTTTCATTAGTTTAAAATTCGTTTTAGAACTTATAATCTCAAGTGCAGGTAATCTCCCATCAGGAATATTTGATCACCTTCCTAAATTAAAATACCTACATTTGGATTGGAACCAGATTTCTGGTAGAATTCCAAATGGTCTATTCAAGTGCAAAGAGTTAGAGCTTTTATCCTTGTCCAACAACTCTTTAGAAGGAAGTGTGCCAATGGAAATCGGAAATTTGACTATGCTCAAGGAGTTGTATCTTTATGAAAACCACTTCACAGGTAAACAGAGTCACAGGCTCTTAGTTATCATATTGGAATTATTTTTGAAAGTAAATATGATTTATTAAGGATAGGTAGTAAAAAGATTAGGACCGGCAACCCAAAGCTAATAAGAAGAAAACATAGAACAATTACATGAAAATCAAAGGGTCTTTGAATCTTTTGTTAAACAATAACAGAATTCAAACCCCTAAGAATCTCAGTAAACGTGGGAATTTTATCATAATTTTTTATTTTCTAAGAACTTTATTATAATTTTAGAGTTAATTTTTGTCATTACGTCAATAACGTTTTTAAGTATCAATTATACATTTTTACTATAATTTAGGTACCATATGCTTAATTAACTAAAAAAATGACATAAAATGATTAATTGAAATTTTATATTTACTGATAATTTTATATTTTCTCTTTAAATTTTAATTTTCAAGTAAGAATTTTATGACAAAAACTAAAAATTTACTTATAAACACTGCATCAACTAATTAATTTTATCATTTGAGTTATAAATTTGAGATTCGTCGTAATAATAAAAACCATTTGACGTTGTCATAAGCATTACAAAAATAAATAAAAGTTGTGTGTTCAGAGAAAAAAAAGAAAAAAAGATGTTGCCTACAACACTCAAGAAATATTTTAAAATTTGAATTTTGAAGGATGTAATTCAATGTTTCAGGTAAAATTCCACCAGTTATTGGAAATCTGACTTCTCTCATGTGCCTTGCTCTTTCTATCAACAATTTAACAGGTATAATTTCATCTTTCTTCTACTTTGTTTTCAATTTTTTTGGTGAGAATTTTATAACAAAAAAAAAAAAATTAAAACTTTACTTATAAACATGTATCAACCATTTCCTTATCATTTGAGCTAAAAATTTGGGATTGATATAATAATTAAAACCATTTGAAGCTATTATTATAAAAACAAACAAACATTGCATGTTTTTTTAAAAAAAAAAAAGAAAGAAAAAATAAAATTGTCCCAATAGCTCTTAAGAAATGAACAAAGTTTTGAGTTTTGAAGGATTTAATTTTATGTTTCAGGTGAAATTCCCCCCGCTATTGGAAACCTGATTTCTCTTATATACCTTTATCTTAATAGTAACTACTTAACAGGTATACTTCATCTTTCTTCTAACTTTTCAATTTTGGTTGAGAATTTGATAACAAAAAATTAAAACTTTACTTATAAAAATGTATCATTTATTATTTTTATCATTTGAGCTTCAATTTTAATCTTAGAGTCATGCTCATGCACCTAGAAATGGCTTGATGTTGGGAGTAAGTCAACCTATAATTTTTCTTGGCTATTCACATCATGCATGTGTTACACCACAAAAATAGTTTATTTGCATTTTTTTTCATTTCAAAAAATCTTCAAACTTCTAATTCTACCTCTATTCCAAATTTTCTCTTAGGACGAATTCCAGCTCTACCACCTTCATTGCGGTGGTTTATTGCTTATGACAATAACTTGGTTGGAGAAATCCCTTCCTTAATATGCAATCTGAGTTCTCTTGAAGTTCTCATTTTGTTTGAGAATAATTTGGGTGGAAGTATTCTGAATTGTGTTGGAAAATTGAGTTCCTCTGTTTTACACATTCATCTACAAAAGAATAATTTTTCTGGTAAAATAACAGAAAATTTTGCTAAAGGTTGCTTGTTAAAAAGCTTTCGCATCAGCAACAACCAAGTAGAAGGGTCACTACCACGATCTTTGGGTAATTGCAAAGATTTGAAATTTCTAGATGTTGGGAACAACAATTTAAACGACACTTTTCCAAGTTGGTTAGGAAATTTGGATCATCTACAAGTTCTTATCTTGAGATCCAATAGATTCTATGGTCACTTAGATAACTCCAAATTCATATTTTCCTTCACTGATTTGCGCGTCATTGATATTTCTCAAAATAACTTCAGTGGCTACTTACCTAAGAAATTTTTTGAAAATTTGCAAGCCAGAAAGAAAGAGTATGAAAAGAAAGCTAAACAAGGGTATATGAGGGATGTATTTCCCGATGGTTGGATTAATTATGCTTATGGTGTATCTTTTGCGACAAAAGGGCTGGAAATAGAGTTTGATTCAATACTCAACATTTGGACAGCTGTTGACTTCTCGAACAATAAATTCTTTGGAGAAATTCCTGAAGCACTTGGTAAACTTCATTCACTTATAGTTCTCAACCTTTCTCGCAATAGTTTAACAGGTCCTATCCCATCATCATTAGGAGATTTATCAGCACTTGAATCATTAGATCTTTCATGGAACAGGCTTGAGGGAAGAATACCAGCAGATTTGAAAAACCTCATATTCTTGGAGGTACTAAACCTTTCTCATAATTATCTTGTCGGACCTATTCCTCAAGGCAATCAATTTGGTACTTTCACAAATGATTCTTACAATGGAAACTTGGGTTTATGTGGATTCCCAATGTCAATGAGTTGTAATAATGATGGGAAAATGAAGCCAAATCCATTAAAGGCCTATTCTACAAGAGCATTTTCTTGGAAATTAGCTATGCTTATGGGTTATGGAAGTGGGTTGGTCTTCGGATTGAGTATGGGATATATCGTATTCACCACTGGAAGACCATGGTGGTTCGTTAGAATGATTGAGAGATGTCAACAGAAATATGTTGAAGGGAAAATTCGAAGAAGTGGAGGAAGAAAATAGTTCAACTATTGCTCTTTGGTGAGTTATAAATTCTTTACAAATAACTCAAATATTTTTTTGTTGCCATAAGTTCGTTTCGGGATAAACCTTACACATAAAGAATTTCTTTCTTACAATTATCAATAAATATTTTCAGATTTAGTCTCATGCAAGTTGAATCTTGACAAGAGAAGGGGCTTCTAAAGCTTTTGGTGCTTAGTTTTTGAAGGTAAGGGCTCTATATATATATATATATATATTTATATTTATGATTTATATTTGATTCACTGATAATGTATAAATTCAGATAACGTCAGTGAATTAGATTATACTACTTCATTAAAAATATAGTCACTTGTATTTATTTTAAAAACTTTTAATAAGATGAAATGATCTGATTTACTGACATTATATAAATTCATACACCGTTAATATATCAAATATAAACTCATAAATATATGTGCGTGTGTGTATAAATATATATATTCATGTGTTTTTTTTGTTGATTCCTAAGAAAATGTAGTCAAAGATATTTAATTTTATCCTTGTTACTTTTGAAGTGGATACACTACTTTATTTCTTTGCAATATTGGTTCCATTTTGAGAGAATTATTAAGTTTTATTATAATTTATTTTGTTAAATTTTAAATGATGCAAATTTCCAGGTAATGTTAAAGACACTATCACAATTCGTAAATTTTGTTTTTTTTATTTGCTTCGTTTCGTTTCTTGGTTGTGCACTTTGAAATATTAAAGTACGATATACTATTTGAAACTCTATGTAATTGCTGCAAATTTGAAACCACAATCTTAATGGTATCAGAGTTGAGAATATCAACTAAATTGCTCAGCAAAACTGTGGCTTTCCAAAAGGCAAGATTGGCTCAGAATTTTTCTCCATCGATCGTCTATGACCACTCGAAGTAGATAATAAATGTCAAATACGAGTATATGCTCTATATGAGTATATTCAATTTTTTAAGTTTTTCATATATTTGGATATTATATTCTTATACCATTTTCAAATATACGTTGAACACGAATTATTAATTTTTTTAAAAAAAAGAGTTGGTGTAAGATAAGCTATAGTGTATCATGTTTAAGCCACAGAGTTTACTATTTAAAACTAACATCGGCCACACTTTTTTCCTTTCGTGGTATTGTATTTATGTTGCATAAATGTGTTTGCTCCAAAATGAACCAATCTAATTCCAACCTCAATACAATATACCATGAAAATTTTACAAACTCATACTTCACTCTTTTAATAGTACTAATAACGTGATGTTATGATTGTTATATTATAATTTTGATTTTTGATTTTTTTCTACTGTAATGTACTTATCATAATTAATCTTGATTGGATTCACTACAATCACAATCACAATGAATATGATGTAACTAAAAATACTTTTACAATCGTAATTTAAATCCTTGATTTAATTATAGTTCTTTGTATCAATGTAAACTTGAGCACTGTAATTGTTTCCTAAATTGCGAGATGTCCTTTAAAATAGGCATTAAACTCCATTTGACCTCCCTTCTATTCTTTTATTTTTCTCAAGTTTGTTATTAAGAATTTTGAATATTTGGGGGTTAATCTGTTGAAATTGTTAGACTAGAAGAAATTTCATAAGGAAGACATCCATGAAAATGTGGGCAGAAATTGGCCTTTGAATAAAATATAGAACGTATATTAATCCATAAATTGGGTCGGGCTTCGGTTCAAAATTTTTTTGAATATTTTATTCAAGTCTAAACCGGTCCTAGCTTGACCTAATTCGTAAACGCAAATTCTTTGTTCATAAATAATAAAAAATTAAAAAAATTTGGTATTAGTATTTATATATTCTTATAATTAAATAAAATAAAAATTATCTAGTTATTAAATAGTAACTTAGACCGCATCAATCTGAATTAAAAAAGACTATATCTAAGGCTCAAGCTCGTAGAGAAGTCTACGCTAGAACCAGAAAAATCGCAATTGAGAGAGACACTAATTAGAAAGATATCTATCAATTGATTTTTAACATCAAACATGTTTTTTTTTTCCCGGAAGAAAACATTTGCATTTCAAGCAACTGAGATACATAACCTTAATTCAAACTGTTAATTCATTTGTTGTATTATATTTGTATCATAATCGTATTCAAAGTATATTATATTTTATATAAATTTTGATACGTTAATAGTTCATATTATATAAAATTTGATACATTCGTGTATTATTTTAATTCTTTTTATATTATTTTTAAATCGTGTAATTATGTCTAATCCAAGATTACAAAGTCCAATCTCCACTTTAGTACAGTATATATAAAGCTTTTACACAGAGACTCTAGATTGACATGAAGTGCCTAAATCTTAATATTAGATCTAATAATTCATATATTCGTATCATATTTATATATTTTTACGTATCATAATAGTATTTTAAATATTATATATTTATAAAATTTTGATATGTTAATAAATATGCTACATAAATTTTGATACAATCATATATTCATATTGTATTCGCATTATCTTATATCATATTTTATTTATTTATTTTTGTGATGTAATAATATCATATTCAAACCAAACATGCGGAGCACGTAATCCAACATCATCCAAAATAAAGACCAAGCATGATTGGGCCGCATGAACCTAATTTTGTGGACATGTCTAGACAGGAATCCAATCAGCTCATTCGTAGCTCATCTTTCCGTTAGTGTTCGGATGCTAATGATAAAAGACATACCTGCCAAGTTGATTTTTAACATCAAAAGTGTTCGGAGTTGAATATAAGCAGACTTTTTTGATTATTTTACTAATCTTACAGATTTCCTAAGTTATTTTTAAAATTTTTATGATTATTTTATTTTATTAATCTTACAAATTTCTTAAGTTGAAAAGAAAACTAAGATGATTATTCACATTTTGATGCGATGCTTATAAATAATACACATGAATATACTAATAACATATATTCACGTGCAATGAATGCTATCATATTTTTTTTTTTAAAACTAAAGTTTTTAATGTTACTAATCAAGCTTAAACAAATTATAATTATCAAGCAGACGATTCTTAGACTTGCAGGTAACAATAAGGTTAAATTAATTGGCGCATCAAAGGAGCAGTGTTGAGAAACAAGATTTGTGGTAGAATTTTCCAGTCCGTGGTTTGATTAATTTACTAAACAAAATACAATTGAAATAGAAGGTTACAATACAAAGTTGAAAACGTCAGAGGTGGAAGCTGCTCTAAACAGTGTGGAGATGGAAAAGATAATATTATACATATATATATATATATATGTTTTTAGGTAGTTAAGTTTCAGGCACTAATTAACCATTTGGATGGCAATTGTATTTTCGAATAATCAATTCTCGGGAGAAATTCCTAAAGAACTTGGTGAACTCTATTCACTTATAGTTCGAAGGAAGAACTGGTACAATTGAAAAATCTCATATTCTTGGCAGTACCCAAACCTTTCTCATCTTATCTTTCTGGACATATTCCTCAAGGCAATTAGTTTGATACTTTCACGAATGATTCTTCCGTAGGAAACTTGGGTTTATGTGGATTCCCAATGCCAATGAATTGCAGTAGTGATGGGGAAGTGAAGCAAACTTTTAAAAAAGAATCTTTTGCGAGAGAATTTACTTGGAAATTTGCCATGGTGATAGGTTGTGGATGGGGGTTTGTTTCCGGATTGAGTATGGGATGCATCATTTTCACTACTGTAAAACCATGGTGGTTTATTAGAATGATCGAGAGAGTTCAACAATAATATAACAAAGGAAAAAATCGAAGAATTGTAGGAAGAAAATAGTGCAACCAATGTTGTTTGGTGAGTTAAATAATTCTTTATGAATAACAAAATCATTTTATATTCCCATATTTTTGATGGGGTTACAAGAGTGGAGGACTAAACCTTAAACTTAAGGGGTTTTTTTTTTCTTTATCAAATATTAATAAACGTTCCCAGATTCGATCTCTTGGAAGTTGAATCTTGACATCAAAGGAGAATTTTCAAGGTTTGGATGCTTGGAATTTCAAGCATTTATTGGTAAGGGATATATATATATATGTATATAAAAGCTTTTTTGTAATCTTTTTGTGGTGTTTTGTCATTTTTGTTTAACCTTGCATAGAACTATGTTATTTGCTTTATTAATTTTTTTTTTCTAGTTTTGTAACGTCTTTGTTTAATAAGTGCAATTCCTTTAGAAATTTACACTAAAATTATTTATTTATGTTTTTATTCTTAAAATGATAAGTATGAACTGCATTTTAAATAAACGAAGATATGATAGAAAAGAAGTAGGACATAAAACGCTCCCACCTACTTAAAATTCTAAGCTACTTGTTACATAAGAGCAATGGTTGAATAAATAGTTTCCAAATAGACATAATTTATTCAATATACAAGCTTAGGCTTATAATTCTCTATCCATTTTTTTGCAGATAAACTTACGAAATATTCGGATAATTCCCATATATTTAGCCAACAGGTAATTATTGGATTATATATGTTGAATACTTAACAGATGTTTAGTTCATTAATTGTCAAATACAACAAATTTACTAACAAAATCAATGGTTAATCGATGTTCTTATAGAACTACCTCAAGCATTTTGTTTGCATATGAATAAAGGATGTGCATGTTTCTTGTCCTTCTTGAAATACAAGAATATATCAAGTTAATCGGCTAAATCAGCATGTTTCTATACCGACTAAATAGATTTGTTAGCTCCCACAAAATTAGACTTATCACTTCATGTATCCCTATTGCATTGTATATTTTCTTGTATTGTAATCATATTTAAAGCATTTTATATTTTTATATAAATTTTGAAATATTTATATCATATTTGTGTTAATTTTTTACATCATATTATATTTTAATTTTTTATCTTGTGCTCAAATTGAACAGTGGTTTTGTGTTTAATATTATCAAGTTTACTTGAGCTGCAGATGCTAAATTAGATTAATTGGCACTAAGCTAGAATTGGTGAACATATGCAGTCTTAGGTTATATAAATACAATTCAAGACATCAAAGTCAAGTCCAAAATACATACCACAACCCAAAATCATTTAATCAGTCACTTTAACAAAAATGGAAGAAGTAACCTCAACAGCAAAGCTGTGAGAATATATAGACGAACCAACAATATATATAATGTGATAGAATCCTTCCCACAAGGCTTGAAATTAACCTCTAGAGTCTCTTTATTGCAAGCACACAAATAAAATCTTGAATTTAAGGTTAAAAGCTAGATCGAATAATTTTCAGATACGATATTATTATAAAATACATATATGACATGAGAAAATAATTAAAACATAAAATAAATATATAAATGTGTAAAAATTTATATAGATATATAGCACTGTAACATGAACTAATATTAATATAAGAATTGTTGAATCTAATTAGAACTCACCTTACGCCAAGTGCATTAGCTGTCTATCTTATTTTCTTTCCCCACTCTTGTAAATTTTTCTTCCAAAATATTTTTGCTGAACTCTCTATATGATTTGAAGGAACCACCATGGTTTTTGAGTTGCGAACACAATTTATCCCATGCTCAATCCGAACACCAATCCACATCCATACCCTATCAATATCGAAAATTTCCAATTCAATTCCCATTTTGAATCATCAAAAGTTGTTGGAGGTGGCTTAAAATCATGATCATTTCGCAGCCTTTTGTTAATGGGAACCCACATGAACCCGAGTTCCCACTGTATGAATCATTGGTGAAAGTATCAAACTGATTGCCTCGAGGAATGAGTCCGATGAGATTATTCCAGGAAAGGTTCAAAACCTCTAAGAATTCAAGATTTACTAGTTGTGCTGGAATTCGTCCTTGGAGCTTGTTTGATGAGAGATCTAATGATTCAAGCTTCGACAAATCACTTAAAGACAATGGGATCGGACCTGTTAAACTATTATGAGAGAGGTTGAGGACTACAAGTGAACCAAGTTGTCCGAGTGTTTCAGGGATATCCTCTTCGAACCGATTATGTGAAAAATCAATAACTTTAAAAGCTGTTAAGATCCTCGCCAGCTCCATTTCGAACCCTTTCGAGGTAACAAATAGAGATTCCTCGTAATACACATTAATGTCACAAAACTCGTAATCTGTTGTTTCACCGTTGCTTTCAAACAACTTTGTTGGCAAGCTGCCATGGAAGTCATTGTGAGAAAGATCAATGATCGGCAAATCTGAGAAGGAAGATTCCATTTCAGGATTGCCAATGTGACCATAAAATCTATTCGATCTCAAGACAAGAATTCGTAGATTCTTCAAATTTCCAAACCAACTCGGAAATGTGTCATTGATGTAATTGTAACCCAAATCTAGAATTTTCAAGTCCTTGAAATTAGCCAATGATTGTGGTATTGGCCCTTCAAATCGATTTCCGTTCAAGGGAAAGCCTCTTAACGAACAGCTTTTGGGAAATAATGTTCCTGGGATTTCGCCATGAAAGTTATTCAAATACAGGTTCAAATGTAAAAGACAGTGGCTTAAATTTCCAAGACATTCAGGAATAATCCCACCCAAATTGTTCCTAGACATGGCAAGATCTTTAATGGAACTCAAATTGCATACGCACGAAGGGATTTCTCCAAATAATTTATTCTCTGAGACGATGAACCAAAGCAATGAAGGTGGCAGAGTTGGAATCCGTCCTTCAAGCAAAATTTTAATGCAAATTTGAACAAAGGGGAGGAGAACATTGAAAATTCTTCGAAAGAAGCGACTTATCAACAGTAATATGTCCCGAGGTATATTATAGTGGTCAAGGCGTGGTACATTAAAAAATTTACTTAATTAAAAGTTAGAATATTAAAATATAAAAAGAGTATTTATACTAATGATTTACCTCAATTTCTAATTTCGTTAATTAAATTTTTGACATAACTTAAACAGCTAATAATAAACTGTGGAGTATTAGGTGAATGCAAATTCATGTAACAAACGCTACAAATAATGTTAGGGAAAGGAAATTTTTATTTTTTGAAATTACAACTATATGAAATTAAAATCATAATCAAGTACATGCATGTATAACTGATAATCATTCAAACTAATTACTAATAATGAAATTAACAAATCAATTAGAACATAATTAAAAATTTTTATTTTCTTAATTTTGAATTAAATTTCAGAAAAGCGAAAAATGAAAAAATGATAAAAATAGTAAAAATTACTTTATATCTTTTTAAACCTTTTTAAATTAAAATTTTCATGAAAATATTAGGAAAAATAAAAAATGTTAATTATTTTCTGAATTAAAAATTTTATAAAAATTTAAGAAAAGTCAACAAAATTAAAAGTTTACTTTTAAAATTTTCTGAAATAATAAATTAAAACGATATAATTAAAGTGCAAATTGTATATTAACCTTTGAGAAAGAAATTCATATATTCGACCAACTTCATATAACTTTTTTTAAGACATAATCTCTCATGTCATTTTTTCTTTGTTTACTTTCATTGCTAATGCATATATAATATAATTAAAACAATCATTTCATAGATATTATATAAATAATTATAATAGGATGCAATACACGCAAAATGGGATAAACAGAGGAGAAAAAAAAAAGGAGGATACCTGCCAAATTATTGGAGTTTAAATTAAGCAGAGTGAGGGAAGTGAGCTGCCTAATAGTCGATGGAACTACACCTGAAAAAAAAAAATTTATTATTCCTTTTTATAAACAAATAAAGCATCTTAATTAAAACCGAAGCGAGGCTAGCGTTTTGATTACCTTCCAAGTGGTTGCTTTCAAGACTTATTTCCTTAAGTGATGTCAAATTTCCGATTTCAATCGGCAAATTGCCTTCCAATTGATTAAAAGCCAAGGGTATTTGTTCTAAGTGTCTGCACATGAATAAACTTGCCGGTATTCTTCCAGAAACTTGATTCTCAGTCATACCAATCTCTCGTAACATAGGGAGGTGAACAAATGTACCCGATGAGAGATGATGAGAAAGCTTCTTAAATCCAAGTTCAATTACTTCCAAAGAAGAAATGTTGAAGATTGAGGAAGGGATGGAACCTGAAAGTTCATGTTATAATTCTTAAGAATCATTCTTAAAATCAATCAAATAATTTAAGATTTAACTGATATGTAGGATAACCCAACTTTAAAAGTTTCTTCACATGTAAACGGAGACACAAAAGTTTATTACGTGATAAACTCAGGGTAACAAGCATAACTAACGTGCAAAAACATCATAATAAAATTTGGGTTATAATATCATGCTGCATAATTCAACATATATATATTTTTTAAGGTCGAAAGATTTCCTATTGAGATTCTATCCGAAAGATGGTTGGGATGCAATTACCTGAGAGCTGATTATTGTTCAAATATAACCATTTCAAGTTAGAAAGATTTCCGATTGTTACAGGAATCTGTCCTTTGAGATCATTGTCATATAAGAGCAACTTCTCAAGGTTTGACAAAGAACCCAATGAAGAAGGAATAAAACCGGAGAAGTTGTTACCATGCAGCCGCAAGCCCTGAAGTTGAGTTCAAGAACCAAACCATGAGGGGATTTCCCCAGCGAAGCTGTTGTAACCAAAGTTGATGAATTTCAGGACAGACAAATTAGCCAACTCCTTAGGTAATGAGCCATGAAAATTGTTATATTTGATGTTAAGTTGAGCAAGAAACGACAGATTTCCCAAGTGCGGTGGGACTGTGCCTGTGAGATTCATGTTAGAAAGACCAAGAGCAGTGACACTTTGATAATCTGATCTGCAAGTGACACCAACCGAATTGCAAACCGAGACAGTGAGAGACCAATTTGTTCCCAAGAGATTTTTAGGGTCGTGACTGACATGAGATTTCAACGCAAGAAGAGCCAATTGATCAGTTGTGATGTTGGGTGAATCCAAAGACAAAGTCGCCTTAAAGGAAAGCAATAGCAAAGCAAGTACAAGGGAGAGGAGGCAGCCATTCTTTAAATACGTGATTTTGAGACAATTATGAAAGAAACAACAGGATTTGTTGCATTATATGTTCACCATTCATTCTTTAAATACTAGTAATAGTACATGCAATTCGAAATTGATGGTTTGAGGATAATCAAGGACTCAAAAGGTATCGAGTCAATTGTAAGTCATTTTTTTTATATAGATTTCGGAGGAAGTGCTTATGAATCAAGAAAATTACTGAAAAACCAAAATGGTAGATTTGGTAAATTACTTTTTGTATTATAGCAATGTTTAAGGAATATATATTTTATAAATTTTAATATGTTATTAATTTTTTTATAAATTTTAAAATATTAATATATTAGTCATATTTGTGTCACTTTTATACATAATATTATATTTTATATTGTGTTTTAATTATTTTATTTATATCATATATATCTATAATTATCAAATTTATACGAAGAACGAATGCTGTGAAGCACATGCCATCTACTTAACTTTTAAGAGATTCATATCAATGAATTCAGATTTCTAGGTGACGAAGTGTAGTAATATTTTAATTTCAAAGGTGAACTAATGCCAATGCAATTTGGACTAGAGTTCTACCACTATATCGATGCATTTGAGCATTTTAGACTAAATTTTAAGTTTTTGCGTCGACAAATTTAACAAAATATTTTGCTTGTCACAATGGGATTTCCAACCTTTTAATAAAGTTCTATTCTTATTGGATTCTTTTGATTTCTTTATTACTTCTTTTTCTTTTATCAAATTCTACAATATCCTAGATTTCTTTTTTTGCCTACAGTTTGAAATGTTTAAATTAGCTATAAAAGTTCATATTGTTTTTGGTTGAACAAGGAGAATTATGCACTAATCAAACGGGCTTTATATTTTTGTCTAGATCTTTTTAATGTTAAACGGACTTTCATGTTTGAATTGGTACATTAACTAGCTTGCATGCAAATCGTAAGCCATCAAGATTCAAGCACTACTTCTACTTAAATATGATTTAAAGTAACCGTGGAATCGGACTAAGAATTTTCTTTCCTAATTGATGTGGATTCTTACGATATACTTCAGAAATTTTCTAAGAATCCATGCAGTAAAAGGAGAAAATTAAATAAGAGAAATGTGAAAAGAGATTAGAATTAATCCATTTTGTCCCACAGGGCAACGATGATGATTTATTTGGTATTAAAAGTTAGAAAAATGCACAAGGATGTTTAGAAAAGAAATAGATAAATGAACAAAGATGTTTAGAAAAAAATATATCGGATAAGAAGTGTTGATGATATGATGTTTGGTGGTGACGGGATAAAGTATGTATAATTTTTTTTTTAATTTTACTTGTGAAATTAAAAAGATTTTATTGTCAATATATCATAAATGAATTTAGAATAATAGTCCTCCTTTGCTTAAAAATAGTGAAGATTTTTTTTATTTTCATCCAAAGGTGATTGTTCAATTTTCAACTAAATTTACTACTATTTGTGTTAATTAGTTTTGACTAATTTTTGTTTATATTCATATTTAATTTAAAATTATTTAAAAACTCAAGCATACGTTAATTTCAAATTGTACTAATAACTTTTGGATAAGTAGTAAAAATTTTCAATATTTTTTTAGTGGAGTGGACCTTCACTCCTCGTTTGATTTTTTTGTCATCAATTTTTTTTTCTAGTTTGACATTTTTTTACTTTTAAATTATTATTGACTAAATTTTGAAAAAAAAATAAAAATTTGATTAATTTAATTTTCTAATTTTTATTTTGTAAAATATTTGAAATAAATTACGATCAAAAGTAAACTACGATAATATTTATGGGGTAAAATAAAAAGATAAAGCTAAGATAATATTTAACATAATTTTATGATCCAAAATGTCTTACCATAACAGTTAATTTCATAAAATTTTAAGGGCATATAAGTCATTCACTATTTATACCATTGGAGTCAGTACTTATGTATATAGTATTGATATGGATATTGTTTTGGAGAATCATACCTCATGACCATGTTCAAATATTCATGGGATATAGGTATCATATATTGGTATTTTAAAAAAAAATAAAGAATTTGGGTAACATAAGACAATCTTAGTATTTTGAATACAAAATTGAATACAGAATTTGAAATGTATACAAGAGGCTTGGCGTAATAATTGATTAATCAAATTGAAATTAATTGATAATATATGACAAAGTACAATTTGAATATCAATTTACGGAGTAATTCAAAATTTAATTGGTGTTAAATAATATCATTTTAACAAAATTATAAAATGTAATAGCAAAGCTTTCTTGCATCAGCTGGTTTTTGCATACGACTAATATGGTGTTACTTGATATTGCCTCCTTGGGGAGGATTAATGGCACAAAAACCACTTTAATAGGTCTCATCACATGTATACAGGAATAAAAAAAAAATTATCACATGACAAACTTGAAAAAAGCATGAAAAAGCTTAATACATAAATACTAACTTGTCTAAATGCAACTATTAAGTTTAACCATTCGAATAAGTTTAATATCAAACATTCAAGCTATTTAAATGCATAATTTACAAATATAAAACTTATTTGGCTATTTTGCCTTTAACCGGACGAGAAGTACTTAACACACAAAACACTAACTTTTTACTGTACAATAGTCTTTGTATCAAGTTAACGTTTTAACCAAGTTTAATATTTCAAATCTAAGCAATTTAAATGCATAACAGACAAATATATCTAATATTGTTTAAATATTTTTCCTTTAATGGGTTCAAAAATACCTAATATACAAAAATACTTTTTCTTTAAGCAACAATCAACAAATCAAATTTAATTATTTGAGCAAGTTTAACATCATATATTTGAACCACTTTGATGCAAAACAAACAAATAGTTAGATGGACATCAGATAAGATAACATACATAGATTCAGTTTTTTTACCAAGAAAATGGCTTCATCAATATTCACAGATTTGGTTTGGAAAACCGTTTCATTTCTAAGTAGCCACAAGGACGACGAAGCAGCCGCCCATGAGATAAAGCACCATTCTTTCATACACCCGAGCAATACATAACAAAGTATGACGCATAGATTCAGGTTTGCACTGACGTAAATTAAAATTTTAGTATAATCATAATCAAACAGTCATATTGAGATTTTAATATTAAGATAATCATAATCAAATTTTATATTAAAATTTTAAACATAATCATAAAACCTCGTCTTGAGTAAAAATTAAATTTTAGAAGTTACTTCGAAGAACAAATCTCCTGATGATTAACAACTTAAACTTTGTTAGATTCAGACAGTGTTTTCGACAAGACAATTTTACAAATATAAAGCTGCCTTTTTAAAGGTGTTATCAAGTTGAGTTGAATTAAACAGTAAAATGCTCGAGCTCAAATATGATTGGAAACTCTCTACTCAAAACTTTTTTGAACTTGATCAAGTTTTTTTTTCTTGTTAAGGGGCAAATGATCTTTATGATCGGAAAAGTGTCAATTTATATTTTGAGTCACTAAATTTGGTATCGATTTTCATATAAATCATAAATCTATAATTTCATCAAATTATATCACTGCACTTATATTATAAATAAACTAACTCAACATACCTATGTGATATATGTCTTTGAGACATTATCTTGATGAGGAGTAAGAATTAAGCCATGTATTCACTACTGAATAAGTTTTGCCACTAGAATTCCTTAATGAAAATAGCAAAAGTGACTTAAATTATAAATAGTGAAAGTTTAATGATGTGATTCATGTGTGTTGTCTAACACTTACTCAAATGGTTAAACATAATTTTAGATAAAAAAATTAAGTTATTTAATCTCACTCAATTAGGCTCGTTTAACTAATAAAAAATAAGCTCTATTGATGCTCAAGTTCAAATTCGATTATTTATACCCAAATTTAAATTTAAATTTGATTTGAGATTTTTTTAATAGTAATAAAAATAATAAAGTATATATAAAGAACCTGATTAAACTCACAAATCACTAGAATCGGATATTAAAATATTTGAATTTGACTCATTCGATAACTCAAGCAGTTCAAGTTCAACTCAACAATAACCAAATTGAATTCTAATTTTTCTTGAACCAAATTTAAATAGCTTGTGAACATAATTATCTTGGTAACGTTTGTAATTTTCCTACACAACAAATGGAGCATAGAAGCAAGGAAGATCTTACAAAATATAATTGAAATGGAAAGTTACAATATAGAGTTGAAAACGACAGAGGTGGAAGCTGTGGAGAGATGAGAAAAATCTTTGGTAGAATGATGAATGGTCCAGACATTCCAAAGTATGTGAAAGGCTTTGATTTGTCTGAATGTGACAAAGTCTTTAATTACTTGTTGATCATGGGGGCCATTCTTTTCATTTCATGTTTCCAAGGCGTTTCGTCAAGTGAAACGAAAATTTAGAAAAGAAAGAAAAAAAATCTCAATCGTGAAGTTGAGATTAGATTTCAACCTTAAATAAATAGATATATATCTTTTCATATCAATTTTTATTCTGTTTGATATTTACATAATGATTCAATCAAAGTTGACGATCGCGATCATGCCTTGGCCCTCATCGCTTGTCTCTTTCTTGAAAGACTATAACCTCCATTTACTTCTAAAAAGATATGAGTTTTCTAAGACTGCATTGCTATCTTGCAATTGGATGTCTGGACCGTCGAAACAATCAAAGATCAATAGAGTTTCCCCATCTCCAGTTGGCCACTGAAACTTGAGACTGAGTCTTGCATTTTAACTCTCTTTCTGAACCGTATATTGTGGTTTTAGCCAAATAATTAAACGGATTTCTTACTCAAAATGTGAGTCAAAGGATGCAGTGCCAAAACCCACTGGAGCAAAGTATTTCAAGAATACTGAACTAATATTAGAAATATACTAACTCAGCTGTTTCTCTCCTTATGAGTTGCCTTATGCCCACGCCCAACCTTATGGCAAAAACCGTATATTTGTCGGTTTGTGTATTATATTGTATTCATATTATAATTATATTTGTTGTATTATATTTTATATAAATTTTGATACATTAATAGTTTATGTTTTATAGATTTAATAGATTCATCTATTAATGTCGCATTTTTATTAATTTTTATATGTTCTAATTATTTTTATATCAAAGTTCATATCATATAATCATATTTTATCAAAAATTACAAAGTCTAACTTCAACCTCAGTACTATGTATCATTAAACTTTTGCAAACACTGACTCGGCACAAACACTGTACTAAGTGTCTAAATCCTAAAATTAGATCTGAAAATAGTGCATTCGCATTGTACTTATATCATAATTATATTTAAAATATTATTTATATAAATTTTGATATATTAATAATTATGTATATAAATTTTAATCTATTTTATTCGTGTCATAAATATATTTAATCTATTATAATTTTATATAAATTTTGATGTATTAGTAATTTTTATTATATAGATTTAACACATTTATTTATTAATGTTATATTCATATTAATTTTTATACGTTCTGATCATTTTTATCAAGTTCATATCATGTAATCATATGTTAGCAAAAATTACAAAGTCTAAGTTCAACCTCAGTACTACTATATATCGTTAAAATTTTACGAAGATTGAATTTTCTTGCTCAGCTAAGAAATGTTTTAGTGTTCTTTTTTTTTTAATTTTACATTAAATTTTTTAACTTAAAAATGTTTTTAAAGAATAATTTTAAGAAATATTTGTAATACTCTCCTAAATTATATAAAATCATACGTAAAAAACAATAATATTTGTAATTGGTTATTCTTAATAAATAAAAATTCTAATTACATGGAAGGTGTTTCATTAAATAAATTTATTTGATAATAAAAAAATAAAGGTTACATTATATTACTTAATCTTGATTTTTAATTTTTCATTGATCTGTGAAAAAAAAAAAAAAGAAAGAAAAATTACGTTAATCCAAAATTTCATGTTAATGTATAAGTAAGAATTCTAATAACAATGAAAACTTTTGTTAAATAGATTTATTTGATTATAAATAAATAAGGAAATTAAATTTTATAGCGAATTACTTTACCTTTAGAGTTTAATTTTTTTTTATTAATCTGAAAAAATAAAAATAACATAGTTATATTAATCTCATTTAACAAGTTAATATAAATTTTGATTAATGTAAACTTTATTAATTATAATTGTAATTACTTATATAGTAAAAAAAATTATTTCATTTATATTTAATATTTTATATTACAATTATAATATTTTAAATAACGATTTTAATAATCAAATTATTATTTGATTTTAAATTACTAAGACTTTTGAGATAGAAAAAATTGCAACTCATCTAGAAATAATTTTCATGAATTTAATTTGTGAAAATGATTGATGCAATGAAAAGAGAAAATTGTGCCCCTTCTACCAAGTTATATATTGTCTCCAATGGAAATAATTTCACGAATTTATTGCAATTAATGTAAAATATTCTAACAAGAAATTCTTATAGTGTTATAAATATTAATACAACGACTAATAAGACAAATGAAACCGAAGAAAAATCAAATTTAAGACGTCATACAAATTAATTATTTCATTTCCACATCGTTGACAAATGGTAGACATCAACTATTTAGAAGATACTTTTTATCAAAAATTGGACCAATATATACTTCTGAAAATGAAGGGTGCGAAAATGATTGAACAGAAAGGAGATTTAATAGAAAA
This sequence comes from Adansonia gregorii, assembly GCA_038382025.1. Classification (NCBI taxonomy): domain Eukaryota; kingdom Viridiplantae; phylum Streptophyta; class Magnoliopsida; order Malvales; family Malvaceae; genus Adansonia; species Adansonia gregorii. Next base: position 22,454,965 of record JBBYHO010000003.1, on the reverse strand, counting down.
ATTGGGAATTTAATATTTCGAGCGTAGTTTTTTGAGAAATTAATCTCTAAGTTGTTTTCCTCGATGAGTATTTGCAATCCTTCCACGTTATAAATAAATTATTTTTGAAAGGCAAAAATAGAGGTGTTCATTTTTGGATTCTTTGTTCAAGTTTGTTTTCAGTCTATCCATATTATTTATATTTATATTTATTAATTAATTAAAAATTAAAAAATTATTTTTATATTAATACTTATATATATATATTTTATAATTAAATATAAAAAAATATTTTTAACTATTAAATATCAAATTGGGCAGAGCTAGTTCGACCCGAATTGATAAAAGACTTGTCCAATGTCCAACCTAAACAAGTCGAGCTTGTCGAATAAATTGGCCTGTGGACAAGTCTAGGCAAAAGTATTTTTTTTATTGAGAATCGAAGTGGTGACTACATGAACCTGGGTTTAGTTTATTTAATTTATATAATCACCTATAAAATGTAATAACCAATAATTTTAAAATTAAAATTCTCATATTTACAACCTTTTCTTCTATGCAACTTCTAGCTTCGTTCAACTTATAGCATATGCAGTAATAAGGCATCATATTTTTTTATTTGAAAATTAATTAAGTTTGAGAAATTCATTAGTACATGTTTCTATTAATACAGGAATTGTTTTCTTTGAGTTAATAAAAAGTGGTTTTTATTTAAATTCTTCATGGTGAAAAATTAATTTATTTTTTGAAAAATACAAAGTACAAGAGACTTATCTCCTTGCTAATGTTCCAAATTCCAAAGACCATGACTTAGAGTTCATTTTCGGTCGACAACGAAAAAGAATCTATACTTTAAGAAAAATAATCTTCTATTTTTGTTTTATTCTCGTTTAAATTCATCCACGAAAAATTTTTTTTAGCTAAAACTCGGTTTGGTTCGTAGAATTTAAAAAATTTATTTTATTGCCAAAAAAACATTAAATATTTAAAAAATTATTTTATATATTATATTTATACTTTTCAAAGTTAAATTTAAATAAAATAATTTTTATTAATTAAATAATACTTGAGTCTATCATGTCTAAACCTAATTTAACTTAAGTCGAGACCACTAGACTAGGCGAGTTAAATTGATTCAAATCTTAAACCTTAATTAATTATATATATATATATGTTAAATGAAAAAAAATCCATGGTACAATTGTCAATTTTTCTACATATAATTTAATCCATCAACTTAAAAGAGAAGGTGGGAGAAAGACAGACAGGGAGAGCTTGAATCCTTATCTCGTGTTTAACCGATGCTTGCAAATTGCAAGGACCTTGACTTAGACAGCTCAGCGCACATCAACCATTTTCTTTTTGCTCAACAAAATTAAATGCAAAGTCTGAAGAAATATATCTTTTCACTTATTTATCACAGAATAACCGGCTGTCGTGTTTTATTTGCAAGAGATTTGTTATAGTCGTTGACAATTCAACTTAAAATCAATGGTAATAGATAAAAATATTCAATTTGAATGTAAAATAGTAATTTAAAATTTTATCGATTTAAATAACATCATTTTAACACGATCATCAAATGTAATAGCAGAGCTTTCTTGCATCAGATCGATGCAGGGTTTCATGGACAACTAATTAGGTGTTAACTTGATATTGCTACCTTAGGGTGGATTAATAACATATGATTTTACATAAAACAACACCACCTTACTAGGTCCCATCACGTGTATGTAAGATAAAATTAAGAAAAAAACTTATCATGTGATAAATAAGGAAAGAGTAATAAGCGGACAATATCTATGGATAATGGAACAAAACTTACCCTGGTACTATGTTAAGCATCTAACTTAAAAAACAATTCGTAATCACATGCAATCTAAAATTTAATCAAGATAAGATAATATCTATTCAATAATAATGTGAAAGATTGTGTTTGACCATTCAAAATTTAGATGCATAACTTAAAAATATAAATGCTTTTTAATGGAATGAAAGGTGTTTAATATTCAAAAGACTAACTTTTTTCTATTCTTATCATATAATGTTTAATCATTTGAGTAGGTTTAATATTTCATTCTTAATTTTTTTTAAATGCATAACTTATAAATATCAATGTTAAAAAAAAGAGGGCCAAAGGTCAAGTTGATAAGACTTTTGGGTCACTGGTTTAATCAATCTAACAGCTTGAACTGCCTGAACTAGATTATTTAGTTTTTAAAAAATTAAATATTAATTAAATAATTTTAATATCAAATAAATATCAAATATCGTAAATACTTAATAAAAATATACATTTAACTAAATGATATGATTTTTATTATAGATCTAATAAGTTAGAAGTTTCAAATCTTACTATATAAATTATTTTTTGAAAAAAATACTATAAATAAACTTAAAAATTTTATTTTCATCTTTTTCTTTGTTTTAACTAGTTCAACTGGTTTTTCTTTGGCTTTGTTAAATCCAAGTTCTATAACATGTCTTGAACTGGACTAGGCACCAATTCTTGGTTTAACCAGTTCGATTGGTCGGTCTAATATGATTTTTTCAATAGTAACAAATATAAAATTTATTTGATCATTTTGACCTTTAACAGGATGAAAAATGTTTAATAGGCAAATCACTAGCTTTTCTCCATTCAATAGTTACCAATTCAAGTTTAATTATTTGAATAAGTTTAATATTATATACTTGAATTATTTATATGCATAAGTTACAAATATAAAATTTGTTTGACCATTCTGCTTTTTAATCCGATGATAAATGCTTAATACATAAAACATTAACTTTTCACTGTGTAACAATGCTCATATCAAGCTTAATGTTTTAAGCAAGTTAATATAACAAACTCAAGCAATTTAGTTGCATCACAAACAAATATAAAACTTGTTTGAATTTTTTTTCCTTAAAGGGATTAAAAAATGCCTAATACTAAAAAAAAAAAACTAACTTTTTCTCCGTGTAATGATACTAAAATCAAATTTAATCATTTGAATAAATTTGTATATCAAACATTCGAGCTACATATATGCAAAATTAACAAATATTTAGATGAACATTACATGAGATGACATGCATAGGTTATATTTTTACGAAGAAAATGGCTTATTCAATATTCACGGATTTGGTTTGGAAAACTGTTTCATTCCTTTTACAAGTTCCTCCTCCTCCTCCTCCTCCTCCTTCTTCTTCTTCTTCTTCTTCTTATTCGATTTTAAATTACTTAGAATTTTCTGATAGAAAAAATTACAGCACGCCCAGAAATAATTTCATGAGTTTGATTTGTGAAAATGATTGATGTAAGTCAGAAGAGAAAATTGTACCCCTCCTAGCAAGTTATATATTGTCTTCAATAAAAAAAGAAAAAAAAGAAAAGGATAGAGATGGATTAATTATTATACTTTGAATAGAAATAAGCAATCATATTTTTTTCCTTTGAAAATAATTAAGTTTGAGAAGTTTATTAGTATTATAGTCGTTTCTATTAATATAGAAATTGCTTATGTTAATAAAAAGAGGTTTATATTTAAATTCATCATGGTGCAAAATTATTTTTTTCTGAAAAGTATAAAGTACAAGAGACTTATCTCCTTTATCATGTTTAGCCAATGCATGCAAATTCAAGAGTTCATTTTCGCGTGATAATAGAAGAGATTGACTATAAAAGTCTCAAGTCTATACTTTGGAAAATATACTTTTCCATTTATGTTTTATTCTTGTTTAAATCTATCCACAAAAATTTCTTATCTAAAACTCGATCCTGTTCATAAAACTCGAAAAGTTCATTTTGTGTTAAGAATTTTAAAAATTAATATTTATATGTTTCAAAATTAAATTTAAATAAAATAATATTTTATTAATTAAATAATATTTGGGTCTATCTAACTAAACTTGAATTTCATAAGTCATGCCCAAATTAATTTAACTTAGGCCGGATCCACTGAGTCAAGCGAGTTAAATGGATGTCAATCATAAACCTTAATTAAATTAAAAAATCTATTAAATTAGCAAAATGCATGGTACAATTGTCAAATTGTCTATGCATAGTTCAATCCGTCAACTTAAAAAGGGAAAGTGATAGAAAGACAGACAGACAGATAGAGCTTGAAGTTGAGTGCTTATCTCGTATTTAACCAATGCATGCAAATTGCAAATACCTTGACTTAAACAGTTGAGCGCACATGAACCATTTCCTTTTCGCTCGACAAAATTGCATAGAAAGTATGAAGCGTATGCAAGAGGCCAGGTAATCATTGACTATTCAAGTTTAAATTAATTGATAACAGATGAATATGTTTAATTTGAATATAAAATCATTCTAGTACTTAAAATTAAATATATATATATATATATACTTTTTTTTGTAAATTTCCTAAACTTAGGAAGAGATTTCTTTCTATCAATGTTATTTTATGGTTTTTTTAACGTTAAAAAGAATGTGATTTTTTGTTAATTTATGATTTTTGGTGCTTAAATTTTAGTATAATCATAACCATAAAATCTTTTCTTAAGTAAAATTAAACATTAGAAGAAAACTTTGCAGATACTAGACAATTTTACAAATATAAAGCTGCTTTTTTAAGATGTTACCAAGTTGAGTTGAATTTAAGCACTAAAAAGCTCGAACGCTAATTTGACTTAGAACTCGCTGCTCAAATTTTCTTCGAACTTGATAAAGATTTTTTTTTTTTTTTTGCGAGTTAAAGGGTAAAATGATTGAAAAAATTTTACATTTGTTAGTTAAGATTCTAAATAGCTTATGTAAATTATTTGAGTTCCTGAACTTAATATCAATTTTCATGTAAGTCAAAAATATTTATTTTATCAAATTATGTTACTGAACTTCTATTATTAGAAAATTAAGTCACTTACGTTAAAATAATTCTAACAAAAAAACTAACTCAACATGCATATATGACATATGTCTTTGAGACATTATCTTGATAAGGAGTAAAAATTAAGCCATGTACGCAAACTAAAGTTTTTTCATTAGAATTACTTAACAAAAATAGTGTCAATGACTTAATTTATTAATAATGAAAGTTTAGTGATATAATTTAAGTATGTGATAGTAAATGTACTCAAATGGATAAACTTGATTTTAGATAAAAACTGAATTGTTTAATCTCATTCGATTAGGCTCATTTAACTAATAAAAAATAAGCTCGATTTATGGTCAAGTTCAAATTCAATTTTTTATGCTCAAACTTGAATTTAAGTTTGATTTGAGATTTTTCAATACTAATAAAAAATAATAAAGTATATATAAAAAGCTCGATTAAACTCACAAATCATTGAATTTAGGTACTGAAACATTCAAATTTGACTCATTCGATAACTCAAGCTGTTCAAGATCAACTCAACAATAACTGAAATGAATTTTTTTGAACCAAGTTTAAATAGCTTATGAACATAATTATATCGCTTACATTCCTAGTTTTGCTACTCAGCGTATGGAGCATAGAAGCAAGGAAGATCTTAGAAAATATTATTGAAATGGAAAGTTATAATACAAAGTTGAAAACGACAGAGGTGGAAGCTGTGGAGAGAGGGGGAAAATCTTTGGTAAAATGATGAATGGTTCAGACATGCAAACGTGGAAAGCTCCATCTTGTGAAAGGCTTTGATTTGTTTGAATGTGACAAAGTCTTTAATTACTTGCTGATCATGTGGCCATTCTTTTCATTTCATGTTTCCAAGGCATATCGTCAAGCAAAATGAAAATTTAGAAAAGAAAGAAAAATATCAATTGCGAAGTTGAGATTAAATTTCAGCCTTAATATATATATATATATATATGTATCTTCATATCAATTTTTATTCTGTTTGATATTTACATAACGATTTCAATCAAAGTTGACGATCGTGATCGTGCCTGGGCCCTCATTGCTTGTCTCTTTCTTGGAAGACTATAACCTCCATTTACTTGTAAAAAGATAAAGTGTTTTCTAAGACTGCATTATTGTCTTGAAATTGGATGTCTGGACCTTTGAACCAATCAAAGATCAACAGAGTTTCCCCATATCAGTTGGGCACTGAAACTTGAGACTGAGTCTTGCATTTTAGACCCTCCTTTCGTACCGTATATCGTGGTTTGAGCATAATAATTAAACGTATTTCTTAGTCAAAAATATGAGTCAAAGGATGCAGTGCCTAAAGTCATAGAAACATAGTATATAAAGAATGTCGACTAACACTAGAAATAGTATATTAATTCACCTGTTTCTTTCCTTATGGTTTGCCTTATACCCACACCCAACCTTATGGCAAAAGCTGGCTTTCTTCTCCCGCTTATGCTTGTGCTACTATTGTCAACCTTTTGGGCTACTTTCTCTGCTTATTCACCCAACATCACCACTGACCAATTGGCCCTTCTAGCACTAAAATCTCTTATTAGTAATGATCCTCGAAACCTCTTGGCAACAAATTGGTCTACTTCTACCTCTGTTTGTAATTGGATTGGTGTCACTTGCGGATCCAAACACTACAGAGTCATTGCTCTGAATTTGTCAGGACTGGATCTCACAGGCACAATCCAGCCTCACTTGGGAAATCTGTCGTTCCTTGCTTGGCTCGATATTAGCTGCAATAATTTCCATGGCTCTTTACCTATCGAATTAGCTAATTTGCATCGGCTGAAATATTTGAACATTGGTAACAACAGCTTCAGCGGTGAAATCCCATCATGGTTTGGTTACTTCACTAAACTTCAAAGCTTGCATTTATTCTGGAACAACTTCACTGGTGTTATCCCATCTACTCTTGGCAATTTGTCAAAACTAGAAAAGTTAACCTTGTTTCACAACGATTTCAAGGGGCAAATTCCTACAACAATCGGAAATCTTTAAAATTTGAAATGGTTAAGTTTGAAGAATAATTCTCTTACAGGTTCCATACCTTTCGTAATCTTCCATTTATTTTCATTAGTTAAAAATTTGTTTTAGAACTAATAATCTCAATTGCAGGTAATCTCCCATCAGGAATATCAAGAGATAATCACAAATAACAGATATTGTTAGATATATTAGACAGATATATTAGACATAGACTGTATAGTTTGTTAC
>JBBYHO010000003.1:22429421-22439929 GCA_038382025.1 Adansonia gregorii | reverse complement strand
TAAAATACCTACATTTGGATTGGAACCAGATTTCTGGTAGAATTCCAAATGGTCTATTCAAGTGCAAAGAGTTAGAGTATTTATACCTGTATAGCAACTCTTTGGAAGGAAGTGTGCCAACGGAAATCTGAAATTTGACTATGCTTAGAGAGTTGTATCTTTATAGAAACCACTTCACAGGTATAAAAAGTCACAGGCTCTTAGTTATCATATTAGAATTATTTTTGAAAGTCAGTATGATTTATTAAGAATAGGTAGTGGAAAGATTAGGACCGGCAACCCAAAGCTCATAAGGAAAAAAACAAGGAGGAGGAACCCAGCAAACATAGAACAATTACATGAAAATCAAAGGGTCTTTGAATCTTCTGTTAAACAATCAACAACGGAATTCAAACCCCTAAGAATCTCAGTAAACGTGAGAATTTTATCATAGTTTTTTATTGTCTAAGAATTTTATTATAATTTTAGAGTTATCTTTTGTCATTACGTCAATAACGTTTTTAAGTATCAATTATACATTTTTACTATATTTTAGGTACCATATGCTTAATTAACTAAAAAAATGACATACCATGATTAGTTGAAAATTTATATTTATTGATAATTTTATATTTTTTTTTCCTTTAAATTTTAATTTTCAAGCAAGAATTTCATAACAAAAACTTAAACATTTACTAATAAACATTGTGTCAACCAATTAATTTTATCATTTGAGTTATAAATTTGAGATTCGTCGTAATAATAAAAACCATTTGAAGTTGTCATAAGCATTACAAAAATAAAGAAAAGTTGCGTGTTTAGAAAAAAATAAATAAATGAAAAAGTTGCCTATAACACTCAAGAAATAATTTAAATTTTGAAATTTGAAGAATGTAATTTAATGTTTCAGGTGAAATTCTACCAGTTATTGAAAACTCGACTTCTCTCATATACCTTGATCTTTCTGGCAACAATTTAACAGGTATAATTTCATCTTTCCTCTACTTTGTTTTCAATTTTTTTGTGAGAATTTGATAACAAAAAAATAAAAATAAAACTTTACTTATAAATGTGTATCAACTATTTTTTTTTTATCATTTGACCTATAAATTTTGCATAATTATTAAAACCAATTGAAGTTGTCATAAGTATTATAAAAATAAATAAATGTTGCATGTTTAAAAAAATGAAAATAAAATATTTCCCTACAGTGCCCAAAAAATAAATTATGTTTTGAATTTTGAATGATTTAATTTAATGTTTCAAGTGAAATTTCATCCATTTTCAAAAATCTGACTTCTCTCGAAGACCATGATCTTTCTGAAAACAACTTAATAGGTATAATTTCATCTTTCTTCTACTTTTTTCAATTTTCAAGAAGGAATTTGATAACAAAAGATTAACTATATTTATAAACATGTATCAACCATTTTCTTATCATTTGAGCTATAAACTTGGGATTGATATAATAATTAAAACCATTTGAAGCTATTATTATAAAAATAAACAAACATTGCATGTTTTTTTTTTTTTAAAAAAAAGAAAGAAAAAATAAAATTGTCCCAATAGCTCTTAAGAAATGAACAAAGTTTTGAGTTTTGAAGGATTTAATTTTATGTTTCAGGTGAAATTCCCTCTACTATTGGAAACCTGATTTCTCTCAAAGGCCTTCATCTTTCTAATAACTACTTAACAGGTATAATTTCATCTTCCTTCTGACTTTTCAATTTTAGTTGAGAATTTGATAACAAAAAGTTAAAACTTGCTTATAGACATGTATCATTTATTATTTTTATCATGTGAGCTACAATTTTGAGATTCGTTACAATAATCGAAACCATTTGAAGCTATTATAAGTGTTATAAAAATAAATAAATGATGCATGTTCAAAAAAATAAATAAATAAATAAATTTGTCGCCTATAGTCCTAAGAAATAAATTAAGTTTTGACTTTTGAAGGAATTATTTCAATGTTTCAGGTGAAATTCCACCCGTTATTGGGAACTTAAATTCTCTCGAATACCTTGTTCTTTCAGATAACAACTTAACAGATATAATTTCATCTTTCTTCTACTTTTTTTTTTCCAGTTTTTAGATGAGAATTCAATAACAAAAAAAATCAAAACTTTACTTATAAACTATTTTTTTTTTTTATCATTTGAGCTGTAAATTTGAGATTCTTCATAATAACTAAAAAACAATTTGAAGCTGTCATTACTCATAAATATTATAAAAATAAATAAAAGTTGCATGCTTAAAAAAAGAAATAAATTTAAGTTTTGATTTTTGAGAGATTTAATTCAATGTTTCAAGTGAAATTCCACCTACTATTGGAAACTTGTCTTCTCTCAAATTCCTTTCTCTTTATCATGACAACTTGAAAGGTATAATTTTATCTTTCTTCTAGTTTTTTGTTATTAGAATTGTGCAGCCCTTTGAAGTAATTGAAATGCAAATTAATTCAAGTATTTGTCAGAAAGATAGTAGTTTAACCATTTTTTAGTGGAGGGTTTCCTTTTTGTTAGATTACAATCTTAGAGTCATGCTCATGCACCTAGAAATGGCTTGATGTTGGGGAGTAAATTAACCTATAATTTTTCTTGGCTATTCACATCATGCATGTGTTACACCACAAAAATAGTTTATTTGCATTTTTTTCACTTCAAAGAATCTTCAAACTTCTAATTCTACTCTATTCGAAATTTTATCTAAGGATGAATTCCTGCTTTACCACCTTCATTGCGGTGGTTTATTGCTTCTGAGATTAACTTAGTTGGAGAAATCCCTTCCACAATATGCACTCTGAGTTTTCTTGAAGTTCTTTGTTTGTTTCAGAATAATTTGGGTGAAAGGATTCTGAATTGTGTTGAAAAATTGAGTTCCTCTGTTTTATACATTGATCTACATAAGAATAATTTTTGTGGTAAAATACCAGAAAATTTTGCTAAAGGTTGCATGCAGCAACCAAGTAGAAGGGTCACTACCACGATCTTTGGGTAATTGCAAAGGTTTGAAATTTCTAGATGTTGGGAACAACAATTTAAACGACACTTTTCCAAGTTGGTTAGGAAATTTGGATCATCTACAAGTTCTTATCTTGAGATCCAATAGATTCTATGGTCACTTAGATAACTCCAAATTCATATTTTCCTTCACTGATTTGCGCGTCATTGATATTTCTCAAAATAACTTCAGTGGCTACTTACCTAAGAAATTTTTTGAAAATTTGCAAGCCATAAAGAAAGAGTATGAAAAGAAAGCTAAAGAAGGGTATATAAGCGATGTATTACCCGGTGGATTGATTTATTATGGTTATGGTGTATCTTTTGCCACAAAAGGGTTGGAAATAGAGTTTCATTCAATACTAAACATTTGGACAGCAGTTGACTTTTCGAACAATCAATTCTTTGGAGAAATTCCTGACGCACTTGGTAAACTTCATTCACTTATAGTCCTCAACCTTTCTCGCAATAGTTTAACAGGTGCTATCCCATCATCATTAGGAGATTTATCAGCACTTGAATCATCAGATCTTTCATGGAACAAGCTTGAGGGAAGAATTCCAGCAGATTTGAAAAACCTCATATTCTTGGAGGTACTAAACCTTTCTCATAATTATCTGATCGGACCTATTCCTCAAGGCAATCAATTTGATACTTTCACAAATGATTCTTACAATGGAAACTTGGGTTTATGTGGATTCCCAATGTCAATGAGTTGTAATAATGATGGGAAAATGAAGCCAAATCCATCAAAGGCCTCTTCTACAAGAGAATTTTCTTGGAAATTTGCTATGTTGATGGGTTATGGAAGTGAGTTGGTCTTCGGATTGAGTATGGGATATATCGTATTCACCATTGGAAGACCATGGTGGTTCGTTAGAATGATTGAGAGATGTCAACAGAAATATGTTAGAGGGAAAATTCGAAGAAGTGGAGGAACAAAATAGTTCAAATATTTTTTTATTGCAATAAGTTCCTTTCGGGATAAACCTTAAACATAGAGAATTTCTTTCTTACAAATTATCAATAAATATTTTCAGATTCACTCTCATGCAAGTTGAATCTTGACAAGAAAGGGGATTTAAAGCTTTTGGTGCTTAGATTTTCAAGGCAAGTGTTCTATATATATATTTAGGATTTATATTTGATTCACTGACAATGTATAAATTTAAACAATGTTAGTGAATCAAATTATACCACCTCATTAAAAATATAATCATTTGTATTTATTTTTAAAAGCTTTTAATAAGATAACATGATCCAATTTATTAATAATATATAAATTTATTTATCGTTAATGCATTAAATATAAACTTATATATATGTGTGTATAAATATATATTCAAGGTTTTTTTTGGTTGATTCCTAAGAAAAAGTAGTCAACGATATTTGACATCGTCCTAGTTACTTTTGAGGTGGGCACACTACTATTATTTCTTTGCAATATTGGGTCCATTTTGAGAGAATTATTAAGTTTTATAATAATTTATTTTGTTAAATTTTAAATGATGCAAATTTCAAGGTAATGTTAAAGATACTATCACAATTAGCGAATTTTTTTTTTATTTGCTTTGTATCGTTTCTTGGTTGAACACTTTGAAATATTAAAGTAAATGGTCGAGTACGATATACTCTTTGAGACTTTATGTATTTGCTGCAAATAAGCTTAATGGCATCAGAGTTGAGAATATCAACTAAATTGCTCTGCAAAACTGTGGCTTTCAAATAGGCAAGATTGGCGCTGAATTTTTCTCCATTGATCGCCTATGACCACTCAAAGTAGATGGTAAATGTCAAATACGAGTATATGCTTGATATATTGTGGTTTTAGCCAAATAATTAAACGGATTTCTTACTCAAAATGTGAGTCAAAGGATGCAGTGCCAAAGCCCACTAGAGCAAAGTATTTCAAGAACACTGAACTAATATTAGAAATATACTAACTCAGCTGTTTCTCTCCTTATGAGTTGCCTTATGCCCAAGCCCAACCTTATGGCAAAAACTGTATATTTGTCGGTTTCTGTATTATATAGTATTCATATTATAATTATATTTGTGGTATTATATTTTATATAAATTTTGATACATTAAGAGTTTTTGTTTTATAGATTTAATACATTTATCTATTAATGTCGCATTTATGTTAATTTTATATGTTCCAATTACTTTTATATCAAAGTTTATATCATGTAATCATATTTTATCAAAAATTACAAAGTCTAACTTCAACCTCAGTACTATGTATCATTAAACTTTTGCAAGCACTAACTCGGCACAAATACTGTATTAAGTGTCTAAATCCTAAAATTAGATCTGAAAATAGTGTATATGTGTTGTAGTTATATCATAATTATATTGAAAGTATTATTTATATAAATTTTGATATATTAATAATTATGCATATAAATTTTAATCTATTATGTTCATGTCATAAGTATATTTAATATATTATAATTTTATATAAATTTTGATGCATTAGTAAATTTTATTATATAGATTTAACATGTTTATTTATTGGTGTCATATTCATACTAATTTTTATACGTTCTGATAATTTCTTATCAAGTTCATATCATGTAATCATATTTTAACAAAAATTACATAGTCTAACTTTAACCTCAGTGCTACTATATATCATTAAAATTTTACAAACATTGAATTTTCTTGCTCAGCTAAAACATTGTATTAAGTGTCTAAATCCTATCATTAGATCTGAAAATATTTACATATTATAATTATATCTAAAGTATTATTTATATAATTGTGCATATAAATTTATACATGAATATACATTCGTATTATGTTCGTGTTATTTTTTATGCCATATTATATTTTATGTCATATTTTTTATATTATGTCTGAAATTATTAAATCTAGTAGGTAACCCATCCGCTTTCAAAATAAAGACAAGGTGATTTTGCGGACACATCTGGACAGGGATCCAATCTGGTTAGCAAGTTATCTATGTATTTGTATTCGGATACTAATGATAATAAAGGACATGTATCTACGACTTGATTTCCCTAAGTCTAAGATTTCCCTACTTAATAAATTGTCAAGAAATGTTTTATACATTAAAAAAAAAACATTCTATAAAAGTATTTAGTGTTCTTTTTTTTTTAATTTTAAAATAACTTTTTTACCTTAAAAATGTTTTTAAAGAATAATTTTAAGAAATATTTGTAATACTCTCCTAAATTATATAAAATCATGCGTAAAAAACAATAATATTTGTAATTTGCTATTCTTAATATTTATTATTAATAATATTTATCTAATTAATAAATAAAAATTCTAATTACATGGAAAGTCTTTCATTAAATAAATTTATTTGATAATAAAAAAATAAAGGTTACATTATATTACTTAATCTTGATTTTTAATTTTTCATTGATCTGTGAAAAAAAAAAAAAGAAAAATTACGTTAATCCAAATTTTCATGTTAATGTATAAGTAAAAATTCTAATAACAATGAAAACATTTGTTAAATAAATTTATTTGATAATAAAGAAATAAGGAAATTAAATTTTATAGCAAATTACTTTACCTTTAACAGTTTAATTTTTTTTATTAATCTTAAAAAAATAAAAATAACATAATTATATTAATCTCATTTAACAAGTTAATATAAATTTCGATTAATGTAAACTTTATTAATTTTAATTTTAATTACTTATATAGTAAAAAAATTTATTCCCTTCATATTTAATATTTTATATTACAATTATAATATTTTAAATAACGATTTTAATAATCAAATTATTATTTGATTTAGATTACTAAGACTTTTGAAATAGAAAAAATTGCAACTCGTCTAGAAATAATTTTCATGAATTTAATTTGTGAAAATGATTGATGCAATGAAAAGAGAAAATTGTGCCCCTTCTACCAAGTTATATATTGTCTCCAGTAGAAATAATTTCATGAATTTATTGCAATTAATGTAAAACATTCTAAAAAGAAATTCTTATATTGTTATAAATATTAATATGACGACTAATAAAAGAAAAAAGAAACCCAAAAAAAATAAAATTTAAGACGTCATACATATTAATTATTTCATTTCCACATGATTGAGAAATGGTAGACATCAACTATTTAGAAGATACTTTTTATCAAATATTGGACCAATATATACTCCTGGAAATGAAGGACGCGAAAATGATTGAACAGAAAGGAGAAAATTCTTCCATGTCGAACAAGTTAATATTTATTCCAACAAAGAAATTGTGAATTTAATATTTCGAGCATAATTTTTTGAGAAATTAATCTCTTAAGTTGTTTTCCTGAATGACTATTTGCAATCCTTATACGTTATAAATAAATTATTTCTGAAAGGCAAGAATAAAGGTGTTCATTTTTTGATTTTTTGCTCAAGTTTGTTTTCAGTCCATCCCTATTATCTCTATTTATTTTCAGTAATTAATTAAAAATTAAAAAATTATTTTTATATTAATATTTATATAATTTATAATTAATTTAAATAAAAATATTTTTAACTATTAAATATCAAATTGGGCAAAGCTAGACCGACCCAAATTAATAAAAGACTTGACCAATGCCTGACCTGAACAGGTCAAACTTGTCAGATAAATTGGCCCATGGACAGGTCTAGGCAAAAGTATTTTTTTTATTGAGAATTGAAGCGGTGACTACATAAACCTGAGTTTAGTTTATTTGATTTATATAATCACCTATAAAATGTAATATCTAATAATTTTAAAATTAAAATTCTCGTATTTACAACCTTTTCTTCTTCTATGCAACTTCTAGCTTCGTTCAACTTATTGCATATGCAGTAATAAGGCATCATATTTTTTATTTGAAAATTAAATAAGTTTGCGAAATTTATTTTTACATGTTGTTTATATTAATGCAGGAATTGTTTTCTTTAAGTTAATAAAAGTGGTTTATATTTAAATTCTTCATGGTGAAAAATTAATTTATTTTTTGAAAAATACAAAGTATGAGAGACTTATCTCCTGGCTCGTGGGCCAAATTCCAAAGACCACGACAATGAAAGAGATTAACTACAAACGTCTTAACGTCTATACTTTAAGAAACATAATTTTCCATTTCTGTTTTATTCTCCTTTAAATTTACCCACGAAAAATTTTTATTTAAAGCTCGATTCTGTTTGTTGAACCTGAAAAATTCATTTTGCTGTCAAAAAACTTTAAATATTTAAGAAATTATTTTATATATTTTATTTATACTTTTTAAAATTAAATTTAAATAAAATAATTTTATTAATTAAATATTATTTGGATCTATGAAACAGAGCTTAAGCTTCAAAAACGAAACCGAATTTAATTTGAGTCGAATCCGCTAGACTAGACAAGTTATATGGATTCAAATCTTAAACCTTAATTGATTTAATATATATATATATATATGCTAAATAAAAAAATCCATGGTACAATTGTCAATTTTTCTACATATAATTTAATCCATCAACTTAGAAGAGAAGGCGAGACAAAGACAGAGAGATAGAGAGAGCTTGAATCCTTATCTCGTGTTTAACCACTGCTTGCAAATTGCAAAGACCTTGATTTAAGACAGTTCAGTGCACATCAACCATTTCCTTTATCGCTCGACAAAATTGAATGCAAAGTCTGAAGAAATATATCTTTTTCACTTATTGATCACAGAATAACCGGCTGTGGTGTTTTATTTGCAAGAGACCAGGTATAATCGTTGACAATTCAACTTAAAATCAATGGTTATAGATAAAAAGATTCAATTTGAATATAACATCACTTTTACAGGATCATCAAATGTAATAGCAGAGTTTTCTTGCACCGGATTGATGCAGGGTTTCGCGGACAACTAATTTGATGTTAACTTTATATTGCTACCTTAGGGCGGATTAATAGCACATGATTTTACCTAAAACAACACCACTTTAACAGGTCCCATCTGTTGCATGTAAGATAAAAAAAAAAAGTTATCATGTGATAAATGTGGAAAGAGTAACAAGCAAACAATATCCATGGATAACGGAACAAAACTTACTTCTAATATTATGTTAAGCATCTAACTTAAAAAGAATTAGTAATCACACGCAATCTAAAATTTAATCAAGATAATACTTATTTCATAATAATATAGAGTTTTTATATAAAATTTAATCATTTGAATAAATATAATATTTCACCCTCGAGTTATTTAGACCCATAACTTATAATTATCAATGTTAAACAAGGTCAAACCGGTAAGACCTTTGGGTTACCGTTCCATTCCTTTTTACACTTTCCTTATTATTATTATTATTCGATTTATGAAAATGATTAATGCAAGTGAGAAGAGAAAATTGTACCCCTTCTATTTGATTTTAAACTACTTGTAACTTTTTAGATAGAAAAAACTATAACTCATCTAGTCATGAGTGTCATTTGTGAAAATGATTGATGCAACTGAGAAGAGAAAATTGTACCCCTTCTATTTGATTTTAAATTGTTTAGGGTTTTCAAACAGAAAATATTACAAATCGTTTAGAAATAATTTCATAAGTTCCATTTGTGAAAATGAATGACGCAATTGAGAAGAGAATATTGTACCTCTTCTAGCAAGTTATATATTATCTTCAATAGAGAAAAAAAGGATAGACATGGATTAATTATTATACTTTGAATGGAAATAAGTAATCATATTTTTCCTTTGAAAATAATTAAGTTTGAGAAGTTCATTAGTATTTTAGTCGTTTCTATTAATAAAGAAATTTCTTAAGTTAACAAAAGGTAGTTTAAATATAAATTCATCATGGTGAAAAATTAATTTGCTTTTTTGAAAAGTACAGGGTACAAGAGGCTTATATCCTTGATAATATGTAGCCAATGCGTGCAAACCCGAGAGTTCATTTTGCTTGAAAATGAAAGAGATTGACTGCAAAAGTCTTTAAGCCTACTTTTCCACTTATGTTTTATACTTGTTTAAATTTCTCCACGAAAATTTTTTACCTAAAACTCGATCCGGTTCATAAAACTCGAAAAGTTCACTTTTTTTTAAAAAATTTAAATATTTTAAAATTTATTTTATATTAATATTTATATGTTTCAAAATTAAATTTAAATAAAATAAATTTTTATTAATTAAATAATATTTAAGTCCATTGAACTAAACTTGAACTTCATAAGTCATGCCCAAACATTATTTAGCTTGGGGTGGATCCATTAGGTCAGACGAGTTAAATGGATGCGAATCATAAATCTTACTTAATTTAAAAAATATATTAAATTAACAAAATGCATGGTACCATTTTCGAATTTTCTATGCATAGTTTAATCCATCAACTTAAATAGGGCAAGTGAGAGAAATACCGACAGACAGAGAGAGCCTAATGTTGAATGGTTATCTCGTGCTTAACCAATGCATGCAAATTGCAAATATCTTGACTTAGACAATTAAGCGTACATCAAGTCATTTCCTTTTCGCTCGATAAATTTGTATGCAGAGTATGCAGCGTATGCAAGAGGCCAAGTAATCATTGACTATTCAAGTTTAAATTAATAGTTAATAGATGAAAAT
>JBBYHO010000003.1:22410119-22429321 GCA_038382025.1 Adansonia gregorii | reverse complement strand
AGGACTATAAGTGAACCAAGTTGTCCAAGTGTTTCAGGGATATCCTCTTCGAGCCGATTATGTGAAAAATCAATAACTTTAAAAGCTGTTAAGATCCTCACCAGCTCCATTTCCAACCCTTTCGAGGTAACGAATAGAGATTCCTCGTAATACACATTAATGTTACAAAACTCGTATCTCATGTAATCTGTTGTTTCACCTTTGCTTTTAAACCCATTGCTCATAGCCTCTAAATTTTCAAACAACTTTGTTGGCAAGCTGCCATGGAAGTCATTGTGAGAAAGATCAATGATCCGCAAATCTGAGAAGGAAGATTCCCTTTCAGGATTGCCAATGTGACCATGAAATCTATTCGATCTCAAGACAAGAATTCGTAGATTCTTCAAATTTCCTAACCAACTCGGAAATGTGTCATTGAAGTAATTGTAACCCAAATCTAGAATTTTCAAGTCCTTGCAATTAGCCAATGATTGTGGTATTGGCCCTTCAAATCGATTGCCATTCAAGCGAAAGCCTCTTAACGAACAACTTTTCGGAATTAATGTTCCTGGGATTTCGCCACGAAAGTTATTCATATACAGGTTCAAATGTAAAAGACAGTGGCTTAAATTCCCAAGACAGTTAGGAATTATTCCACCCAAATTGTTCTTAGACACGGCGAGATCTTTAATGGAACTCATATTGCAGATGGACGAAGGGATTTCTCCAAATAATTTATTCTCTGAGACGATGAACCAAAGCAATGAAGGTGGCAGACTTGGAATCCATCCTTCAAGCAAATTTGAACAACGGTTAGGAGAATATTGAAAATTCGTCGAAAGAAGCGACTTATAAACATTAATATATCGTAATGTTATATTACAGTGGTCATGGTGTGGGACATTAATAAATTTACTTAATTAATTAAAAGTTAGAATATTAAAATATAATAAGAGTATTTATGCCTTTTGCTTTTTTAAAAGATTAATATGGAATTTGCCCCTCTTATTTGTCTAATAATCTACCTCAATTGCTAATTTCGTTAATTAAATTGTTGGCGTAACTTAAATAGCTAATAATATATATAATACACACTGCAAATAATGTTAGGAAAGGGAATTTTTTTTATTTTTATTTTTGAAATTATAACTATAAGAAATTATAATCATAATCAAGTACATTCATACATAATTGATAATCACTCGAATTAATTACTAATAATAAAACAAACAAATCAACCAGAGTATAATTAAAAAAATTTATTTCTTTAAATCGAATTAAATTTCAAAAAAGTGAAAAATGATAAAAATAGAAAAAAATTATTTTATATCTTTTTAAACCTTTTTGAAATAAAAATTTTGTGAAAATATTTGGAAAAACAACAAATCTTATTTATTTTCTGAATTAAAAATTTTAGAAAAATTTAAGGAAAAGTCTACAAAATTAAAAGCTTATTTTTAAAAAATTTTTGAAATAAGAAATTAAAACGACATAATTTAAAGAGCATATTGTATATTAACCTTTCAGAAAAGAAATTCATACATTCGACCAACTTCATATAACTTTTTTTAAGACATAATCTCTCATGTCATTTTTTTTTTGTTTACTTTCATTTCTAATGCATATATAATATAATTAAAACAATCTTTTCATAGATATTATGTAAATAATTATAATAGGATGCAATACAAGCAAAATGGGATAAAAAGAGGAGAAAAGGAGGAGGATAACTGTCAAATTATTGGAGTTTAAGTTAAGCAGAGTAAGGGAAGTGAGCTGCCTAATAGTCGATGGAATTACACCTGAAAAAGAAATGGAATTATTCCCTTAGATTTTTTTTTATATAGACAATTAAAGCATCTTAATCAAAACCAAAGTGAGGCTAGCGTTTTGCTTACCTTCCAGGTGGTTGCTTTCGAGACTTATTTCCTTAAGTGAAGTCGAATTCCCGATTTCAATAGGCAAATTGCCTTCCAATTGATTAAAAGCCAAGTGTATTAGTTCTAAGTGTTTGCACTTGAATAAACTTTCCGGTATTCTT
The DNA here is from genome assembly GCA_038382025.1 of Adansonia gregorii. Classification (NCBI taxonomy): domain Eukaryota; kingdom Viridiplantae; phylum Streptophyta; class Magnoliopsida; order Malvales; family Malvaceae; genus Adansonia; species Adansonia gregorii. The sequence continues at coordinate 22,427,301 of JBBYHO010000003.1, read as the reverse complement.
CCAGAAACTTGATTCTCAGTTATACCAATCTCTCGTAACATAGGGAGGTGAATAAATGTATCCGATGAGAGATGATGAGAAAGCTTGTTGAATCCAAGTGCAATTACTTCCAAAGAAGAAATGTTGAAGATTGAGGAAGGGATGGAACCTGAAGGTTCATGTTATAATTCTTACGAATCAATCTTAAAATCAATCGAATAACTTAAGATTTAACTGATACGTAGGATAACCTACTATAAAAGTTTCTTCACTTGTAAACGGAGACAAAAAAGTTTATTACGTGATAAACTCAGGGTAACAAGCATAACTAACATGCAAAACATCATGATAAAATTTGAGTTATATTATCATGCTGCACAATTCAATATTATTTTATTTTTAAGGTCGAAAGATTTCCTATTGAGATTCTACTCGAAAGATGGTTGGCATGCAATTACCTGAGAGCTGATTATTGCTCAAATATAACCTATTTCAAGTTAGAAAGATTTCCAATTGTTACAGGAATCTGTCCTCTGAGATCATTGTCATATAAGAGCAACTTCTCAAGGTTTAACAAAGAATCATTGTCATATTCGTAATATTTTTTGTATCACGTTATTTTCGCAAAACATTTTATTTATTTTTTATATATTATGTTTATGTCTTGTAATTATGTTGTATTCAAAAAAAAATTAATTTTTTAGTATTATAATCGTATTGAAAGTATGGACAAATTTAAGAATAGATAACTTTGACTATTACTTTCAACTATGTGGTTTACATACTTTATTAAAGCATGAAATTCGATTTAATAATTCATGTATTTTTAGTATTACAATCATATTGAAAATATTATATAATCTAACATGTTAATAATTTATATTATATATATATATATGTTGATACATTTGAATTTTCCTATTGCATTTGTACTATTGTTTTGTATTATGTTTGTATTTATTATATCAATTTGTGTCGTACTTTTATATCTTATTTTAATTAATTTCTTGTATCTTATAATTGTAATGTATTTAAAATTATCGAGTTTAAATGAAATCAGAGTGTTATTGCAAGATAATTTATTTATAAAAAAATAGTAATCGCAACATCTTTAGAAAACTTTAATATCAAAGTCATCAATCAAAAAGAAATAAGCCCCAATGATAAAATTACTATCTCATTGACAGAGATTCGATAAAATAATTAGAAAAAACACCATTTACATAAATTTTAACAAATATTTTTAATATGGTCTAAATAATAATATTAAGAAAGAATCAATAGCAATAAAAACAAATAGTGAACCATGTAAAGAGAGTATTTTTGCAATAAGATTTATATTTAATATATTAATATGTATGTAATATTATTATTTTTAAAATTTTTTTTATAATAAATACAAAAACTTTATTTTTAATAAAGTTATATCATTAATTCACAAATAATATATAAATTTAAAAAACGTATCAGATATAAATCTCGTATTAAATATTCAAATAAAAACACAGTAAAAAATTATGACAAAAACCTTCCATCGTTGTGGCTGTCAAAAGGTAAATGATTCAAAATAAACATTAACTGCACCAGATTTTTTATTATTAAAAAAAATGCTCATTTAACATTTTGGATCCAACATATTTAATTATAGTAAAGACAGGATGCGTTTATATAAATAAATTAATCAAGGTTTATCATGTCCCATTGCTAGGCCTTACAATTACCTGCCAAATGGCATAAGTTGAAAATATTTATATTATATTTTTATATAAATTTTGATATATTAATAATTTATATTATAAATTTTTTAAACATATATTTATATTATACCGTGTTAATATCATTTTATATCGTATTTATATAATATCATTTAAAATTATCATACCACTTGGGATAATTATCATTGTGGACCAATAAAGAAGGTAAATAGTATGAGACAATAATAACAGCTACAAAGGATCAATTCCAATGAAATTGGAGTAACGTGGAGTTCTTTTCTTGTTCCTTTTGTTTAGAAAGGAAAGAAAACTTGACAGAGGAAGGCGAAAGGGACTCTTACTCAACTCAAGCAAGATAAACAAACTAAGCACTATTGTGCTTTTTTTTTTTAATTTTTCGTTACTTGAATTTTTTATTTATTTTTAAAAAATATTTATATTTAATATATATCTAAACATAAATATTAAAATTAAAAGTATTCATAAATCAATATTTTTAAATGAATAATTTATATCGCTCATATTATATTTTTTTATTTTTAGATAATTTTTAATAATTTTTGTATTTAATTTTAAAATATAAATGCTTTAATATATTTTAATATTTATATTGTAATATAAAAATTAATGTATATTATGTAAATAAAAAAGTCGATTGAGTTAACTCAAAGTTAAGATGCAGCTTATTTTTTAAAGAGCTTATATGTTTTTTTCAAGCTCATTTTTCAAGCTGTAAGGCTGGATGCGGACGACGAAGTACATGGCGTTTGGATGGGCAAATCCGAAACGGACGAAGGAGCTGACATCCAGAGCCGACGTAGAGGTGGCTGGTTTTAATGAGGAAGGTTGGCCATTTGTCGATGATTTTTACATTACGGCTTATAGTGAATGCATATTGAATGCTAAAGATAGTTCAGCAATAGGTGTTTGCCCTGATGTAGTTTAGAAAAACTCGAAAAATGGCATGATGGTGAATAATACTAGGTTGATTTATGGTCATAGGATAGATGGGAATTCCTTTGTTAGGTTTAGGAAGCCATAGAATTCGACCGATAAGAATTATGATTTGCCTGTGAATCGTCGGAAGCGAGATTTATTTGGTCGTTAGGGTTGATGAAATCATCGGATAGAATTCGGCCTTATGTTTTGCCCCAAACTCATGTGGGTCCAAACAAGTTTACGTATGGACATTTGGTGCTTAATGCTTTGGAGAAGGTGGATGATTGTTTTGGGCCATTGTATGCTGATAATAAGGAGGATCAAGATTTGCTTATTGCATTATATGAATCCTCCCAATCCATCTAAGGTTTTGTACATTAATAAGAAGGAAGCTCTGGTGTTGAGAGTGGAAAGAGTGGTGCCAATTAAGTTTTCGGTGCAGGCAGGGCATCATGTTGCATTGTATATTCGTCGGATTCTCTAGGTCGGAATGCACCATTGAGGAATGCAACTGAGACTATTTATTCTGGAGGGCTGGAAGTGGAAGGAGTTGTAGTAAGCCCTCACAAATTGATTTGGTCTCTCGATAGGAATACCCCCGATCAAGGTTAGTATCAGTCGTACCAGCAGAAGATGGGATGGAAAGTTCAAGCTGTTGATGGTGTTCTATCTGATATGTATAACAATACCGTGTTTTTAGACGATCAACAAGTTACTTTCTTTTGATTTCATCGAAAGATTCGATAACTATTGCTTTCCGGGCTGTAAAGAAGAGTGGCTATCTTGCAATAGGTTTCGGCAGTGGGATGGTGAATAGCTACCCTTATGTTGGCTGGATTGATGATACTGGAAAAGTGCGTTTAAATACATATTGGATTGATGGAAAGCATCCCTCGAATATACATCCGACAAAGGAGAAGCAGACCCATGTTAGGTGCAGGTCAGAAAATGGCATCATTACTTTGGAATTCACATGCCCCTTTAATCCATCATGCAGTCATAATAATAGGCCAGACTGCAACATTGTTGATCTTACAGCTCCTCTTAGAGTTATATGGGCAATGGCTTCCAAGTGGAGCGATGTCACGAATCAAAGGCCTGTGCTGGAGCTGCTTATCCATGGTTCTCCTAAGGTTGACCAAGATTTACAACCTGTATTAGCTGTACATGGGTTTATGATGTTCCTCGCTTGAAGTATTTTGCACAGTATTCGGGATTAGCAATTGTCCTACCTGCCCTTCTTTTTATGGTTGCTGAACTTCAGGCTTTCTATCTCAGCTCTTTTCATGTTAAGCTGGGGATTGCTGATATATTTTTTCACTGTGTGCGACCAGCGAATGCATACCTGAGGCCTAAGAAACCTGAAAATGGGGAGGAAGCTCCTCAAAGAGGCTTCTTTGGAAGTATTTCCATGTAATTGTTGGCAGAGGTGCGGTTGTTGCAGGAATTGGAACACTTTTCACTGGAGTGAAGCATTCAGGAGAAAGATATGGAGGAGAAAACGTTCACGGACTTAGCTGGACGTTAACGATATGGTTCTTGATTGGTGCATTGATAGTCATTTATTTGGCGTACCATGAAAGACAGCACAGGAGGGACAGATTATTAGGAAAGAGCAGCTGGGCACCCAGTAAGTTGAAGAAGAAGATTCCGTTGACCTTTTAAGTCCAAACCAGGCTTCCGCTCAAAAAAGGTTCACAGAATTCAGGACTAATGGAAGTTCAATTAGAGCCATTGAACAGTTTAGATTTACTGATAAACATGTATTTTCTGTTTGGATATAAAAAGCACCATTCATCACCAGTTTCGAGCCTTGCTAGGGATATCGGATGCGGTAAGGATTCATGTCGATCCCAACACCCTGAAAGTTTCCTACCAACATGGAGGTTATATCAATTATTGGATGCGGTAAGGATATCGGATGCGGTAACCTTCCTACCAACGGCCTGCTTTCCCTTCTTTAAGTAGTGACTCTGACAACTTCCTACGAAGCAGCTGTCTACAGCATGTATTTTTGTATACTTGATACACTTTCAGCATATAGTAGAAGGTTATATCAATTTATCAGGCCATATTTCTCTTGATTGAAATAGACCTCACTCTTATCAAATGAGATTATCATTAGATTGTCCAATTTTCTGTTGTCTAGAAGTCTTCATACTTGCAAATGATACATTGATCCTCTAACATACAATCAATTCTTTTTTCTTGCTCTCTTTTTTTCCGAGTATTTTGCTTCTGGTGGATAAGTAGTTTATGTTACTCTGACTTTTTATTTTTCTTGAAGTATCATCTCCGGTGTATATGTCACAATTGATTGCGATAACCCTTATTATATCTTGTTTTAGGGTACATATATGAGGCACAACAACCGTTTATCGAGGTTGGGGTCACAAAAGATGCTATTACGATAATTGCAGTGAAGATAGAAAGCCAAAACTTAAAAATAATTGACTTAATATCCATTTAAATCCTTTATTTGTAGGTGAAGAATTCTTTTCATGACAATGACAACGACGATGGGTAGCAACATTTTTCAACAATGATGCAAAAATTTAACTTCATAATTAAGAACTGCAATATTGTTTACATTCCACAATGAAATTTCAGTCAAGTCAATAGAACTTTCATGAAGAAGTTACATAATATTATACCCCCAAAAAACTAGCATTTCAGTGGGGGAAATTGCCTCCATTGCCGCCCCATTGTAAATCCTTCTCTGCAGTTACCACCAGGGCTCGATTTTATGCTTGCACCATCATCGTCAAGCACCCGAGATGCTTGCGCTTTCAAATCATCAATGTCGAAGTTCCAGGCACTAACTCCTCTTTGATACTCACTCTGTGGTTTAGCTTCTTGTTCAGCTGAAGCCATTTTCTGCAGATCTGGTAGTGCAGCTGGATCATGATTCCGAAGGGCTTTAACCGGATTCAATGTTGGTCGTAGATCAGCTAATAAGTTCTTCAAAGCAACCTCCGGAGGCTTTGCATGCTTGAAAAATGAATGCTTCAACAATTTATCTGCAGTTGGCCTCTTGGTTTGATCTTTGACCAAGCACATGGCGACCATGTCTTTGAAGGACTTCGAGAACTTCTGATCGCCATCATGATTCAGCCGTGGAGGGTCATTTTGCAGGGTCATCAGAAGAACTTTCATCGGTGGAAATATCGATAATGGTGGATGACCATGAGCCAATTCCAACGCTGTTATCCCAAACGACCATATATCAGCCTTGGAGTTGTATCCAGTTCCAGGCTGCAACACTTCGGGTGCCATCCAGCATGGAGTTCCGGTAAAAGTATTTCGACAACGTTGCCGATCTCCCGAATCGAACATGCAAGCCGAAACACCGAAGTCAGCGAGCTTAACCGCGCCATTGTTGTCAAGCAGAAGGTTCCCAGCTTTTACATCGCGATGGATATGCCCTTGACGATGAAGATAATCCAAAGCCTTGAGAGTTTCTTTCAGCATACAACAAATAACACGCTCTTCAAAACCGTTGGGATAAGCTTTCTTCATCGCCTGCAAACAAGAACCTTCGGACATGAACGGCATCACAACCCATAGGTTCCGATCAACGACAAACGAACAATAAGCCCGAACAAGATTCGGATGATCAACCAAACTCATCGTTTGAGTTTCACGACGGATGTTATCCAGATTGAGGCTGTTGCAGCGATCGAGATCCAAGCACTTGACAGCGACGACGCTGTTTGAAGGAAGATATAAAGCTTTGTAAACGGTAGCGGTAGCGCCATCACCGATCTCTTCAAGAAGCCTGTAATTACTTGGATTGGCGGAGTATTTTCCCATTCTCACATTCACCATGGATTTTAATCACGACGAGAGAAATAGGGCCGAAATCTCACTCCCGGGGCACTATATATAGTATTGCATCAAGTTGAAACCCCTAGTTGTATTTGAATTGAAGTTCACTGGAGAGTCCTGTTATTAGTGGGACAGGTGGAAGCTTCCATCTCTCCATTAATAAAACACTCATCAAGATTTTATAATATATATATATATATATAGATTTGTAAATCTATAAATATTCGAGTATTTTATAATTAATCTTTAACGACTTTGCTAAATTATACGAGCTTTTATAATTTATAATGTATCCATCAATGGAAGTTTTACATTCAACAAATAAGATTAAAAAGAGACGTAAATTTTTTAAGTATAATAAAAAAATTAAATAAAAATTAAATAAATTTTAATATAGAATTAAAAAAATTTTACTATCAATTACAAAAAACAAACTTTTATTACATATGCAAATGATGTTAAAAAATGAATAATACATATTTACTAAGTAAAGATGGATATTTTTTTTCCTCAAATAGGGCAAAATGGTTGGGTAGCCTGTCTTATCTGACCATGAACCGTTCATATTGAATTGAATTTAATAAAAAAATTTTTTATAATCTCAACAAATTTGACTTAGATTAAATTATTTTTATATAATAAATAATATTTTTATTTAAATTTAATTATAAATTTAAATTTAAAAATAATATTTATTTTTTAATATTATTAATAAAATAAATTTTTTAATCGATCTAAGTCTAATCCTAGTTGAAGAGAGATTTTTTAAGATACGTTATCAAGTCGAAGAATACCTTGAGATTTAGCCCAAGTGAATGACCCAGCTCAAAGCTTACGCAATTGGGCACTTGGGCTCCAGCTTTTTTTTTTTTTTAATGAGATAAACCTGGGCTCTATCTTCGGCTGCTTTCCTTCGACCCTACAACCCTGCCTTTCCCCATTTGGCCATTTCCTCTGATTTAGCTGAACTCTTCAATGGTGTCCTCTGCCAACCTTTACGACCTTTGAATCTTAAACACTTCTACGACCCTTACCATTGCAAAATGTCTATCTTTAAATCTCTCCTTCATTCTAACCAAACCGAAGCTCTCATCAAAACGGAGAGCTCTATTTACAAAAGCCTTTGTCCTTCACCATCCGTCACAATCAGAGCCCTTACTTCCTCCTCCCAGAAACCAACCAAAAAGCCACTCTCTCTGTTGTTTCAAGGAGGTGTTGGTTTAACCGAGAAAGCAGGTGGAACTGAAAGCCAGAGTGAAGGTGAAAAGAATGAGGGAGTAGACAGGCAAAAACCCAAGAAAGTTAAGAGTTTGGGTGAGTTATTTGGGGGTGAAAAGAAAGATAGAAAAATGGAAAAGATGGTGAAACCGAGGAGAGAAAGGGAAGAGCCAAAAACTTTGAAAGATCTTTCACAGTTAGCTGAGATTTTCGTTAGGCATTTGTATGCAAAAGGCTATTTTAACCAGGCTAATTTCTTGGAAGACAACAAGTTGGATTTTGGTTACTTTGAAAATAGCTATGGGAGGGATTTTATCAAGTTTGCTGCTTACGAGTTTGGTAAAGATCATCAAGAGATTGCTAGGTAAGAATATATTTTTCTCTTTTGTCCTTTTTATTTGGATTTGACATTTTTTGTTAATTGTCAATGTTTTATATTTATGTTGGCTGATTGATTTTCTTCATGTTATATTCGGTTGGAGTTTGAGGATTATGTTTTTTTTTTTTTTTCACGTTTGATTTTGGATATTTAAAAGGAATTCATAGTAGCTAGGCTGGTTGATTGCATTAGTTTTCTACTTTATGGTTATTAGCTATGTTATCCGTACTTTTCATTTCTCCTAAAGTATTAGAGTTCAACACCCATATCCGATATATATTTAGGTATGGATTGGAGTGTGATCCTTCACATATATAGAAAAAACTTTTAAAAGATTGATTATATCCATTTTGGACGCATAACTGTATCTGATACTCATTTGAGTCCAAGTAACATAGTTTAGTGAAATAATGAGCAATGTGGGTACTAACAAGGAATTATAGTTTCTTCTGTCCTTGCAATAGGTATTTTACTTTATAGCTAGTCAGAATATTGAGAAATGCAGGAACTAAGTCTAGTTGTCATCTTTTTTATTATTTTCTCCACAGCTGTGGAACATTAGTTTCTGTATTTCTGGAGAATTTATATTGTTTTAAGGCTTTTGTACCCTCTTAGGATCATTATTCTCTGTCATCACATAGGTTAAGACCCTTTTTCACACTTTCTCTGTCATCACATAGGTTGCACTTGGACGTATTATTATTAGATTCAAATATTGCAAAGCGGGCATTAACGGACTGTCCATACCATTCGGCAAACAAAGAACAAAAAGCACTTAATTTTCACTTTAAGATCAATATTAGTACCATTTCATGAATAGCAGCATAAATTTTTCTGGGCTATATGATATCAAGAGTAATGTGTTCTATAATTGTGCAATGTTGGTTTTTATGTGGTTGACAAAAAGGCATGCTGATGACAGATTTTTTTTTTTCCTTTTTCAAATATAAAAAATAAGTATCTCAGTGATTCTAACAGAATTTTTTGACTTGTTTGTTACGGACAACCATATTGTACACTAATCCAGTTTATCGATTAATTTATCGTGTTTTTAAATACTCTTGTTGTTGCCATCTTTGGGGGAAATCTTCATTGAAAGACTATCCTTTAGCTTATTGTAAAATAACATAGCCTTAAATTTTGTATTTGCAGGTGGTTGTCAGGCAATCACTTGAAAAAGGTGGTGCTTTTAGGTTGCCCTTCCCTTGATAAAAATAACGTCTTTGCTGCTAAAAGATTGCGCAAGTTCTTTAAAATTCAAGAAAACACTGTGAGCCATTACTTTAATGCTTCTACCAAGAAATGTTTGTATTCTATATCGAGTATAAATCTTCGTATGTCATTTGTTTTATCGATTTGTGATTGCTTCAGGTATGTAGTCGATGCATTTTAAAGGATTCTTGCCAGTATGCTAATAAGAGTGTATGGGGAATTGGTACCAACAGTTTGATTCTGGTTGATGTAATGAAAGTTATCACTTTGTATGCTTTAGACCAAGTGCCTGCAAAACTCCCTGTTCCGGATGAAGTAAAGGATTCAGTCAACCAATTGCTGAAGGTGATTGTAAGGCTAAGTCAACCCACATGACAAGACTTCTAAAATATTCCTATAGGTACTTATTTTAAATTCGTATTTTACATGGAACGTGTGTATCAATCCAATGCAGGTGTGTTCTATTTTTTAAAATATTTTCATATATTTGGACGATCATAATTCTATACTTATATTCGAATATGTAAATTTGAAGAGTCGGAGTAACACAGTTAAATTTAGTTGTAACTTCGTTGGTATCATCATTTGGGCCATTCCATTTGATTTTTTTTGGTTCGTCTTAGTACAGATTATCGATATGATTGCAAGAAACACAATTAATGTTTTTGCTGGTGGCATGAATGATCTTTCTTGGCAGCGAAGCACATGTCTAAAGAAGAATTTTCAAAGTAAAATATTGCTGGTTGATGTCCAGGTATTTAATTTGCATTCATGGATGACGCCATTTCCTTTGTTGACTGCATGCAAAGCTCTAGATGATCCAAGTTGGTCGACTCCAACATTCATTCGGAACCTTTCTTTGGCTCCAATCCGTATTCATTTCCCTTGAACCCAGATTTTGTGTTGGCTTAGAAAAATCCATTTTATAAATTGTTAATCTTATATTTAATCTTGTAAATATAACTCAGAGTAATCTGATCTCCATATTAGGTCATTGATTCAAATTGTTGAGCCATTTTAATCTAGTCCTTCTTCCTTCGATTGGCCAAACATTTGATAACACTTATGACTGACACACGGTTAGGCCCACGTTAGCCGAATCTAAGATTTTAAATCATATTTTGTGTTGTTGACGCATTCTTTTGATTCATTATTTTTATTCTATATTACTCGGACTCAAGTGTGAGCGTCGAATATGAGTCATTTTCTGATAATCATATTTAAATATGTATTTAACACAGGTATCTGACATAGGCATTCTGAGAAAAATAAAGGGTCAGAACAACATAGTTTCTATATATGTTATATGGAAATTGAAATCTAGAAGTTCTAGCGCATGAAATACAAATAGTGAAGCAATTGGAAACTTTTGAGATTTATCCAAGGTAACAAGTTAGAACAATAGTTTTTTTCCCATTGACTGAAACTCGTTTATGTGTTTTGACTTTGATGGCATTCACCTGTGGGATTTGGGTGATGAAGGGTTAGTGGAGTTGTTCAACTGTTTTATTCATTATAATAATTGTTGACACAGTCAACACATCGGATTGTATCCATGGATTAACTTGAGGGCTTTTTGACTATGTTTAAACCGTATAACGGTTGGGCGAGCCGGTAGATCTAATTTGTATTGAATATAATATTTAATGGTTTAGGTTAACTTAATTTAGCTTGGATTATTGTTTAAAAATAAGTTTACGAGCTGTACTTGGGTAGAGAACTAAAAAAAATTTGGATCACGGCTTAATTCGATCTTATAAATATCTCTTGTAATATTACTTTTTATATTCAGATATAAGTATAAGATATAATTTTTAAATATATAAAAATTTAAAAGAATTAAATATATATTTATAACTGATTGAACTAAATAAATTAATTTAATTTGATTATTTTGATTTATTACTAAATTTTTAATTTTGATCTATTTATTTGATTTTTAAAAATCAATAGCATACCCGCCAGCAAGGAAGGGAATCTGCATCAGCTTTCGCTGGACACGCACGCATGAACGCGCGAAGACCAAGTAATTAATTAATTTGTTTATTTATTTTGTGTCCAGGAGAGGGAACCGCGCACGTGCGGTGAATTGTGACACGTGTTGATTACCCTTCATTTTTTATTAGATAGTCATCGATGGGGGCGGTTTTCTGAAACGACGGCGAAGGCATTGGCCACATGGCAAAGCTAAAGTCACATTCTGGTTACGCAGAGGAATCAATGTAACGCACGAGTAACGTGTTGCTCGCCTATTTAACTTTCACTCCATTTCCCTATATTGTCCCTCCTATGACCTTTATCTTTTTTTTGTTACACTTTAATTTGTGCTATTTTTCTTTTATGAAAATAATATTAATCAGATATAAATATTCATAAATTAAAAATAAATTGACGTGTACTTATTAATATAAAGTAATTGATTAAATTAATATTATAAATTAAATAATATTTATTTAATTGATAAATTTATTATTTTATTAAAATATTAAATTAAATTTATTAAAAATTATAAAATACAATAATACGCTTGAATTTAACCACCTTCTATTATTATTCATTTTTATATAAAAAATGGAAAAAAAAAAAGCCAATATAGGTGGCAAACTTGTAAATTGAACAGAGATCAGGGGGCAATGATATCCAATCAGTGCGGTTTTAGCTGACCACCTCGCAAGTCCGTGTTAATTTACCAGAATTGAGCCTTCAAACTCAATTCACCGTTTTTTTTCTTCTTCCCGGGTTTTCAACTTTCACAACCCATTACCAGTTTCCTGGTTGGGTTGGTTTCCGGTCCGTTTCACCCGTTAATCCGCTGATCCAAATCCACCTTCTACTAGATCTCATCAACTCACCTTTTGCATTTTCCGACCAATTCACCCGCTATTAAAGGCCGTCGTTTGATATCTCCATTCATCGGTCTAAAAGTTTGAAACTGAAAATTTCTTCTCCGATCGCATTTGACACGGCGCCGTTGCAGCTTAAATTCATTAGTGCTCAATTTTCTTACTCTTTCTTTTTCTCAATTTTCTTCCATTTTGTGTTTTTATTTAATTTATACTCAAATTCTATTCATTTTTAAATTTTTTTTTTAAATTCAAACAACAAAATTGGCTATAAATTCAGCGTCGGTTTTTTTTTTTTCCACTTTGAAATGACGTCGGGGACGAGGATGCCAACATGGAAAGAGAGAGAGAACAACAAGCGGAGAGAGCGGCGGAGGAGAGCAATTGCTGCGAAGATCTTCGCCGGACTCCGCATGTACGGTAACTATAAGCTTCCGAAGCACTGCGATAACAATGAAGTTCTCAAAGCTCTTTGTAACGAGGCTGGTTGGACTGTCGAGCCCGATGGCACTACTTATCGTAAGGTAATTACTAGTTCGTTTAAAGTTGCTTTGATTTCGTGTTATTTGTAATTTTTTAAATATCGGAAACGGCGGATAATTGCTTTTTCCGGTATATTTAGCCGGACGAAGATCGTAATCATTTGAAATTTTACCTTCAAAAAAAAAAAGAAAGAAGTTGGCGTATTTTAGCACAGTTAAGATCGTAGTTGTTCTAAGTTTATTAATAATCAATTAATCATCACAAAAAATAGAAAATCAAATAAAATCGTGGTCTTTGTTCTAAATTGTGGCGCCTTTGCGGTGCATGTTAGTCTTCGGAAGAGTCCCCGTTGTGCTAGCATACACCGATCCCGGCGAGCGAATGCCGAAATCGGACCAGCAAGAAGATATGGTGCTAAAATGCACGGCTCGTAGCGGCGCACGTTAGCAGCGTTATTTTCTTTTTCTTTCAGCTGCCGGTATAACGTGCAAGTCAGTTAGTGTTTGGATTCTTTTCACTGCTTTAAATTATTTTGTTCTTATTTTTTGAGGTATTGTTATTTGTTTTTGTATGTGAGATCTGGTCAAAAGTGTAATTCAGTCTTCACCCATCGAACGTTTGATCTGATCAGCACTCTTTTTATTGGTATTTGATCCTTGCTTGAATTAATCGAGTTAAATTCGGAGTTTTTATTTTTATTTCTTTGGTGGCATGTTGACCTATTTTATAGAATACTTTTTATGCTATCAAATTTATTAGTTCTTTTTAGTACTCATATTCAGTGCTCATATTAAACTCTTGCATTTCAAACGTAATATAAGATATGATAAAAAATTGAATATATCCAAATACATTCATTTCAAGTGTTGATAACATTCATGTTAACCGGTAGTATTGCAAATGAGAGAACATGTGACTGATCATCACAATCAAATTAGGCAAATTGGCATAGATCTAGAGGAAAAAGACCCTTTTAAAATGATGATTTATGTGGGTAGCTTTGGCATCATCTCTATTTTATAGTAAGGTCTGAATTTTTTTTTAGCAGTTTTTCAATTGCTGGGTAACAATGTCTTTTTTCAGGGATTTTTCACAGTTTCCCACTTTGGCGACAACTTTTATTTTCAGTTGTTAATGATTGGTTCATTTTCTGGGATTGGAGTTCAATTATTAGAGTTTTAAGGGGTAACTTTGAGTCACTGGGAAAGGTTATTTTAGCCTTTTTGGTTGTTCGTTTATAATTCAAGATTTAGCAAAATTGAAGGCAGTGATAACATTGTACCTATTGATGGTTTCATGAGTCAATTTAGTAGATTAGTAGCTAATGAAGATTTTAGGTTGTTTAAACAAGAAAGTTTAGTGCACGGCCAAAAATCCAGTGTCCACATAGAAATTAGGTACCATTTTTTACTATGCATTAGATATTGACTTGAACCATATTAAGATCAGAGGGAAAGGGAAAAGAAATCTAGGTGTACTCACGTGCTATGTTAGGATTTCATACGTGACTTGGCTGGCAACCTGGAAGGTGGTCCAGCCACCTTTTTTCATTTTTCTTTTGGTTGCTTGATTGTATTATTTTTGTTAGTACAAAGTATTTGTGTCCTACATTTATTTGGAAATGGGTATGTTAGTATGATCCTCTACATATAAGAAAAAAATTTAGAAAAAATTAAACATATCTATGTTGAATGCATACTTATGTCCAACACTCACCCTTGAATCCAAGTAACATATACCGCCTCTTAGCCAATTTATTACCAAATTTTAGCTTGTTTTGATGTCCTTTGATTACTCAACCAAGCAAAGACCATGTAGTTAACAAGGCCTACTGTTGTATACAAGTTTGAATTAGGTGCACTATTTCTAAGACTGCAGCTTAAAGGGGAAGTTGAGGTTTTTGCTCCTAAGCAAATTAAGTATAAATTTGGCAAAAGTATTTCTAAATAAATAAGCTTTTTTTTTTAAATCAAAGCGCAGAGAAATTGAGGTTTTGGGAAGAGATGTTGTGAGTCTGATGAGTAAAGCGATGGAATAACAATGTGTAATATGATGCTAGCATTAAGCTTATCAACTACAGATATCCATAGTTAGATATGCTTTAAGATGGTAAATAACGCTGTTGAGATTGGACAGAAAAATGAAAGGTTGATTAATGCTGCCCTAGTTTTTTGGACTAAATGACATTCACAAGAACCAAAATTGCATGTCTAACCAAATGCTGGAATGAGTAATAGTTTTTGTAGCTGCTATTTATTTAAATTTCATATTTCCAGATTGAGCTTAGTCTAGGCTTGCAGTGATGCTGTTTGATCTGATGCATCTGCATTTACGGTTGCAGGGTTTTAAGACTTTGGAGCGCATGGATATAGTAGGTGGATCTGCAACGGTGAGCCCCTCTTCATCTTACCACCCAAGCCCTTGTGCTTCTTTCAACCCAAGCCCTGCATCATCATCCTTTCCAAGCCCAGCTTCATCTTTGTATGTGATTGATCCCAATGGCGATGAAAATTCTCTTAACCCATGGCTCAGAAACCTCTCATCTGCATCCTCCTCATCATCATTGTCCAAGCTTCCCCATGTCTATCTTCATAGTGGTTCCATCAGTGCTCCTGTCACCCCTCCATTGAGCTCTCCAACTGCACGAACCCCTCGAATCACAACTGATTGGGAGGACCAGTCTGCCTGTCCAAGTTGGAGGGCACAACAACACTCTTTCCTGCCCTCTTTGACTCCACCTAGCCCTGGTTGTCATATCATACCTGACCAGGAGTGGTTTGCTGGGCTCCGAATCCCTCACAGTGGGCCAACTTCTCCCACGTTCAGCTTTGTCTCCTCAAACCCCTTTGGCTTCAAGGAGGAAGTATTAGCAGTTGAAGGATCACGCATGTGGACTCCGGGACAAAGCGGGACATGCTCTCCTGCAATAGCTGCAGGATCAGATCATACAGCTGATGTTCCAATGTCTGAAGTTATTTCAGATGAGTTCGCATTCGGAAGCAGTGCAACAGGGCTCGTAAAGCCATGGGAAGGAGAGCGGATTCATGAAGAATGCGGATCAGATGATCTAGAACTCACTCTTGGCAATTCCAGCAGTAGGTGAGTTTTTAAACTTATAGGATAGATACATAGCCAAAATTGACTCTTTTTTTCTTCCTTGTGTCACATTATCTTGCAGATAAAGCAGTCTCTTAGTATGAACTTTGATTCCATATTGCGCTCTCGGATAAAAAAAAGGGATAAAGGTGAGCTTGAGCACTTGTTTAGTCTTGTTTTAGTTTCTGTTTAATTTTTGACTTTTTACTCGATAATTTGTTTCTAAATTATATAGTTGGTTTTTCAATGGTTTAGCATTGTGTTCAGCCCTTCACCATTTATATCTTAATTTTCCTAGAATGAAAGAAATGTTATTTTATATTACTTCTGCTCAGAGTGAGTGGATGCAAATATGTTTAATTTTTCTGAAGTATATATATATATATATATATATTCATATGTATAACAGATAGATGTTAAATTTAAGTACTTAAAAAAAATAAAAAATTTGCAGATGAATGGTCGGATATTTGTATGATTGATGTCTATCTTTGGTCAATTTTGGCATCGGAAGAAATGCCTTAATGACCGGTCAATTGTGTTGTTTCTCAATGGCCCGATCTTTTGCGAAAACCATGATACGTTGGACTTTGGACTTGTACCGTTGCATTTTGTGCTTGCTTGACATTATTAATTTGCCAGGCGTCATTATCAGAGTCCATGTCTCCTCTTGGCTTTTTTTTTTTTTCTTTAATCTTTCTTTATTATGTTGCTTTCTCTTTTTTTTTTTTTTTTTGACATATTGATAGGTCTAATTTTTGGGTTTAATAATTCTGAAGATGATATAAATAAAAAATAAAAAAAATTAAGTTATTATCTATATAAAATTAATACAAATATCATAAAAATATTAAAATTTATATAAATATATAATTATAAAAATTTTTAATTAATTTTCAATAGACAAATACTTTTAAGAAATAATCACTTTACAGACAAAGAACTAGTTTTGTCATTTGTGGGCCATGCCACTTTGACTGAAGTTCTGGAAATTGGATGGGGGGGCCATATGATGTTTCTTTGATTTGATTGCTTCCATCTTTTTTATGCATAGGGAAAAAAAGAAAAGAATGGCTCTCTATTACTCTGTGGACCAAAAATAGTAAATTGTAATTCTCAAAAAATAAAAGACGAATATAAAAATATATTTAATAAATATAATATGATACGTTTAGACGTAATATATAATTAATATAGGTAATAATGTCCTGCTCAGTGGCTTTGGTAAGGGTACGATGTTGACATGCAGCTCTATCCAAAATGGGAATATGGATATGGCCTCCATGTCACCCTATTCCGCTTGGCAAATTTTCAGCAAATGCTACTAAAATCGATGGGAAATGTAGCAAAAATCCCTTAGGTGTTTGTCCATGTTGGTTCCACCGTAGATTTTAGGGTCCCATTGCATCTTTTGGAGTATGCTGGTGAACTTGACATAAATGGTTTAACAAACAAAAGAGTTGGATTTGAATATTGAGCGATCATATTTA
>JBBYHO010000003.1:22387881-22398141 GCA_038382025.1 Adansonia gregorii | reverse complement strand
TATATTAACACCCCTTGTCCGTCGACAGTGGAACTCTTGATTAATCTGATTTGATCAGAAGCTGGAGCTTTAAAAGTCCTTTACAAAACCTGCCATAAAACTAGGACAAAGGTGGGGTCTTGCGGGAAAAAAGGAGGGAAGGAAGAAATTGCTCTTTATGCTTTTGTTTTACATTTCTTGGTATGAAATGGTTTTAACTTAGCTTTGGAAAGAAGATAATATTGAGATTTAAAATGTAATTTTTCATCTTTAGACATTATTAGACATATATTCTTTAGGAAACTTATCCAAAAGTTGGGAATCGATTCAATCCAGGCAAGCATTATTTAATAACAATTTTTATTAGACATTATTAGACATATATTAGACATATATTCTTTATGATTTCGTTTGTGTAAGTTGGGTTCCAGGCAAGCATTTTGTAAATTTGAATAACTCAAATTATTATTTAATAACAATTTTTATTATAATTTAATTATATTAATATTAATATTAATATTTTAATATTATTTTAAATAGTAAAATTAACTGTTTACCATCCCAATTTAAACTTAGCTAAAAGTTAAAAAAATTGTACCTCAACCTGATTTGATCTATGAATATGTATATTTTGTATACATGTTATTTAAGTAAATTTTATGATAAAAGTATACTATTAAGATAAGTTTTAGGTAAAAGTGAGTTGAGTCAGATCAAGCTTTGGCCTAATTTTTATTAAAGATTTGGTTCAATCACTAAAAGTTTTGGATAAGAATATTTGGAATACGTGTCATTTAAAGTGCAATCCACGATAGATGTACATTATTAAGATATGCTTTAGGAAAAAAAGATTTTTAATGTTTAAAAAAGATCTTTAGTAAATCTTTTAATGATTCTATTATTAAAAAGAATCTTTTGAACGCATGTTATCTCAAAAAAAATTCTTTAAATAAAAAAAAAGATGTTTCTTACAACTTAAGTCATATCTTTTTTGTTTTGGTTACATCATATGAAGAGAATCTGAAGTCGATTAACAAATAATACAAACTTCTCAATAATAATAATTTGAGTCAACTATTTAAATTTAAAATATAAGTTATTTTTTTTATCAAGTCATATCTTTCTTGTTTCCGTTATATCATATTAAGAAAATTTGAAATTGATAAACAAACTCCTCAACGATAATAATTTAAGTGAATTATTATATGGTCTAAAATTTCAAGTTTGATTTCGACTACTCAAAGTGATATACGCTGAAATCAAATCGAATTAAATTAAACTTTTAACAGGTTCATCTCTTAGATGCTTTGTTCTTAGTAAAATCTTACGACAATAGTGCATTTCCAAAACTTTAAAGAGTAATTCGAAGGAATATCTATCCAATACAGATTTTCTTGCTTCGTCATTAAACATGTACGAAGTAATTCACCCATAAATAGTTGACTGGAGTATGAACTAAAAGACTAGCTTTATGATTAGTTCAAACAATACTAAGAAGACTGCCCCTTTCTCTTTGTAGTTACGAACTACTTTATTCGAACTCTTATTTCTTGAAGTAGATGTACTCAATATTCGTGTTCGATTCAATCCGGTGATGATTGTAAGGATATGACTCTTCATGAACCTAAGAAAAAATTAAATATATCCATATTCGACACTCATATTCAAGTTCAAGAAACATAAGTTAGAAAGAAGATAATTACAACTTCCCATTATCCTATATTTTGACTCTATCTATGCACATATTATCATATGCTTGCAAGTTTAAAAACGCTGCAAATTTATGGAACAGGCCAGTGAGAACATGCATCAAAGAACAAACAAGCAAATAACCAGTGAAACTTAGGGTGACGAAGTTGATTGCGAATTTTGACCCAGAAAAGAAACGAAAACATAGAGTTAGATTTGTTCAAGTTCTAATGTTATAATTTTGATGCTGAAAGATTAAAAGTATCAAATTTTCTGCATCTCATTTATTTCTTATTCATTTTATACCATTGTTTTTTTATCCTATAGTCAAAAATTTAAATAATAATAACAATATAACGTTATGGTTATTATTTTACGACTTTGACCTTCAAAAAAGAAGCCATTAATCTTATGAAGTGCCCCCCACTCCTTAGTAGTGCTAAGAATTGAACAAATGTAGTACCTTAAATCAATGGCATTGGTTAAAAAAATGGTGCTATAATGACCGTAAAGAAATATGCATCCCAAAGTCTAAACTACAGCAACCTACCTAATTAAGCTAAAAGCATCTTCCACGTAGAATCAGATCATTCCAATTTTAGTGGCTATGAAACTAGCTAGTTAGGTAAGAAATGGGATGTCTTAAAAAAAATCATAGAACTAGTCTAGAAGAATGATTAGACGTCCAACCAGCTAGAATATGCAAATGAAAGCTGAAAAACAGAAGAACAATATTGAGCAACTCAATTAGTTGAATAGAAGCTGAAATTGTCATTTTGTTCTTAATTCAACTGCATATGTGAAAGAAAATGAAAGAGATTATACCATAGTTTTCTAAGGAAATTGGGACAACTCTAATGTCACTACATATATATATATATATATGTTTATTTACCTATTTCAAACTTGGGATTTTGTTCATCCTGGGAGTAGCCAAGATTTCCATGGCCCCTAAAGGCATCCCTCTCTCCTTTTTACAAGAAAAATGCTTTTCAAGTTGTATTAGGTTATTGAAATTCTGCCTAAGCCTGTCAACAATTTTCAATAACCTCTTTAACCTTTTACTTGCTTTTTCTTTTATACAACAAGGTTGCAATCTGAGATAGGAGAAAGGGTGCATGGATGTTGCACTTAGAATCTCGATCCTTTTAGATGTTTTCTTTAAAAATAATTATATGAATTAATTAAATTAAATACCGGATTTGATTTTTTTTTTAGTTTTCACTTCAAGAAGCTTACTTTTTTTTTGGGGGGGTTCCTAACATGATAGTTGAATATTCTAGTACATGCGTAGTTTCAAGTAATTTTAGATGATTGAATGAGGTTCAATTCTATTTATTTGATGCATGCCATAGTCTCCCTACATAGATGATCACCCTTACATAGATCTATAGCTTTTCTTTATTTCTTTTTTGATGTCATTTTTTTTCCTTAGAATTTTATAATTATTAATATTTTGTTTTCATTGAAATGAAAGAAAATGAGTTTAATTCTAAACCAAATTATTCATGAATTTTAGTATTATTTCTGATATAGGCATATATGTAGGACAAAAAAAATCAAATCTTAATCATTAAACTATTCTTTATATTTATATTCATAATATCAATTCAAAATTTTAATTTGTACTTAAGGGGTCTTTTTATCTAATACTGTCTAGAGGATTTACTTGCTAGTTTGATAGTATTATTCAGAGTCTTTGACATTTCTTATGGTTAAATATTAATTTAGATTGTTAAATAAAAGCATAGAATATGCATTATTGTCGTCGTTATTATCATCATCATCATCATCATCATCATCATCATCATCATTAATATGAGTATTATTGCCCTTAAATAAACTACCTCACCCTAAATTAGTCCTCATGATGCAATGACAGTATAAAATTTAAAGAAATCGTAGCAAATAATAATGGTCAATGTAGGCTCAAATCTACGTTTCTTATATGCTTACTGTCAATTTTTTTCAAAAATAAAACAGAAAAGGAGATTCTTCAAAGTTGATTATCCTATATTGAACGCACTACTAAGTTTAAAAGAATTGAAGACTATCAATAATTATTTTCAAAAGATAAAAATTATCTTT
The DNA here is from genome assembly GCA_038382025.1 of Adansonia gregorii. Taxonomy (NCBI): domain Eukaryota; kingdom Viridiplantae; phylum Streptophyta; class Magnoliopsida; order Malvales; family Malvaceae; genus Adansonia; species Adansonia gregorii. The sequence continues at coordinate 22,394,385 of JBBYHO010000003.1, read as the reverse complement.
AATAAACATTTTTTAAAATTGTGTCTATAAAAAAATTTAAGATGACATTCATCCATGGCTTAATACAGTTAAATTAAAGATAACATTCGTTCTCAATATTACTAAATTTAAGATAAAAAAATATTTTTCTTAATCACTGTTTTCTGTTGTTCCTAAAGATCTCTTATTTTGTAGTGACAAAAAGAAAAAGCAAAGCTCATTATCTTATCATGGATGCAAAAAGATATTAAATGGAATATATAGAATTTGTTCCCTTGAATAAAAAATAAGAGCAAATGCATATAGTTTATACATGGTTCTTAAAATCCATCTGCAAATAAGAAATCATAAATCAATTGAATACACATGTTAAAATCGAATTATCTAATTAAATAAAATTAAAATAGAAAATTATTGAGTCGAGTTTGATTAGTTTTGGTTGATCTGTTTGATAAACTAATATTTTGCTCATCCCTAAAAATCCAAGGGCTTAATCTAATTGGTTATACAGCTACATTTAAAGTGACATCCAACAAATTTAAAATTTAAATCTCAATATTTAAAAACTATCTTTTTTTCTTAAATTACAACTCCTCTAAAAAAATCCCGGATGAACCAAAGTAGAGATAGGGATCTTGAAAAATGGTGGCAGGATAAAAAACTTGACCATTGACATTGAGTGGAAGATCAGGGAAGATTAATAACAATAATTACTAGCTTATGTAATTATTTACTAACCTTGAAGAGGAATCCAATGATGTAGTGTAAATCAAAGAACATTAGATGTGGGACAAGATATTATATGAGTAAGTGGGGGGGGGGAGAGGGAACTATATGTATGAAATATTAAAAAGATTTTTTTTAATAAAACAAAATGTAAAAATGGGCCTCCAATAATCTTATATTAATTATTCAACTGTCATTACAGTAGTCCTAAGTCCTAACATTTAAACCATAACTCATATAACATGCCCAATGGCTTGTATTCAAACATCATAATGGTAAAAATACAAAATTCTTCAAACAATATAATCTTTTATAACTATTAAAGTTTTATTCATGGATATATATATATATATATATGAAAAATTATCGCATCTACCATCAAAAAAGTTATTGAATTTTACAAATGTTATTAGTAAAGTGACAGAAAAAGCGATATTTAACAGTTTTTTATATAAAAAATGAACTCATAAATATATGACGTAACACTAGATTATTACTTAATATTATGGAATGTACTAGAGAGCCAACCACTCAATCATTTTTCATCTAATAATTAATTTAAGGTACTAATCCTTCTAGTACTAAAGGTTGAAGAAGATCATACTTCTTAATCCAAAATCTCATATATATTGCTGGAACAATTGAAGTACAATATAATAATAGTCATTTGCATAAATAGACACAGACCCGAAGAATAGTTCATAGGACAAGCTTAGACCGCATTTGACAAATACTAATTAACAGACTTGACATTGAAACTACACATTAAAAAAATGGTAAAAAAACCAAAAGCCAAACACTTGATGGAAATTACCCAATATCCTGATCCAAGGAGGAAATGACTGTAATTTTCGAAGCTTTGACATGATGATGTAGTAGCAAACTGATTCAAACTATTGGAATTTTATTTTAGGACCTGAAATAAGACAAAATGAAATGGAAAAAAATTAATCATGGGATTAAGAAGCTTGAAATTTGGGTTTCTAGAGCTAATTTGAAAAGATATTGTGGTGAAATTTGTTACTAATTATGGGTGATTTCACACCATAGCTAGATAAGCATAATTATGATGCTTTTGCAGAGAGTACATTGCTTGATATTTATATTAGCTGCAAAGCATTTATGGGTTAATATAATGGGGAAACAATTAGCACTTTCCTGATGAAAAGACAAAAGAAAATCTGAAGGGGTCAATTTGCATATAGAATTATTACCAAAGAAAACGACATTTTTATATAATGGAAAGTTAAAATTAAAAGATAAAAAAGGGTATTATAAATCTAATAGAAAGCCAAGAAATTTATATAAAAATTTAAAAAAACAAGTTAAATTATGTGCTAGTAGGATATCTTAGTGATAGTTTATGTTATCTGCACCTAAAAACAAAGACAGTGAATAAACATTTGGGTTTATCCTACTGTCCTCAGAGATCTTCAATCATGAATTTTCTTTAAGAACATAAAAGGACATAAATATGTATATATATATATATATATATATTATATCTAAAGTGTTAGGGCCATTCATGGAGGGCACAAGAATCCTAGAAGAGCTAAGACTCACCAGAGAAAAAAGGAAGCCTGAAAATTGGAATTAATATTAAATTTTGAAAACATTAAATTATTGAGATTTTTGCTTGTAATAGAAGAGTTAGAAGGCTAAGAATAAGAAGAAAAAATGAGGGGAAGAAGGAGAAGAGCATTTCATTATCATTAAATAACAATTAATGTTTGTTATTGACATATCAAGGTAAATTTATTAAGTATTTTTATCACAAATTGATTATAATTTCGAGATAAAAAAAAGAGTTAGAGATGTTTGTGATCGGATTCTAACTTACCATTAAATCTCGAGTTCTAGGTGTTATTATTGTGTCTGGTACTTCTTAAAGTGAACTTCTATGCAAATTAGGGTTTTGAAGGCCTTTGCCTCTAGGGTTTCGTATGAATGCCAAAAATAAATAAATAAAATGAGGAAAGAGAGAAAGAAAGAAAGGAAGTAAAAGTTTGGACTAAATGCCAATTTCTCATACATGCTTCAATCATAAAAATTTTTTTTCTTCTTTCTTTTTAATAGTTTTCTTCCTAATGTATTTTTCAACTAGATTAAAGTATAATCAGCTGACTTAAATCTTATTTAATTTATTAATTACAGTAAATTTCAATTATTTTCTTCTACTTTCATTCCATGAAGTCAAAGTTCTATTGTTATCAATACCAGATCTTAACTGCTAACCAGCTATGACTGTATTGAAAGGAATAATTTAAACTAATTAATTACCATTTTTTATAAAGGAAGAAACCATGGAGGAGATCAAGATTGCTAAGCAGTGAAGCTTGAGCTATCTTCATTGGACTTTAATGGATTCCTCTTCTTCTTTTTCTTCTTGTATGGGATTCCCCGAGCTTTAGCTTGCGAATCCCTCACTTCGCGAAGGTAGATACGAATAGCTCCGGCAGCAAAAGGGTTGGTCTCCGGCAACCCACCATTTTCTTCATAAGCAGCTCGAAGTCGCCCGATGAGAGCATCAAGGCTACCCCAAGCTTGTCTAAGAGGACAAGTACAAGGCCCTGGTGGCTCAGGTTGTCCGAAGAACATGCAACCTTGTAAATGCACCTTAGTCTTGCCAAATTGATCAAGGTAACGAAGGAAATCAAGCACATGATTAGAGTTACACTGGGATAAACCAACCGGTGGCCTTTGGTTCCTTAAATACTGACCAAAAGTGTTCCAATCCCTCCTTTTCTGAGACTCATACCGGCTTAACTGAGGCGGGTTGTGCTGAATATCACCTGCAGCAACAGCAACAGCTGCTATCGATCTCGATGACCCTTCAGCGATATCTTTGCCTTTGTTTATTGACATCGATGTTTCATGAAAGGGAAAAGAAGATTGGGAAGAAAAGGGTGGAACTTGGTAGAATGAAGCAACCAAGAAAAAAGAATTGAAGAAGAAAAGAAAGACAAATTTGAAGATCACATCAATGAAGCAAAATGAGCCAATGAAAGGACAAGTTATGGGACCTATATGAAACTGCTTTAGCTCTTCTTTTTTCTTGTTATCACATTATTTTATTTCCTTTAATTGTACTATTTGCATTAATTATAACATTTTTCTATATATTTATAATTATACTTTCTATCATACAAGCAATCATTATAGTATACATTTAGCTTAATTAGCACTAAGTTCCAAAAATTTTGTATTCTGACCAAAGTCCCTTGTTTCACTGTGAATTAAACCCAAGGTAGAATGAGTTTGATTAGTAAAAATTTCTCAATTTGGGAGTAAAAATTATCTACTAATAATTAAAAGTATTTGTGGATCGGGATCATGGCTTAATTTTTTAAAAATATTTTGTCCAAACCCAATTACATCCGACTAGTAGGAGCTCAAAACTTAATAAAATATTTAAAAATTATATTTATATTAATTATTAATAACAAATATTTTTTTTATTTGTCCCTTCAAGAAAACTTATGTCCAGATTTATCCTAATTCAAATCGAGCTCGCTGGGTTGGATGAACTATCCGATTTTTGAACAGATCTATTTTTATGTTATAAAAAACAATTACTATAAGATTTTTCCTTATTATTTCAAAATTAAAAACAGAAAAGAAAAATGCTTCAAATAGTTAAAAAAGAGTGATACTTCTTTGTTTTAATAACGGTTAAGGTATATGAACTTAATCCTTTGTATGAAAAATATTCGGATGCATGACTTAAAACATTTCCTATTTTTTCTTCCGAAAATAGAACTCTTCTCTTTGCTAACTAAATTAATCCTTGTGGATACATTGTAATCTTTCTGAAATCTTATTATATCAATAAATTTTTAAATTTTAGTTTAGCTCATTAACTATTGACTGTAGAACATACCTTGTTTAGCTGCACTTGGGATGGATTTTGTGGTGCAAGGTTATGGTCATTGCCTACTATTTTATGTATAGAATTTTTTTAGGTAAAAGTTTATTTGCAATCTCTGTATTATATTAAAAGTATTCTTTTATCCTTTTACGATTGAATTGAGTGTTTTAATATTTTTACGTCTAAAATTAGAGCAAAAATAAAAAGAAAATTGTTAACGTTGTAGATTAAATCTATTTAAATAGTGATGTGGTTTCACAAAATATTGTATGTAAATTAGGTTTTGGGTTTTGGATGAAAATCAAGCTAATATAGCATTTATATATCATATTTTATAAAGCTACATTATTATTTGAACAGATTTTGTTTAACACCGCTAATAATTTTTTTTATTTGCTCTAAGTTTAAATGTATAAAGATGAAAATGTTTAGTTTAATGGTAGAGGAACTAAAACACACTTCTCATTGCAATATAACGACTGCAAAAGGATTTTTATTCTTTTTTATGTATTTATATATATATATACATGTGCATGTACATATTTTATAAAAGAGATCTTCCGTGATAAGAGAATGATATATAAATATTGAAATTAAAACATCAAACATGTTAAATATCAATTCTTAAAAGTAACAATCAAAATAATTGAGTTAAACTTCATATTTTTGTTTTCATAAATTCTTTATTAACTAACGTTACCTTATCTTTTATGTGCATTTTAATAGTTAATATTCTTCACCTTTTGAATTTGAGACTTAACAATAACACCTAAAATAATTAAAACATTACAGGACATGAATAAATATATCAAAACTTACATAAGACGAATTATTAATATATAAAAATTGATATTAATAAAAAAATTTTAAACATAATAAAATATATAAATATAATACAAATATAAAAATTATTAAATTTAATAATTTAATTAATAAATTAAGAATTAACTTAATAATCTTACATACATGTTGTATTTGGGATTGGCAGCCTTTGTATTTCATGACCTGGTTGAGTTTAAGTCTGCATCAATCCAATTCGGATAATTTTAGAATTTTCCAGTAACAGTTTCAATAATTTTTTTCCCTTTTATTATCTTTTATCCTTAACCAACTTTTTTAGAAGCACTTTTACAGGATCCAGATAACCAAAATAGTCATGAACTGTATCTTTTATATTTGCATACATTTTTAAAAGTTGTATTGTATATTTAAATTATTATATCTAAATATATATATATGTTATTATAATATTTTTAGAAAAATAAAAAAAATCAAATAATACAAGTGATAAATAAAGCTTAAAAAATCTCAATTTCACCTTTGAAATATATTTTTAAAAATTTTATTGTATATTTAAATGATTATATTTTAATATTTATATTCAAGTATGAATTTAATATTATTACTAATAAATACTTAAAAAATTAAAAAAATAGATAATGAAGTGATAAAGAAAGCTTAAGAAAAACTTAATTTCACCCTTCAAATTTTCAACAGTTTGATTTTGACTCTTTTACAGCTGATGGGGTAAGCAAATTAAATAAAGTATTTTTATATGTGTTGGTTGACCCTCTCAAGATATTTGTTATATATTATAATTAACAGTGATTCAAATAATAAAAAGCTTAATCGAATACAATAATCATGGAATGTCCAATGTCAATATTGCTTAACAGCTGCTAAGCAAGATATAGATACCGCCACGTGTCTAAAAATCAATGGAAGATTTCATGGTTTTCCGAGAATTGGGCTGTATCTGTAACAAATTTTCTTGAATATGGAAGCCACTGTCATCAGCATAGCTTAGGAGCCATCACCATCATCTCCCACTTCAACCTACTGAAGGGTCGGGTTTACGTATGCCTTTTTATATTTACATTACTTAGTTTAAGTTACTATTAATTAATTAAAATAATAATTTTAATTTAATT
>JBBYHO010000003.1:22369952-22387781 GCA_038382025.1 Adansonia gregorii | reverse complement strand
TTTTTTTAAAAAAATTATGATTATGGCATAATATTTTAATAATACTCGAAAAACGTATAGAAAATTATTTTTTCTATTTAGAAAAGACATAGAAAAAACATGGCTCTTGGTCAATGGTAATTACTTGATCTGTAACTTACGCCACATGCAATTTGAGTTTTTAGTTATTTTGGTAATTCATTAACTCAAGTGACAAAAGATTTGATTCTGTTCTTTTTTTTTTAAAAAAAAAGATTGATGTTAGTATTTTAAATTTTTTCAAAAACTGAATCGATTCTTTTGCTCAACCCAATCACAAGTCTAGGCCAAAAGAAAAAAGGTAAATTCAGACAAAAAATCTAAATTTTAATCATAAATTATATACTATATAATTCACGATGTACATTGTTGAGGTTTTCTTTGAGGAAAACAAAAGGGAGAATAGAAATATGACCTACAACACAAAAAAAAATCAGAAGAGTGTCAGAGTTGAGACTCTTAGATGATTAATTAATTTTAGAATTGAAGAGTAAGAAGCAAATAGCAGGAGAGGAAGAAGTGTCTCACCTAAAGTTTGTCTAACTCTTTTATAGATGTTGTTAAAGATCATATTATCAGATAATGTAATTGCAATATGACAAACGTTGGGTTAACTGTCGGACTATTACATCTTTTAGCTTAACTTGTCAGTGAGATATCGACAATCACTCAAAAAGAGTTGTCTGACTTGAGATAATGTTATCGTTAGATGATCACATCAATATCTCATTACGTTCTGACAGCTAATACTAATCGCCTTTTCAATTAGAGTGGACATTTGAGCAATGACGCCCATTGTTGATCAACCAAGTCAGGAACGAGGATGATGTCAAAAAAAAAATTAATTTAAAAACTACGAGAAGTTCGCTACAAGCGGAGGCAGGGGCAAGAGTTGATGGTGTTATAAATGCTAAGGAGAACATAAATAAATGCGATCAGAAAATGAGAGATTTGGACGCCAAGACTGCTAAGAAACAACAAAAGTTGGTGGCTTTGATGTTGAAAAGGGATTCATTTGAATTCCAATTTCCAAATTAGCTAGCTACTTGGATCAATCAATTGTTATGTGAGTAGAAATGTTCACGTGTAGAGTTATCCAATTGGTTTTACCAAATTTAGTCTAAATCAAGTTTTAGATAATTTTTAAATAATTCAGGCTGATTTAATTCGGATTAGTATTTAAAAAATAAAATAATATTATTTAAATTTAATTATAGATATATATTAATATAAAAGTTATATTCGTGAACGATAATTAGAGATGTATATAAAAGTATTAAACAAAAGAGATGACCTACACCTAATAATTTCGGACATATTACGATTATATGATAGAAATAAGTAAAATATGATAAACACAAGAAAAAAATATAAAAATGATGAAAATATACGAATCATCAAGTCTAAGCCAGGATTAAAGTAGCCTTCTTTTCCATAGAGATTTTGCCAAATCACTTGGACTAAAGTTTACCTTTAAATAACGAAAAATATGTATTATTTAAATTTATTACAAAAATATATAAATATTAATATAAAAAATTATTTTTTAAAATGTGCTTTAAATAATAAAACAATTAGAATTATACAAGTTTTCAATATTTGAAGATGAGAAGGATTTATTTATACGAGTATAAAATTAAATTACTATTATAGCACATATCCATGTCCAATATGAATCGCACAAGTATGGACAGGAATGCTTTAAGAAAAATAAAAAGTCCGGGTAATGTATTATATTTGAATATGAAATTTTGACAAATTTAAAAATTGTGTCATACTTATATTTACATAGTCCGATAAAAAAATACGTATCAATTACTGGACCTAAAAATTCTATTTTCCTTTTTTCTTTGTCTTTCTTTCATCCCTATTTTTAGATAATTAACTGTTTTTCTTCAAAAATAGATCAACCAATTAACAAAATTACTTAAAAATAGAAAACCAAAATAACTAACAAATGACAAAAAAAAAAAAACCTAAGTCTCTCCCTATAAATTTACCCTTGTTTTGCAAGGTTGGATGACCCAAGAAAGAAACTAAAAGAAAAATAAAAAGCAGAGAAAAAGGAAAAATTATGGCAAAAGCTTCAATGGTGACCGTTGTTTTCATGGCAATCTGCCTTTCGTCCTTCCTCAGCTTCGGCTATGCCGAACAAATCTTCTTTGTCGAAGGCAAAGTTTACTGCGACACTTGCCGTGTGGAATTCGAGACCAAACTCAGCGAACCTATCAAAGGTGAAATTCTATTTATTACTTGTTGGAATTTTCTTTTATTTTTCGTTTGTGTTGTTTCGAGAGTTAATCTCGAGGCAGGCACCTAAAAGAAGAAGAAAACACATTAGGATGGGTCGAAGATTGCTTCGATATTGGTTTTCCGATGTTCAAATCAATATGTGGAGAATGTGAGCAAAAAATGAATGTTCAAGGGAAACGAAAGTAACAAAATGAGAGTCGGAGTAATCCCGACCATTCCTAGTAAACGAAGTTATTTTTGAGTTACAATCTCAATATTAAATAGATACAACATTAGCCTCTACGTTAAATTTATAACTTGATAAATGTAATCGAAAAGGTAAGAAATTAAAAGTTTTATTGTCTAAAATAATATTTTAACGTAAAATAATTTTACTATCCTCACGTATTTAAATTTTTATCTTTTTATTCGTATTCTTTTATATTTTAAGTCTTTAAAATATTTCTCTGACTATAACCAAACTCTTTTCGAGAATAATGCTAAACTAACCCTAAATCGATCGCTTTATCATGGGATTAAAAATACGTGAACATAGGTTGACGAAAGTTTGGTCCTTTTTGCAGGTGCAACAGTGAATTTGGAATGCAGGAACCGCACCGACGAAAGCGTCACGTACAGCCAAAGCGCCGTCACCGATCAGAACGGCATTTACAGCATCCCAGTCCAAGGTGATCACGAAGACGAAATCTGCGAAGTAAGCCTCACGAAGAGCCCCAGGGAAGATTGCAAAAAGCCCATGGAATCATGGCAGAAAGCCAGGGTGGTGCTGACCAACAAAGGCGGGGTGACCGAGCCAGTTCGATATGCCAACAGTCTTGGGTTCATCAAGGACGAAGCTGTCCCTGGGTGTGCTAAAGTTCTTGTAGAAATGGGATTTCTTCCTATAAGTTAAACCCAAAGAAAAAAATAATAATTTTAACTTAATTTTGTAGCAAACATATCAAGTTTTGCCATTCATATAAAAATCAATAACGATGTCTTGGCATCATGTTCTGCTTAATTATGTATCAAACTCAATGGAGTGAGCCTTATGTAACAATCTTGACTTCATATATAATTTTATTTTTAATTTTTTTCAAAAATTATGGCATTTTCTATATAGTGAAATTTTTAGACTTAAGAACTGAAATTAATAAGATGATAAATATTTCGAGTTATGATATTACGGATCATTACTAATATTATATAAAGGTACATGTCTAAAGATAAAAGTGTACAAATAATTGATTATAAAATCTTTTGACCACATTCATCAAATTTAAGCTTTATTTGATTAAAATTTTGAGATTTTATTATTTATTCCTTTTTATTTTCTATTAAATTTTAAAAAAATAATAACAATAATAATATATCAACCAAACAAATCTTTTACCCTATATGATATTACTCTTTATATTAATCAAGATTTAATTCAATTAATTCAAATAATTACTCTTAAAAAAATATTATTAATAAATCTAAATTTAAATTTTAATATTTATAATTTTTTCATTATCCTAGAGAAAAATATAATCTTGGTTTTTCTGTCCAATATCTAGTATTAAGTGAATGGGTTGGGCCCAAGAAAAAGGCATTGTGAAAACCTTGACCAATTCTTGGCCCAACAAAAATAACTTAGTAAAAAAAATTCAAAGGGGGTTTAGGAGGTTTTTAGCAGGGCAAGCCGGCAATGGGAGAAAGTTCCCTACTTCAACCTGGACCTGCTCTCTGACTTTCTGATTTCAAGCCATCTAAACCCTCCAGAAAATGTCCTCTCAGAACCCAGAACCCAAACAATCCCCTGATCCCAAAACCTTGGAGGACCTAGAACCGAAGCAACCCCTGGAAGAATCCCAAAATGAAGAATCACTAGTGGAAGAAGAAGAAGAAGAAGAAGAAGGAGAGTGTGCGTTTTGCTTGTTCATGAAAGCAGGAGGATGCAAAGAGAGCTTTGTTCGGTGGGAATATTGCATTCGAGAAGCTGAAGAAAACAAGGAAGATATCGTGGAAAAATGCTTCGAAGCAACCTCGGCTTTGAAGAAGTGTATGGAGGCTCACGCTGATTATTATGAGCCAATTTTAAAAGCCGAGAAGAAGGCTGAGGAAAAGGCTGTTAATGAATTGGAAAAAGAGAAGGACATGGGGGATTTGGGTTCTCAAGAAGATTCCAAGGATTTGCAGAAGAAATCAGATGGTTAGTTAATTTTGGATTTATGGGTATAATTGATGGTTTACCTATAGATTTTAGGAATTGGACAAAATCCAAGCCTTTTTAATACTAAATATTATTGTTTTATTGATGCTGCAATAGGATCATCAGAAACTAGAATAAATTTTTTTGAGATGTTTGAACTAATTGACTACACAATTTGGATATTCATCTATTCGAAAGATTTGAACTTGAAACCTTTAAATTGGAGTTTCAAGTTCTGACTGGCTGGTTTATTGGATAGAAGTTTTTCCTTTCATAATAGTGATTGGATGTTGAAGTTCTTTCTATAGCAATTTGTTTTTATATGGGTATAATTACATTTGCTTTTGGATTATTTTTGTCTGAGGATCCTTGTTGTTGCTAGATGTCATTTAATCCAAGAAGTTACTTGAATCTACCATTGTTGATTTTAAAATGATCCCTTGGCATCGATGACTAGTCATTGGTAGGTTGTATTAAGTTTACATACTAGTGTTCACTTTTGGAAAAATGAAGAATCCATGTAGCATAAATTTTACTCCTCCTCTTATAATGTAGGATCAATTTTATATTCTTGAAAAACTAAACCATAAAGGATTTATATTTGATGTATTATCATGTATAAATCTCTATAATTATGCCATGTCAATGAACCACATGACGCCATCTATTAATGAGCAAAGTTATCAGTATTTATTTTTAATGACATGTCATCAGGTGGTCCACTGATAATGTATAGAGTTATAGATTGATAGCGAATCAAATATAAACTCAATCATAAATGTATCAATGGAAAAGCAAAGCCTTTTGGTGTATTGTGTTCCTTCATTGTATCCTTGAAAAAAGGCCACAAATGATTGGAATCCATTGCTTGTTTATGTCTTCTAGATTATTTTTATTGCTTCCTTGGTATTGGTTAATACTTGAGTGGTGACTTGAATCCATAATTATAGGATGATATTTTGGATTACTTATTCAAAAGTTGGTCATTTTAGGTTCACTTATTGCTTCATCTTTTATCCTTAATTGTTTGAATGAGTAGTGAAATCACATAACTTGACATTTTTCTAGGAGAGAACCTTCTTATGATAATCATATCGGCTAATCTCGTTACTTTAACTATTCTATCCAAATATAACACCCAGACGGTATCTATATCTGTCCTTACACACTTGCACCCTGTGTTGCTTCAACCTTTCATTTCTTTTAAAGTATTTGTGTCCAACACACATGTCCATATCCGAACATGGATATAGGAATATGATCTTCTATGGATTCTTCAAATACATGAAAATTTGAAAAAAAAAATGAACATACCTGGATATGACTTTCAAACACGAGTCAAAGTAACATAGCTCGCAACCTTTCTTCATGTCACCTTTTTTGATTTCCTTTGTTCTTTTGAACCTTATGAAAATTACCTTTCACAAAAAAATTTGCTGGACTGAGGGCATCATTGTTATCGTGATTGCAATGAGGCTTAAAGTGTTTTGTCCACCGTGTCGATGTGATAGGAAAGGTAATTTTCTGGTTTCAAAGACTTAAGGCTCTATTTGATTGGTGCTTTTGCTCTTTGCTTTGGTTCATTTCGTACTTTTTTCTCTATATTTTCTATTGACAAAAGCAAATAACAAAAGCATCAAACAAACGGAACCTAAATGTATAAGTATCTTGCTTGCCAATCAAGTGATAGGTAATAGAAGATCGAGACAAGGAAATCTTATCCTTGTATTCATATCTAAATATGTAGGATACGGATTTAAAAAAAATGAGGAGTTTTGAGTAACATAGTTTAATGTTTGCTTCTTTGGTGTTAGCCATGGTTGATAATTCAAGAACAGCTGGTCAAACCCAAAAATTTTAGGAGTTTTTACTTTGAGAACTTACATTGAGAAAGGGGATTTTGACAAGATCTTTGCAATGCCTCCGCGCTTTTCATTTCAAAGCAAAAGTCTGCTTTTATTTTGAAAGTTTCTTTATTCTTTTGTGTGTATAACTAGAAATAATATTTGTCAGGAGTGGGATTTGAACCCACGCCCTCTTTCGAGGACCAGAACTTGAGTCTGGCGCCTTAGACCACTCGGCCATCCTGACCAGTTGTGTCAGTGTATCTATATATCTTTTTATAAACATAGTATAAATTATTATAAAATTGTAAATAAAAATACAATATTTGTATTAAATGCATATTAACCTGACGGATCTTTACCATAAGGGATTGAACTATTTGTATTAAATTTACATTCATATCTTATCTATGATTATCACATCTGATGGGTCTTTACTATGAGGGCCTAAAAATGATTGATCTATTTAAAAGCTGAATTCAACTTGTATTGACCTAACTCAAATCAATAATTCATATAATAAAAAATAATTTTTATTTAAATTTAATATTAAAAATATATAAATATTAATATAAAATAATACTTTAATCTTTTTCAAATAGAAATTTGAGCTCTTTTTAGGTCCAGAGATCTAAAATTTTCAGACGATTGCTACTCATAACTGATAAATAGAGAAGAAAAGCAAGGGGTAATTCCAAAATTTACAATTTCATTGCTGCTTGACATCCAACTCAGAGTCCTTCTTCAGCTGTTCCTCAACAAAATCCAGTGTCTCATTACAAATATAAGAGGTTTTAACACCAGAGTCTAATGCCAAATCTGACTCTCCACAGGACACCTCTGAAAATTGTTCCTGCATTGGCAGCTCAACTACTGTTATATTCTTCTCTTTTACTACCTGTTCATCCATTTCAGCACTATGGTTATCACGTTGAAGATGAACTGATCGCTGCATTGACTCCACTTTTGTTATGGTGTCAGCTTCATCGTCGCCACAGCAACCGTCAATTCGGGACGCAGAGTTAGTTTCTGCAGTGAGGCATTCTTGAGAAGTCCTAAGCCAGTCTTCCAGCTCTACCGGCTGTCCCTTCCTATAGATACCAAGTCCAGTGGTTTCTATAACTCGTAAGGCCGGTTTATGAGATAGCTCCTGTCCACCAGCATCGGTTATTTCTCGTTTAACATCAATTTCTGATTCTTGCAGATTCTTGTCACCGACGAACTTGGATACTGTTTTGGCAAAGGCTCCATTTGCATAGCAGTTATCATCAGACGGCTGTACAGAGTTGGCTAAGTGATCTCCTACAGAATGAGTGCCTATACCAGTTGATTCTTCCCATCTCAAATGTTCGGTCGAATTATCTTGTTGTGAAGATGACGTATCCCCGGCTTCTGTATAACCGCGGAGATCAAATTTTGTTTCTCTAGACCTTGAAAAAAAATGAACTTTTAAGATCCGGTGAAGATTACCTGATTGTCCATCAGCTTTTTGAAAATTTTGATATAAGGGCTTCTTGAGCAATATCGTTCCAGGAAACACCATCAAATTGATCTTATTTAGTGCTTTTCTTTCATCGTCCTCCACCGGCTCGAAACCAAAACCCTTGGTCCATGTTTCCATTAAACTCGGAATGGCAGTTATCACGAGCTTTTCCACCTTGAATGAGATGAGCATCTAGAGGCATCATTTGATCCAGAGGTGAACAAAACAAAGAAAATTAAGTCACAAATAGGATAGTTGCAAAAAATCATAAGCAATACTGTCCTATTTTGATCGGACTTGTGTGTGTTGGATATGGGTATCTTTAATTTTTTTCTAAGTTTTTTCACGTGCTTAGAGAGTTCTTGGAGAGCCATATCCTCATACTCATATCCAGATATACATCAGATACGGGAGTCGGACACGGATACTTTAAGAAAAATGAAGAGTCGAAGCAACATAGAGAATGTCTTATCAATTGTGAGGATTTTACAATGTTGCATTCCTATGATAAACAACTTGTGCATAATATTTGAACTAGTGATAGAAAGAACATATCTAAGCATACTGAGAAGAGAAAAATACCTCTTCGATAACAGTCATAAGGCACCGACACATTCCTTGATGACGGTAGTTACTACAAGTTGCAATAAGAGGCATCTCTGCAACTGTTACCCCATGTATCCTAGACCAAATGACAAACAAAGATTGAAAGTAAACGGAAATGAGGATAAAGTAGAAGGCTCCAAACATATTAAAACATTTATAAATCGGAAAACCTGAGAGTATTTCCTTAATAAACTAGCAGAAGGAAAAAGCTAAAAAAGAGAAAGTATTATTGTCAAAACTAGAGCATATTACATTCAGAAAGAAATAACAGGTCATATAGTATAATGATTTTTACGAATTGTTAAAGAAATGATCTAAATATCAAATACTACCTGACAGATGCTACAGATAGAACCACATCATCCTTCTCCAAGACAAGGGAGTAAAATCCAGAAAAATTCAGGCGTGCAAAATCCGACCTGATCGTTTAACAGGCAAAAGCATGTGAATCATAAGCGGTCTTGCAATCACAAAAGAGAAAAATTAAGAGCAGCATAACAGGCAGGTCGAGAACTGGATGACACCGAAACTTAAAAAGAAATAAATCTAAATAACCCATTTTTCTACAAAAAAAATATATACAATCATATGATGACACAGCATGAAATGAACAGAATTAATAAGTGCAGACTATAAAATAATGTAATTATCAAGCATAAGACTATGCAAGGAATCGGAACAGGAAAACGATTATGTAGAAATGTAAAAGTCAAGGCCAGAACATTGAAGATAACCGTAAAATGGAAATTAATCAAAAAGACCAGGTGTCTAACCCCCAATTGTACAAGAGATGGGGTATCATATCTACCCCAGTTCGGGGATCAACCATAGACTGAAAGCATTCTTCCATGATAGACAGAGCAACAGCCAGTTTCGAGTTGCATTCTGCCTTGAGGGCAAACCGTTGGGCAGACAGAATATTTTGATCTTCATGAATACATCTGAGAAGTGTCCAAGAAATGCCGTTGGAAAGGTGATTAACCATCCCAAGGCGAGAACCAAGACCTGAGTGCAGCTGCAAATACCAGTGAAACTTGCATCAGAACGTAGAACTTCAGACAAGTTGAAAATACCAAACCAAAGAAGACAACGCACAAAGCACCAACCAAGATTCGTAGCTGAACAAATCATAGGCACATCTATCCAGCAATGATTGCCTTTTGGGCTAATGAAATAGCTAAAAATGAAAGTTAAAGTAAAATAGACAATTGATCATTTAAAGGCGAGGTAATTGTGGCCTGAATCACTTTAACTAAGTTACTGACACTAATATTGTTGCATCAAGCAAATATTTAGAAACAATTAAACGGAGGAACAAACATACCGGCAAAAATGCAAATTCATTTTAGCAGAATGCTAACAGCATACTAACATAATTCCAAGCCTAAATAGCCAAGCTTCAATCTGCTTGCAAAACCATGCAGCAAAATTCCCTAGGTCTACACAAAACTGAATCGAATTCCAAAATTTTAAACAAAACAGGTTTAAGGACAGAACTTCAGACAGATAATAACCTGCACAATAACAGCTAGACCTAAGAAATAAGCCAGAAGAGACAAAAGATGACATAACTAGTGCCACGAGCAGCCTTTAGAATAACGACTCCAGTTGGCTAGCATTTATTGAAAGAGAATCAAAGAAAAGGACAAACAAGTTCGAGAGGGAACTTAACGGGGGTTTCCAGTTTGGAATAGCCTAAACCTAATGAAACAGTTTCAGCAAATTCTTATTCCACAAACAGTGGATTAAAGAGAGTAGTTACAAGAAGATCTGGGTTCAGAGCATACGCTCAGAGTGCACCATGCCCAACCATTTCTATTGTCTTGTTTTGCATGCAAAAGATTGAAAAGGATCGTTTAGCCTTTGAAGAATCGTCGTTGGGAAGCAATCTTCATAGAGACTGACATGTGTTTGATGTTTAAATAAGCAGACTATGTCTAATACATCATATTTTCTGGTCAATATAAAGCGCTTTCTACATAAACAGTTAAGACCAAATTGAAATTTAGAAGTTGCCAGCATTCACACAACAAAGCTGTGACAGCATTTATTTGCAGCTATGTCTACAATCAAAGTGCTACTTTAAACCTCTGATTATTTTCAGGGTGCAGTCGGGTCCATCCAGCTCAACTTCGTCATGAAGTGAGATGAGGAAGGGATGTTGCATCCCACACCTACCACATTGCTGATTTAAGATAAAAGCTACAAGAAACGCAAAAACTTTAACTCATGCGCAGAATACCAAAAGCATTATCTATATGCTAAGTCCAACAGATTCTTTGCAGCATAATCAGATTCAAGAAGTTTGAATCTTAAAAGTACCTCCTTGCAGCTTTCTCCACAAAACCAAGTATCAGAAACCTTTTCTTCAAACTGACTTTTGTCATCCAGGCATGCCTTATGAACTGTTTACAACATTGTGATAAGCTTGAAGATTAGAAAAAAAAAACAAATGGTAAATGTGCACTTTCAACAAAAAGCCTAAAGTTAAAGAAAAACAAGGAAGAACATTTAAATAAGCACAACTGGGCAGTCTATGTTGGTCTCTATATTTATACTTTTAGCCTACTGTTCTTCATGTAGCAGGAAACTCCTGCTTCTTCTGGATGAATAAAAACTCAATCACCCAAAAAAAAAAGTATGCTGAGAAAAAGGCTTTGTAAAGATTTCTTATGTTATGCTCTATAATAGATATAACGAATCCATCTTCCAATTTGAACAAAATATTATTTACCTTTTTAGTCTGAAGCTTTAGCCACTAATTTTTTTTTTTTTTTTCAGTTTTCTTTATTTTTCTCACCAAGAAAACTGAATCAAGAAACAAACAAAAGAAAAATGTTCTTTAAAAACACCAACTAGTGGCCTGCCCCACATAATCCAAAGATTATTAGTCCAATTCATATTTCAAGAAATTCTATACTGTCTTAACAAATAATCTAAAGTTTTAAGAAGAAATGTCATGCTGAGGTAGAAGAATTACATCTGTGCTCACACTGTGAACATTTGAATGCATCAAACGAACTTGAAGCCTCTTTATCATTAACAAAATTCCCACATATCCAACAAGTGCAATTTGAGCAATACCAATTGCCCTCCGGTAGTTCCTGGATGCAACAAATCAAAGCACAATACGTAATTAGTATCTACATATATTTTCTCTATGACAAATAGTACATAAAACATATATAAAAAAATTAAGTTTGTACGGGAGAGAAACTCAACCAATATATTTTATGCACAATATACAAGCATCAAAGCTGTTGTGGCTGTTTTTGTTGTTCTCAATCTTCGTACAAATGCAACACGCCTGCTATTGGGACCCCATAACTTAAGCACGATTAAACAATCATCATTGAAATCTATCGCATAGCAAGCCAACTACATGATTCATGCATGTCATTCTAGTTACTTTTAATGCTCATTATGGTGGCATCTATGAGAAATTATATTTAATTGACTATGCAATATCTAAACTAGAATCATCATTCTAGTGCAGATATCTAACCATGCAAATGACTTTGTCATCAATTCAAATTGAATCGATTTCGAAGTTATGATTCTTACTTATGCCATTTGTCTTATTACAGTCAGAAGCTAAATTAACACATGGAACATTTGCAACCAAAAATGAAATTTTATCAAGAATAGCTCTTTGTAACTGCAAAAGAAACTTTGCAAGACTAAACAACAATAATAAAGACTAGGCCAAACATATTTGACATAAGCAAAATTAGTGAAGCTGCTAGAAGAGGAAAATAAATTAGGGAGAATAATTAAGAATAGAGATCAGTTACAAGAAAAAAGTGTAGTTAGTGCAAAAGAAAAAAAAAAAAATAATGAGTGAGAAAAGGACAAACCTGCATAGACAGGCAAGCCATATGAAAAGTAGAAGGACAGTTATCACAACAAATCAGTTCACCACCATTCCCGCATACACCACAGGAATCATCATTTTGATCATTTTCGTCAGCTGCCACCTTCAGGATCCCATTTTTTCTAGTCTTGTACTCCGCAGACCATGCCTGCAGCTGACATAAAGTGAAAGGCTTGCCAGATTCCATGAAAAGATTCAAGCAGGGACGGTTAAACTTGAATCCGGCATGAGTTTTAAACTCAGAAACTGATAGCACCTTGTTGCAACACTTGCAGGTTATTCCATTCCAGGAAACAAGGCCATCTTTAATGATAGCATCATCCTTGGGGTTCCGATACTGAATGACATCATTCAGAGAAATGACCCCAGCTAGGATCAACCACGAGAGTACAGTCCTGGATCCAACATTATACAACTTAATTTCAGTAATCTGCTTCCCTCCTTTACCCGTGCCTTGAGGAAGCAACTTGAAGTGGCCCTTCTTGCTCTTGAACTTGATCTGAGCTCTTTTCTTGGGGCCCCTCAATTTCGATCTGGTAGCACCCAAGCCTAAGTCTTTGTTCCTTATAATTGCAGAAACCAACAGGTCATCATCTTGAATTCGGCATTTAGTAGATTTCTTTTGTCTGTTTTTAGAACCATCACGATTGCCACAACTCCTCTTGAACTTTGAGCCTTTTTTCTCAACTAGATGTAGGCAAAAGTTAAGAGATGAGGACTTCTGTGGTTTTCCTTTAGTTACAAAGGATTCTTGGACCTCTTTTGAATTTAATTCAGCCTGGCATGCATCAATATCGTGATGATCATTCATATCAGGACTGTAAGAACATAAAACATCACTTTGATTTAATGTGGTTAATTTAATTTCGGATATCTTTCTAGATTTCCTGCACGCCTTCTTTTTCAAAATAACACCTTCTGCAGAATTTTTATCCTTTGTTTCAAACTTCAGAGCAGCAGTGAACTTCTCAAACTGATATGCACCAGGCCCAGACTGAATCTGGCAGTCAATAAAGTAGTTTGGATGGTCATCCAGTGAAAGCTGTTGAAGATTTCCTACCTTGCCAGCATCTGGAGCGCTAAATGATTTCTCTTTATCCTCCAAAGACTCAAATGATACATCTCCTGGAACCTCATTCTGAGTTTTTACATTACATTCAGAAATTTGGTTATCAGAACTCGGACAACTTGTGTTGCTATATTGGTGCGGGGCAGCTGATTCAGAACCCTGAAGTATGTCAGAAACATCTCCAGAAGCAACACGATCAATATAGTTAAAACCGCCTAACTGGCCATAGGTGCTATCTGACCCACAAGCATACGATGAAGCCATATGCAGACCTTTCAGACATTTCACTGCCCCGCTACTCATTTTCCCATAGGTCTTTGACAAACTTCCATTGCCAGATAGACCATCACAGGAATCATAACTCCTCTCAGAAGCTATCAATGAGCTTTTAGCAGTCAGAGAAGAATCACAAAGCTTAGTTGGCATATCTCCCTTAGAACAGACCTTTTCCATAGTAATGTTTTTTCTCCGTGCCAAAACAGCATTATTTTTCTTGTTATTTTGAATAACTAAACTTCTCCCTGCTTTAACCTCATCTCCCTTTCTCAATGAACCAATCTTCCTATTAATGAATACAACAGTTACAAAGGGATCTAATAAAGTCCAGTACTGAGCCAATGCAATATTAAGGTTTGGTTGGTTAACTTCTTTCTCAATATTCCTCAACGTATCTAATAGATCAGACCAGAACTGGCCCATATCAGTCCATTTCTTACCATCACTCTCCAGCATGAAATCATGCCTACCAGCTAACAAAACCTGACCGCAAACCATCCAAACTTTAGGGAATTCACGAAATAGCCTCCCCTCCGGTGATCTATAAACTGTTTCTATATAAGTCCTACAGGGCCTTTTACGTCTCTCGATAGACCAACCTGCTCCTTTTAGTATGTGAAAAACATGGCTCTGAAGAAGAGGACGAGGATCCTTCTTTGAGTCCATGGCCCCAGAAATATTACAACCACCCACTCCAGATGATTGAGATCCACTAAGTCTTTCTTCAGCACATAAAGGAGACTCGAAGTTCTCCACAATAGTGGCAGAAGGAGTAGAAACCACAAGCTTTGATGCAAAACTCTCCTGCGAAACAGGTGAAGCTATAGCTTTACCTATCACGGCTTCTCTTTTCTCACTTGCCTCTAAGTCTTGTATTCTGGACTTAGTAAGATCCATATCTTCTGGTTCAGTACCTCTGTTGCTTTCGACATGCTGCTTCAACAGATAGCGACCAGATGTAATCCCCTGAGCAGATGATTCAACTAAATGGAACGTAACTGCTTGGCAAACAGAGCCTCTATCTGTCGAGGACGAGCCACCAACAATTTCGTTCGGCTGCAACAGTGCATTCAAAACCATTCTCCTTTTTTCTTTACGCCTAGAAACTTCAGCTGCAGAAAACTTCATTCGCTTGACACTCGCATTCTTGTCATCTCTCTCTGTCAGAGCAAATCTGTCAGAAAAGCTACCTGATGCAGAAACTCCATCAAAACTCACAATTACTGCGTTATTATCCTCCTGGTATAAATTTTTTGAGCAAGACCAGCTGGTTAAAGCTGAGTTTGCACTATTAGAACACAGTGATGCATCTAATTTTTTGCTATGCTCACACTCAAAATTATTTACTCCGGTAACAAGACACCTTTGACTGGTGCTGCCACTATCATTTCCAAAGAAAACCTTCGTAAAGATGCCGTGCTCATCATGTGACCCCTCAAAACCATCATCATGCAGATTGTCAATATCTGCACCGAACGGCATCTCCGCTAAATGCAGTCCCACTTTGCACAATCTTACACCATTAATAAGACAAGGCGTTAGATATATCCCTCGATAACAAATGCTTTAGATCCAGCCCACCTATTAATCCGTAACAAAAGAGAAACACGAAGACTTATAAAAAAGACTTTAATACATAATTAATTATTATTTTAACTTTAAACCTTGCGTATGCATTAACTTTAGAACAGCGTTCACTCACACCACCCTACAGTTATATTACATGTAAGACAAGCAACTACCGTTTAGAGATCCCGTCCGCTTCCAGCAGAATGCAAAGACTCCACTTATAGCATTACATTTTGGTGACGAGTACATTTAACCACAGATAAGGTACATATTAGCTTGAACAAGCACAAGTAAGGATACAACTATGGTTGTGGAATTTTTGCATTTCACGGGGAAGTATTGGGAACAACAAAGCATTGAAGTATACATTAATCATGATTAGCCGTGAGCTAATTCCTCCTTGAATTTATTACTGACTAAATGCTACTTTCCAAAACGAGGTTCCCCTTCTAATAATGTTATTCTCCACGTCATAAGTACGAACTGAAGGCAGGAACAAGTGACAAATAATTTTGTTAACTAAAAATGAATAGTTCAGAAATGTTTAATAGACGTCTATCTATCTCTCTCTTTGTGATGATGCCAAATGTGGAGATCATTCTTGATACAACAGTACGCTGCAAATATTGCCAAAAAATTAGAAATGCATCCAGCATTCCATTTGTCTCATACAGTTGATTAATACGAACAATGATAACATCCGATCAATAACACTAAAGTTAATTTTCTATAATTACCATTTTCTCCACATATGCGATGCAGGGACACCACGTTGTTTGTCATTATACATCTTAGAGTGCCTACCATCACATGCTCCATGTTATAAACATCAATAAATGACATTTTAAATTATAAAAATCATTCTATAGAAGGATTCTTAAAACTTCTTTCCCATACCATACATGTGCTATTGACAAGTTTGTGTCATAAATAAAGATCTCCAAAATTTTAACTGTATATTAACCTAATAAAAACATGCACTAGAAACTATATACTCTATCATGATGCTTTTAAAGCATTCTTTATCCCCCCCTTCTACTAGCAAAGTCGCAGATACGATAAGAGTGATGAAGCGACAAAACTTCTTTTAACAACCACGCTGCTGCCAAAAATGCCCAACAATTCAATTAACACAAAAGAAAAAAACTCCAAACCTTTTTACTTAGATGTCTTGTCCTCTATTTTAAAAAAAAAAAAAAATTGCTAGCTAGGTATGGCAGATATATTGAATCTTTATTACCACAATTATGGATCGAGTTGTGAAATTAGTATATTCGCCTACATTTCGAAAGAAACAACTAACCTCCTACTCTCTGTTCATGCCAAAAAAAAAATCTGTATCGAAATAATCATACTGTAAATGCAACAAAATCAAATTTGGAACAGGATCTATAAAGAAAGGCACTTGCACTACAAAGAAGACAACCAGACTTTTCTCAAGTCTGCATCTACATTATGCTTTCCTCTACTAACACTGAACCCTTCCTGGTTGAACCGAGCCCTAAAAAATGGAAATATATATACTTATGCCATTAACAGGAATTATAAAACTCAATAATGCAACAGTTAAAAGAAACAATAGTTGTAAATTTGAAATTTTTATATTTTATAGGAGTTATAATTCTCAATCTTTTCATCACAATTTATCATATTAAAACATATATAACCTCAATTCGAAGAAAATAAATCCTAAAAAAAATCCTGAAAATTTTATAAAAAAAAGGTAAGAGTTCGGCAAAAAAATCATCAGATATGGTAAATGAATTCAAAACCCGAAATATTCCAGGACCTAAAAAACCAAACAAGATGCAGATCAAAACCCAGAATCCAAAACCAGGAAAAATCTCATACATTCATCCAATACTAAATAACAAAACTTTCGAAACTTTATCCAAAAATATAAAACAAAAAGTACTCACCTTTAAAATGCATGTTCAGATCAATATGCAAAAGTAGATCAGGGAACAAACTTTACTTTAGGGTTCAAGAGCTGAAAAAACTAAAACGGGTTCATCTCAAAAAAGAGAGAATCTTTAATATAAAGCTTTACAAAAAGCAGAAAAATGGGGTTTTCCTTCTTTCCTCCTTTTTTTCCTTTGGCTTCATCAGCTTAAAATACAAAGGACCAAAGCCTCAGTTTTGAAACTGAGAATATCTGAATAACCTGAACAATGCTCCACAGTAAAAACAGATCCATGCGAGTGTATATGTCGATGGTATATGTACTTCCACCTCCTTCCACTTTGCTTTTGTCACTTTTTTCCCCCTCATTTTTTAGTTGTATTTTTTATTCAAAGCACATAAATAAATCCTCAAAAATAATAAGATTTTATATATATATAGATATGCAGAGATGATAGTCATATTTAAGTACATGTCAGATCTAATAATGAAATATATTAATATACAATTTATATAAAAATATAATTTTTTTAATCAAAAGATTAGATATTAAAACGAAAATAACATGTGACAAGTTATTATTGTGCAACAGCTGTTGAATGTAGAGTATTGCAGTAGAATGGAAAAAAGTGTTACAAGCGCCTTACAGATAATTTTGAATATCATATATTAAAATATAATATATTTAATAAATAAAAAAATAATATAATAAATATAACATTATTAATATAAAATATATTTTTTAAATTTTTTTTATAAATT
>JBBYHO010000003.1:22351065-22364110 GCA_038382025.1 Adansonia gregorii | reverse complement strand
TTTTTTGACTCCGAGTTTTTTTAGGTCAATTTGACCCTCATACTAATAATATTCAAATTGATCCGAGTAAAAAAACATTAAAATAACCCAAATTACATAGTTTGAGAACCAAAATCATATTTATACTTATATTTTTATTTAACACATGCTTAATAAAATATCACATAATAAAATTTATTTCACTTCATTCATGCCTCAGGATAGTCCATGCTTAATAATATTTATCAATTAAGGTTTCAATTGAATGGAACAAAAGGTATGAACTGATAATGATAAATTTATACAAATACAAGGATTGATTCTATATTTTTAGACCAAACTTAACTGAACTCAACACACTATCAGAAAATATATATTAATTATGATTTATTATAATATTAAAAATTCTTTGTTGACTATTTGATACTATCTTTGTGAAGTCTTATTGGATAGAATAAGTTATATTTTGATAATTTTTGATCTATTGTACAATAATGAAGTTAAAGAATAATGAATTACATACAACTCACATTCACATTTCGTCATCAATCTTCCAATTTTTTTAGTAAATGTATGGCAGATTGAAAAGTTAGGTTTTATTAAAAAAAATTAAAAAACTAAGTCCAAGGATGATGGAAGTGGAAATAGATTAAAAAATTTTTGATAACAAGTAACCAAGAACGTGTTAGTTATCATATATAATAATATTTTCATCAAACATATTAAAAATAATTAATTGTTATATTTAGTATAATGGTATTATTATAAATAATATATTAATCAATTTTAAAGAGTGATTAAAGATGCAAATACAAAATGCAAAAGAAAAAAAAAATCTAATAACATCATGCAATTTAAGGAAAGAAATTGCATTTGCTTTTGAGTTATTAATAATTATTAGTAGATTTTGTTAACGAATGTCTTTAAATATATATTTCTAAATTATCATAATAAAAAATGGGCTTGGTTATTTTGTTATCAATTTAGAAGGTTTTTTTTTTTACATTTAATAAATTATTTTTATTGAATTAAAAAAATATTAATTACATATTTTTATAAATATCACTTTAATCAACATCATTAACATTAATTAATTTTTTTTGAAAAATATATTTTATGTATTAAAAGTTATCACATTAATTAATAATTATTATATTTAACACAAAATATTATTATAAATAATATGATACCTAAGGATATTATTATGTAAAAATACTTATTATTAGTAACCATGAAAGTTTTATTAAGTCTTTAAAGGGAAATAACCTAATCTCAATTGCTAAAGAAATGAAATTTAAAAAAAAAAAAAAAAAAAGAAGGGAAAGAAACAGTTTGGTTTGACTTTTCAAAATCAATATTTTCTTCGACACGTCATCACCTTCACGTGGGAATGGTAATCTAATTTTCTATTGATAAAACACATAAAATGACGTCATAATGAAAAAAATGAAAGTTTCAAAGAAGTTTCACAGAAATGCATTGTAATTCGTATTATAATTATCTTCCAGTTTTTGTCAGTAATAACGACCAGAGGATAAGATCTGCAGTAAATGCAAAACTACATTATTAGTTTCTTACACGTTTCTAAGGTTGTCCGAATCTTTGGTGCAGCTTGCAGAAAGTGTCTAAGGTTAGTTTCTAGTCTGGGTTCTGTTTGGTTGTCAAGAAAATTTGGGTGATGCTTATGCTTCATGCAACCATTTATCCAAAAAAAGGGAAAATTGTGCTTTTAGAATAGTTTAGATCTCTTTAACCTGGGTGGGTTTGCTTGGATATACTCGAAAAGTAGTTTACTTGATCAACTTTTGATGCCTGGTCTTTATGGCTGTTTGTTTTACTTTGCCTTCCATGGATTCTTTGTTACACAAAAAAGCAAGATTCAAAATTCAACTTTTCAATATGTTCTTAGTAAAACACAAGAAAAAAAAATGTTGGGTTTTCATTTTTTTTTTCTTATTTTGGGCTAATTTTATAGTGTTTTAGCTCTGAATTCTGATGAAAAGTTGTGTTTTTTTCCCTCTGTTTTTTTCCCTTTCAATATATATATATATATATATTTGCTGTTACAGGTGTTGTAGATCAGATTATAATTTCTTAATGTGCTTAAAAATTGTGGATAATTGAGAAATTTAATTTACCTGTTTTGGGATTTTGAACTCACAGGGACTTTCCGGGAGATCTGGCAGTCTTCTACCTTTCAACTTTCAAGCAATTTTGGTATGTTTATATTATTAGTATTGTAAACAGATTTGAAGTTTAATTAATGATCTTGTTAATGTAATTACACTCTAAATCCCCCTATAGATTTGCCCGAGCTGATTTTTCAACTCAATTTTTGACATTCAGCTGAAATGATTTAGGAGGTCAATGTTGATCATCATCATACATTACTCACATAGATAGATTGACCTTTTTATTTATATTTTTTTTTCCTATAGGAATGCTTTAATGGTTAATTATGATTCGAATTTTGATAAGGCAATTATATACTCTTTAGGATGATCTTAGAAGATGATGACTCTTATTTGATACAGTGGCTGGTCGGAGTTTCCATTTGTGTTTTAAGGCATTTGAGCTGAAGAGTGGCTGGTGATGACTTGTTTCTCGTTTTTATGTTCGAGAAAGAAGACAGCTTCCTTGGCTGAACGAACAGAAGAAGTCAATGAAGGTATGCTGCTAACCTTAATTTAATGTTTTGTCTTCTGTTTGGAACTAATAATCTTAACAAAGGGCCTATGGCTATAAAATCCGGCTTGGCTGGGGATTACTAAATTGACGGAAGTTTATGCGACTTTGGCATAATTCCAGTAAGAACACTGGAAAAGGGAAAGAATGTTAGGTAGCCAAGATGAACAGCTAAATTTTTCCAAACTCTTTATTGCGTTTGACTTCCTTTAATATCATGCGGAGGTAGATATGTATTACCTCACTCGGTTAAAAACCTCCTCTGATCCTGGAAATGCTTCCAAGTTCCTAATTCATGTGCGTTTTGCAGAGGTTTCAGGTATTCAGAACACTAAACTGTTTACTTACAAGGAGCTGAAAATGGCAACCGGAAATTTTCATTATTCCAATAAAATCGGAGAGGGAGGGTTTGGTGTCGTCTACAAGGTGATTGTGAATTTCTTTCTTTTTCCTATCTTTTTGAAAGAAAGCTTTGATAAATTTTTAGCTGAGCCCGTTCTTATTATTTTAAAATCTAATGCTAACTTCTTAGGAATCATTTTTGTTTAACCAGGGAACCTTAAGGGATGGTACCATGGCTGCAATAAAGGTTCTGTCAGCTGACTCGAGGCAAGGGGTGCGAGAGTTCTTGACTGAAATAAATGTGATTGCAGATGTAGAGCACGAAAACCTGGTTAAGTTGTATGGTTGTTGCGCGGAAGGAAACCACAGAATTTTGGTCTATGGCTATCTTGAGAATAACAGCCTTGCACAAACTCTTCTTGGTAATTTATACTTTTCCGGATTTGTGTTCATTAACTGCTTGAACCTATGTTTCTCGAACCCAGGTGTGAGTATTAGATATGGGTATGTGTCCGATATGGGTATGTTCTTTTTTTTTTTTTAAGATTTTTCCGTGTATTTGGAGGGTCATATCCTTATACCCACGTTCTGAAATGTGTCGGACATCGGTGTCCAGTATGGGTACTTCAAGAAAAATGAAGAGTTGGAGTAATATAAGCTTGAATAATTATAACCTATGGCCTCTTTTCGTTTTAGGTGGAAGCCATAGCAGTATACAATTCAGCTGGCCAACAAGACGTAACATTTGCATTGGTGTTGCAAAGGGGCTTGCTTTCCTTCACGAGGAAGTTCGACCTTATATCGTTCACAGAGACATCAAAGCAAGCAATATCCTCCTTGATAAAAATCTCATGCCCAAAATTTCGGATTTTGGTCTTGCAAAGCTTTTCCCCGACAACTTGACTCATATTAGTACACGAGTTGCCGGAACAACGTAAGTTCTTAAATTGCTGTAATATACTTGTCTGTCCTATCTCATATTCTTTAGTGTAGGGATACAATATTATGGACTACATGATTATTTAAAGTATCAGAAAAATATTGTATTCATATAATCTTCTAGGACAGTCGTCTGAAACTGGTTTTAATCTGGAGTATAAATATTTGTCCTTGTGAGATGGTTGGTGATGTTTCTAGCTACCAGGTCTTCCGGGTTTACAGATTTGTTTTTACTTTAAACTTGGTTATTCTTTATCATGTTTAACCCTATCTTACTGCTCTGATTCTTCGTTTTTCTTGAAGTACTTGTGTTTGACACCCATGCCCGATGCACATAAGTATGGGCATATGATCCTTTAAGGACCATCCGAATACATGCAAATCTTAGAAAATAAATAAATAAATAAACGTAACCGTGTTTGATACTTAGATCCAAGTCCGAGTTGATTGATACATAAAGCAGCAACTTGTGATTTAAACTACGATAGGCCTCTCGTAGAATTCTATTGGAGTTGTTAAATCTGGTTCTTTTGGAAACTGTTATGCACGTTACAAGCTTGTATATGTACCTTTAATTGAATACTCCTTTTGATTTAAATTTTTTTTTTTTTGGGTTTATTTAACAATCTTCCTTCGTTTCAGCATTGTTAATTTGGTTTCGTAACCTTGTTGTGTTTCATATAGAGGCTATCTAGCACCGGAGTATGCTATACGAGGCCAGCTGACGAGGAAAGCGGATATTTACAGTTTCGGTGTTTTGCTAATGGAAATTGTTAGCGGTAGATGCAACACAAACAGGAGATTACCCCTTTCGGATCAATATATACTTGAAAGGGTATGAATTTCCTCTATATTCTTATCTTGATGTAGCCTTCTTTGATACGGTGATCTGAGTCTTAATCCATCGTTTGCATAACTAATAACTCGAATAGTCTTTAAATGCAGAAACACGAGGAGATAATAACCCATGCAGGTCGTATGTGTTCAATCTCCATTAGTCCTACGGTTTTTAGCTTAAACAAACATTATAACATACTCCCAATAATATTGAAAGTCGACCTTTAATGCAAGTGCACCTTTTGAGAATATGAGAAAAAGGTTAGAGATTGGGATTAGAGTTCATGATTTTTGGTAAGTGTAGGAAGGAAAGAAAATTGCTTGTGCATGATACGTAGCCTGTTAATAAGTTATTACGACCAGAATTGTGGCATAAATGTGGTGATTGGTTAAATCTTTTATCATCATTTTGCTTGAAGTATCCATGATTGCCACTCGTTTCCAACATATATTCAAATATGGTATGGGGTACGATTATCCAAATATATGAAAACAGTTGGAAAAAATTAAGCATACTTGTGTAGGAAATATACCAATATCTGATACTTACCTTAGAGTTTGAGTAATACAGGCATTGCCTCATTATCCCTGTTCAAAATGTCTAATGTATTTTTGTGTATTCTTGAGCTTCATCTGTTTAAATTTGGTTCTTTGTTGTAAGACGTAAGATTTTAAGACTCCTCGCTAAGTCGATATATAATTGCAGGCATGGGACTTGTACGAGCGAGGACAACTTGCGGAACTAGTTGATATGTCATTGAACGGAGACTATAACGATGAAGAAGCTGTGAAGTTCCTAAATATTGCCTTACTTTGCACCCAAGACATGCCAAAGCTCCGACCATCCATGTCTGAAGTGGTGAAGATGCTCATGGGTGAGGAGCCCGTGGATGACCAGAACATCTCAAGGCCTGGCCTGCTTTCGGAATTCATGAATTTGAGAGCTCCGAAAGATAATAAATCCGACTTGACTTCTGAAGGCACGAGCAAAGAAGGAAATACATCATTATCCGAAAACATTACCACATCATATACTACGATGACATTCAATTCGATATACGACCGAAGCAATTAGGTTGGCGTAATTTATCTTTTGGCATTTTTTGTTTAGTGTTCCGAAATTTTTTCTCCCCGGTTTTTACTCCAGGAAAAAAATAAATAAATGAACCAGGGCTTCGGAAATTGCTGGCCAAACTATGCCAGGTTAGTTCTTCCTATTTCTGAGGTTAGCAATGCTGTAAATGTAAGTAAATTGTAATCAATTTGGACCTTCATATTTTGATTCTTTTTAAAAACTCATTTGAGTTATATGTGAAATAGAGAAAGAGCACGAAAAAGTACAGCGAGCCCTGATTGTAATTAAGCAGTACTTTGTTTACTTTGTTAATTCATCTGAATGAACTTTCTCTGCTTGTCTTTGTTAGTCAAACACAGGGTGAACGGTGGATATTGATATATGTCAATATAAATATACTTTAAATTAAATTTTTTTTTTTTCACATATTTGGAAAATTATCTCCTCAATTGTCATGTTTAACTTAATAGGAAACCAGCAATGTTACCATAACCAGCGTTGAAAATATCAAGTGTTTCCTTCTATAAAAATATCCAACGCTTTTTAAATGGAAAAAAATCCAACAGCTTTAACACATTTGATTAAAATTATTTATTTAATAAAATTAATTTAATTTTTCTTATTTAATTTTAAATTTAATTATTTGATTTGAAATTTAAATTGAAATTAAATGTTTTAATATTAAATTAAAAATAATAAAAAAATAAAAAAGCTTGGTTAAATTAGCGTTTTCTCAAACTAAACCTAAATAATTTAGGGGCCCGATCCGTGAGTTGCTCGTTAAAATTTAACTGGTGAAATTCCTATTTGTGTTTTCAAAAATGGTATCTTTGCCTCCATTGGTAGCTTTGTTTGTACTCTCAATTTTGGCCGTTTTTTGGATTTACAGGGTAGACCGAAACGGTAGAATATAAGCAACCCCAGACCTCCCAATCCCCTGTAAAAATAGCACCTTTCCCAGTTCTTTCGCTTTCTTTTCTTCAACCTCCAAGTCGAAAGCCGTCTCTCTCTCCCTCACCAGTGTTTGTTAGGGGTTAGGGTTTTAAGCTAAGAACCCCAAAGTTGCAATCCATGGATCAAACAAAGAAGCGCAAGCTAGATGAAAACGGTATCGTTTCATCTTTATTGAAACCTGACCCAATCACCAAACTGACCCCACAAGACGCCCGCAAACTAATCGAGCGGTTCACTGTCATTCAACTCCGTGATATCCTCCAAGAGGCCGTTTCTCGCTACGGGGATGTCCTTTCCGCCGTCCGATCTGTTGCCGATCAAGACCTCTCTCAACGGAAGCTCTTCATCCGCGGATTGGGCTCGGATACCACAACAGACGACCTTCGTTCAATTTTTTCCGTCTATGGAGAACTCGAAGAAGCGGTCGTTATCCTCGACAAGGCTACTGGGAAATCGAAAGGGTACGGGTTCGTTACTTTCAATCATGTCGATGGTGCTTTGCTTGCTCTCAAAGAGCCCAGTAAGAAAATCGACGGGAGAGTCACGGTGACACAGCTGGCGGCAGCGGGGAATTCAGGGACGAATACTAACCCGGTGGATGTTCAAATGAGGAAGATTTATGTAGCTAATGTGCCGTACGATATGCCGGCGGATAAGTTATTGGGTCATTTTGCTCAGTATGGGGAAATAGAAGAGGGTCCTTTAGGGTTTGATAAGCAGACGGGGAAATCAAAGGGATTTGCACTTTTTGTTTATAAGACGGCCGAAGGGGCTCAGGCAGCGTTGGCAGAGCCGATGAAGAACATTGATGGGAGACAAATGAATTGTAAGCTGGCTATTGAAGGGAAAAAGGGGAAGCCAGGACAAGATGGAGTGATGCAAAATGGAGATGGTGCACCGGGACATGCAGAGATGGGGGTTGGGGGATATGGCCGGCCTGGCGGACCAGGTGATTTGAGTGGTTACAATGCGTTTTCAGGTGGGCTGCAGGGGCCTTCAGGTCCAACGGGTCATCCTCATCACTTGAATTCATCAGGAGTTGAGGTGGGGGCTTTGAGTGGGAGTGGAGGCGGTGCTGGCAGTGGTTATGGTTCTGGACTTTCTGGGCCATATGGTGGGTATGGTGGACCGGGTCCAACCGGCTATGGTGCGTTGAGCAGTGCTGGTGGAGGTTCTTCATTGTATAGATTGCCACCTACTTCTGTTGGGATGCCGGCTGGTGGGTATCTGGAGAGTGCTCATTATAGCTTGCCTTCTTCAGCTGCTTTCCCTGGTCAGCATCACCAAGGAGTTGGGACATCCCCTGTGCCAAGAGTTCCACCTAGTGGAATATATCCCAATGGACCACCTTTCTACTGAGGTAGTTCTCCTTGATTTGGCATTATGTAAATTCATTGAGGTGTTATGAGTTTTAATTTCGACTCTATTGAAATTAGTTATAATGAATTATTGTTCATGTTTATGCTTGCTCATGTGCTTTATTGTTGATATTTGTTCTTCTTATAATTGCTTGAAGCATTTTGATTCTTTTCCAGCTTTTTATGTTCTAATTGGTGTTCCTAACATGCTGTATGCTTATGTAGTTGTCTACATCTAATCATTTTGCTTTTGCTTTTGGGGAAGATGCTACATATTGTCACATTGTAATGTGTTTTCTAATGGTTTTCCACTGTTGCACGTTTAAAATGTTCTATTATATGTCCATATTTGGAGCATATGTATAGATAACATTACTTATGTGTGGCTCTGGTTGATATCTACACTATTAATAAAGCCTCCATTGATACCAACTCCGTTAGTTAAATTACATAATACAAATTAAATATATAAAATGAAGGATATAGTTGTCATTTAATATTCTTATAAATGAGAATTTACATATTTATATTTTATTTAAATTTTTTATAAAATTTTTCACACTTGCAATTGAAAAAGCTGCCTGTACTTATTGTTACATAACTTCTATATTCTTCAACCTCTTTTTCCTCACGTCTTTATTCCTTTTCAACTGTTAAGTGGGCGTGCTAAAATCTAGTTTTACTTATTAAGGGTTCCTCCTTTTTGTCTTAACCACTATAGACATACTTTTTTCCCCCAATAAGATTTCTGGTGTTGAAAGACATATTATGATCTTATGTTTAATCATGTGTAAAATTACAATCTTCCATTGATTGTGGGTTTTGCTATTTGTTCTGAACTTAATGAATTATTGTTTAGATAAATACAAGCATTCTCGAAAACTTTTTGAAATTGAATTTTTTTAGCAAAGGTGCAGATGCATACAAGTCTTTTGGATACACTATTTTAACTACCTTGGTTGATTTTATTTTACTGACACCTATTATAGAACAGATATTTACAGTTGAGGTCAGATGAGATGTCCATCTGTGTAATGGAATATGATAGCAGTTCTCTTTGATGTTTGAGTTTGCATTGGTAACTAATCTGAAGGAATATTATCCTCATTAATTTCAAATGAAGGAATATTATGCTCATTAATTTCGAATGAGGTGTAGCTTTGCTTTATTTTTTGTTTCAATTTCTCTTTTAGGAAAAGTTTTCCATTACAGTTGTTGTAATTGTTTTGTATTTCTGGTTGTCCTTTTTGTTTGTTTAACAAGTGACGGAAGTCTCAGCTGATCCCTCCAAGTAAGTACCGCTTTTAATTGTTTTTTGTTTCAGTTTTGCTTTAATACGTTGCTTTTTAATTAGCTTTGACGTTTGCTTTTTTTGATGATGTGGAATGACGAATTAAGCTGTCAATGGGTGTTTGATTCAGGTTTATGACGGCTTGTTGGGTGCAGATGCGTTTGGTGGTTCTGGTGATTGCATGAATGCAGACTATATATACTCTGGCTCGATGAATGTTTTAGCTGGGCTCTTTCAGCTACTTGATCTGCGCCTTTAAGATGTTTATTTCTGAGTCCTTGTTGGCAAAACTCGTAATCTAGACTAGTTTTTTTTCGATATATTTTATTAGGAAGGATTGTTCTGGTGGGGCTTTTTTCATTAGTGTAGTTTTTAATAATATAAGTAGCGACATAATGTTTTTGCCTATTTTGCCAATATGTATGGTTGTTGCAGCATCTCCTTTACTTGGAAGTTTTTTTTTCTATATTGGGAGATATTGCTATTCGTGTTGATTTTTCTGTTTTGTATGCTGGTGGAATATATTGTGGACAAAAGTGCAAGCTTATTTTTGTCGAATATTTTGATATATAATTTGAGGGTGTAGAGAGCCATACGAAATTCATCTCTTTTGTTACATAAATTAGTTTTACTACTTCAGTTAAACAAGACCCTTTTCTAATGTAACTTATTGCTTTCTTGTTACAACTTTTGTTGTAGCTGGCATCAGAGTTGTCAAGGCATGCACCTACGCACGGCTATGCCTTTTGCCTTAGCATTAGACGACAAAAGCCTTGGCATTAGAAGACAAAAGGGCCTTCTACCCTTTTGGACGAGGCGCATTTGTTCAGGCGCATGCTTGTTGCACCTAGGCACGCATTGTAAGGCGATAGGCATAAAAAAAGCCCGCTTGATTGAAGTTTCTCTTTGATTTGAAATTTTTTCATTAGATGTACTTTTATTAGAAAGAAAGGGGATAGTATCAAATTCTCTACTTCTCAATATTTTGAGTATTCAACAACAAACATGAGACCATAAGGAAATCATGCATATTGGCCAAACCCCCCCCCCCCCAAAAAAAAAAACTGCTAGTTTTGTAGATAACTTGGACCACCCTTAAGAGTTTATTATTATATAAATCTTAAGCTTATTATATATACCGTAAGTTTATTAATTATATATATATATATCTTAAGCTTATTATATACATACAAATATATATATATATATATATATATAGAGAGAGAGAGAGAGAGAGAGAGAGAGAGACAAAAACACACGCATGTACATATTGTGCCTTACTTTAGTTAGGCAAATGGCCTTTTTGTGCCTTGCGCCTGAGGCAATATAAGGGCTCTAGTGCTTGGAGTGCACCTTGCACCCTTGACAACACTGCCTCACATAATCAGGTGTTAAAGTTGCCACCCAAAGATGCCTTCCTTGTATCATCATTTTATTATTTAGTGGCAGTAATTTTGTTAGTCTTCTTCTGATACAGTTCTCCTTTTGTTCAAGTGGAGTTATTTCTGGTTTCCTGAATGTATATAAAATTGGTAGGATGCTCTCATAAGATGCACTTTTTGAGTGGTTTCTAGTTTCAGTGAAGAATCTTATGATGTAGTAGTGGCAATATTTCACCTAGTGTGCCAGTGATTTGTCGGTTGCTACTTGATGTCGTGCTGCTAGTTGTTGAGTGTTGATGTTCATAATTGACGGTTTCCTTTTATCATTTTATGTGGGCTTCGTTGGGTTTGTAAATGAGCTTTTGCTGTGATTTTACCATTTCATCGGCAAAATAAAAAGATTTCCTTCCCCCCACCCCCACATGCTGCAACTGTCTTTGGTGGCCGTCTTTGTTGGTCAATTTATTTTTTTGTTTATAGTGGGGTAATGGACCATGTCATCTGTATGCATTTTGGGGAGGCATCTTGATGGGTTCTGCAGGAGACTGATTGAAAGGCTAGCTTTAATTTCCTTTTCTGTTTTCTACCTATTGCTGTTCCTGCATCTAATGACTAGATTACTGTCATCATGAAAATTTAGAGTTGATGTCAATATCCTGTCGGAATAGATGTGATGCATTTTGAAACGAATGACATGTTAGATATGCTCGGTAGCTGATTTTCGTATCTGCACCTGTTGAATTCTTTTGGCATGTTCCTACGAAAGGCGGTTCTTGTTGAAAATGATGTGAATGGTAATTGGTTTTATGGAAATCTTTTTAATCTATAATTTTGATTTGCACTTGCCAAATTACGCCCCAACTGCAATTTGCAGACTAATTTGTACAAGTTGAAAGCATTTTACCATTTTTTATCTTAAATTTCTTTCCTTAGATGTTAAATTTAGAATTTGGTAAATAGGAGTATTTTGCTTGGTTTCATAAATTGATGAAAAATGACCCTATTTGGTCAAAGATTTTAGAGTCATGAAGTCGTGGTTTAGGACACAACCATTTAACTAGTTTCATTGTTGTGCTCTTTGGATTTTTCGAGGTTTTGCTAACAATTGCCTTTAGGGCATTCTTTTAAGGTTAGTTGAGTTTCTAATAAGAGTAATATTTTTTTATTGTAGTAAATGCGGTAGTGGACACTTAATTTTATAAGTTTCAATATATTGAGGAAATATATTACTTAAAATAAGTAACCTTAAGGGTTCTTCTACGCTACTCATTGGAAAGTTGATTGCCTAACAATAAACTAGTTGATTCGATTAATGGTATTTTGGTTCAGTTATGAACTGAACTAGCTGTTTGAACACCTGTTGTTATCCTCTTTGGATTTTTTGATTTGTTTGCAGGCTTTTGTTAAGGACTACTCTTGAGCTTTCTTTAGGGTTAGCTCAGTTTCTACCTTTCTATTTGTAAGTAATATTTTCTTTCTTGTATTAAATGCAGTAGTTGACACTTAATTTCATAATTTCCAAGGCATCAACAAAATATAGTACTTAAAACAGAGAACATAAAGAGTACCTTTAGGACACTCAGTAGTAAAATCCTTGGCTGCTGAGGTTGCTTTAAAGCATATTTCTCCCCTCTCTCTCTCTCTCTCTCTCTCTCTCTCTCTCTCTCTCTCCTTTTATTGTTGGGGTGGAAAGTAGAATGCCTGACATTTTTTTATGGTGATGTTGTGTGGGAATTGATGCTTTTGTTTCAAAGCTAACTTTTATTGGTATCTTCTTTTTCTCTGTTTCTTGGCCATTGATGTGGAACACTGAGGGAGAGGCTAAAACCAACGCCACCAAAGCTGAAGACGGAAGGCTGTGAATGAAGGTAGCACTCAAAATGAAGCAAAAGATGGAGGGATGTCTGTCCATTGATTCAGTGTCTTCATGGGCCTCTGCTTTTATTATACTACTATTGTATTATGACAAAATTAAGGATCAAATTTAGATATATTGATACCTAACCATGATGATGACCCTGCTTGACTGCTTTTAATTTTTTGCAGGTTAAATCGTCTGAGGTGGTGTTTATGTAATGAACTTGCTATTGTAACCCTATAAATTTGTTATGAAAATTCCTTGGACGATTTTTTTGCCAAAAAAGTTCGAAATAGAAAGGTATTGCAGATTTTATAGTTGCTGCTGCATGGCACCTTTAAAGGG
>JBBYHO010000003.1:22322350-22337082 GCA_038382025.1 Adansonia gregorii | reverse complement strand
GTATATAAAATTTAATATATTTTTATATTTGCTCGTGTATTAAATCCATTTGGGTTTTTTATTGCAATTTATTTTTGGGGGAAAATTCATTCTAAAATTTTCATCATTGAGTTTTGTCCTAAATAAGAAATCAGCCTCCCTCAACTTTTTAAATTGGGTTCTATTGGCCCATCATTTGTGTGTTTACGTTAACCTTTTAATAATTCGGTTCATACATGTAATTTTCAGGAAATATATACATACATCTATATATATATATATATGTTTAACATTAATATATTATAATTTAGGTCATGGGTTAAGCTATGGTTCAATAGGAATTTAATTAGATTTGGAGCTGAATTTTTATAATTTAAATTAATTACATTCGTTTCGTATTATTATTTAATCAATAATAATTTTAATAAAATTTAATTAATAAAAATATTTTAATTTTAATTTATTTTTAATAATAAAATAAATTTTTTACCGTATTTAACTAGAAAAACAATTTTTTTAAATGATCAGACCGACCTAGTCATGAATTGTTTCAATCACATTATTTTATGTACATTTATCTTCATTGAGTGCCAAATAATATGGTTTCTGACAACAGATCAAAAGTAGAGGAAAATATTTAAGTTTGAATTGGTCCACAGGAATGAAGATTGTGATGGAAAGGAAACATTCAAACCTACTTCTTGAGTATGTCTCTCTCTATATATATTAAAGTTAGTTTGGTAATTCGAATATTTCATTAAATTTTATTTTTATATAAATTTTGATATATTAATAATTGATATTACATAAATTTTAAGATATTTGTATATTTCAATTGTATTTTAATTATTTTTATATTATATTTATATAATTGTATCAAGATTATTAGGTCTAATTAAAGTATTTTATGTTAGGGTGCAATATGATTATTAAGTTTAGGTTCTTAATATTGTATTGATAAATAAAAGATGAACTTTTCAACTTATTGTTATTGGGTCAATTTTGTCTAAAGTTGCAATTTGTCAACAAAAGATTAAAATAATTTAATTAAATAAAAATCATTCATGTGATTAGCATGGTGTCTAAAATAAAAATCATGTGATTATTGTGTGGCATGTAAAAAAAAATTATTGACAAATCAAATAATAAATAGACATAGTAATATTAGATATAACACGAAAAAAATAAAAATATAAAATGAAATAATATGAACATAAAATGAATAAAGAAATATCTTAAAATTTATATAATACGAATTAATAATGTATTAAAATCTATATAAATATAAGATACTTTAAATACGATTATAACTGAGCAAAATATATAAATATTATACAGATCTTAACAAAGTAAGAAAAGAGAAAAGTTTGTTCAAGGAAAAATTTCAAGCTATTTAAAAGATTTTCGAAAGATTTTATAATGGAGCGATTGTTATTTTATTAATACAATTGTATAAGGATTAAGTTGATGCAATGGTAAAAGTTAAAAGCCCTCAGTTGTTAATATTAGAAATTTAGGAATTAAATTACTAAACTCAAATAAAAGAGGGGGGGGGGTTTCAAATGTTAAAGAAATTAATTTTACCCAAAATTTTCTGTATTTTGTTAGAGGCTTTCATTTCTATTGGAAAAAAAAAATCTTACAAATTATCATAATTAGAATTGTACTTTCCATAAAGATTATATAAGTTGCCATTAATATAGAGAAATACATTACATCTTTTCTACTAGACTAGAGCCTTTCACATGATTAAGTTACATTAGACGCGAATAATAAAAAAATTATTTGTCTAAGACCTTGCCTAATTTGTTAGGTTTGAAAAAATTATTTATTGTTTAAAAGTATTAAAATATAAAGTAAGCTTACATTAATATTTATATTTTTATACGTAAATTGATTTTCGGGCTAGAAAGACTAGATCCGACCCAAATTAAAGAAAATCCTATTTTAAAACCAACTCGGATTTAAAAATATATATTTTAGATATATTTTTAGTATGATCGATGATATTTCAAGTATTAAATTTTTTTTTGATCTTTTCATAGTCTTGTTAAACGACAATACTTATCTTTTTAACTTTTTATATTTTGCATTGACAATTAATTAACATTTTTTTTCAATTATTTGCACGAATTATCATTGACATTTTTATCAATTGCCATTTGGAGAAATTTGTGCAAATCTAACGGTAATATTGTTTAATAAAAAAATAAAAAATAGACAAAAATAGGGCACATGGCAGCATGACGAGTAGCATTAAAAAATAAATAAATTCCATTTATTTATCCCTCTATTTTTAGAATATATATTTATATATGTATGCATGTATGCATGTGTGCATGTATGTATGTATCTATGTATATTTCTCGAGATAAAATCTTGATATTTAGTCTAGAAAATGTGATAAAACGCGTCCTTTCGGTTGGCTGATGCACACGCGGCGACTAGTTAGCTATTGACTTTGATTTTGACATTTTGATTAATTTTTGGA
Organism: Adansonia gregorii; assembly: GCA_038382025.1. Taxonomy (NCBI): domain Eukaryota; kingdom Viridiplantae; phylum Streptophyta; class Magnoliopsida; order Malvales; family Malvaceae; genus Adansonia; species Adansonia gregorii. The sequence goes on along the minus strand of JBBYHO010000003.1, from coordinate 22,334,612 downwards.
ATTTCCACCACCTAACAAAAATCGCATTAAAATAGATGAGGACAATTGTTGGAATAATTAAAAGCAAATTATTTTATTTTATTTTTATTACATAACTAGATGTCAGTATTCGATTGATTTTGATCAATTTAATTTTAAAGTTTTAAAATTTAAATAATTTAAATAAATTTGAAGATCAAATAATATGTAAAAAATTGAATTAACTAAATTAAAATTAATAGATTCGATTTGATCAAATATTTTAGTCTCTTATTTATGTTGGATTGTGTTAAGTTGAGTTGCATATGTTAATTAGGTTTCGAATATGTTTAAATAAAAATAATATAATTTACTTTTTAATTAACTGTTAATTTATTCTATTGATTTGGTTTAAAAATAAAAAATTTACAAACTAAGTAAATAAATATTTTAAACTAAATTATTTAATCGAATAAAATTGAATGAACATAATTTAATCGATTTTGAACAATTTATTCCATAAACTAATATTTTGCTTCACTCTATGTATAAATTCATCTTTATTTTGTAAAATTAGAAGGTGTAAGTAGTATCTTTTAATTCTAGGTTATATATTTTTTAAAATTTTAAAATTTTTAATTAATGGGTATTTTAAAGCCCAAATATAGGTTTCATTTAGATGGGATGATAGTGCCTCCCATTGCATTGGCCCTTGAAACTAGAATTAACACAACATAAATAACATGATATAAGTAATAAAAGGTGTCAAAATTTATATTTTAAAAAATAATTTAGGGTTCATTTATATTGGCGGTGTGATTAATTTCGATGAGATTGAAATTAGTAGTGTGGTGGTAAATTAGTTACTGCAATAGTGAGATTGAATAGTACAGCAATGAGATTAAAATTAGCGATAGGATATATATATTTAGATTCAATTGTAATAGTGGTAGTGAAGAGAGAATATAAATTGGCCATTAAAGACATAAAATTAAAATGTATATATATAATGAAAATTTTGATTTATTTGATATTTATGAAATTAATAAAGAATTAAAATTTATTAAAATTATATTTATATTAAATAATAATTTTATTAATAAATAATTTAGATTTAATAAACATATATCAATTAATACTTTTGTATTTACCTTTTGTGTTTCATATTACTATTTATTTTATTTTCATAATAAATTTTATATATTTTTTATGTTATTATATAACATATATTTTTTATACAATAATAAAATTTATTATACTGATTTTCTATTTAAAAAAAAAAATCATCAGAGTTGGAAAAATAAATGGTCCCCCCAATCGTGGGCCCTTTTTCCCACTAGAGCATAATGGTCTGGTGGGAATGCAACGGCTGTTATCCAAGTGGTCCAAAAAATATAATTTCAAGATGCTTTCACATTATGGGTCCGGTTGGATCCAAATGAACCCTTAGATGGTAAATAAAAAATGTGATAGCTTTTTAATTTTAATCGTGAACTTAACAAGCTTATGTCATCATATAAAAGATGAACTTATATTTATAAATTATAATAATTTAATAATTAATTTTATATTAATATTTATATATTTTATAATAAATTTAAATAAATTTTTTTGATCAAACTGAATGAATCCAAATAAATAAAATTTTATTTCAAATCTGACACAATTTAGATCCAACCTACACATTCAATTATTCTTTGGGAAGGTTATATTGTATCTAAAGTTGAGTAAAATCAGTGCATTAGTTCTCTTAATTATAATTACAAAAACCCCTTAAATTAACTCTTAATCATAATTTTAAACATCATTAAGAGCATAAGCTAGAAACAATGACAAAGGATAAAAAAGAAACGCTAGAAATGACATCCATAAAGGGAAGGTTGAACGAAAGCTTGCAATGAGACCGATAACTCCACAAACAATTAGAACAACGAGCACTTCGCCCGAAAATTCCCAGCTCAATTCTCTTGCATAAACCAAGGCTAACAACACCGTAAAGCCAAGAATATTGTTCATCAATACTCCACCATAAATCTGCAATTTTTTTTATAAACATTGTTCGTTAAGAAAATTTGATTTTTGTTTATTTTTCATATTATGTAAGCTAAAATTTATGTTACTTGGATTCGGATGAATGTCTGGTATGAGTATGTGTTTAATATACAGTATGCTCAATTTTTTTGAAAGATGATATGTTAATACTAGAGTCAGAATATGTCTTAAATATGAATACTTAAAAAAAAAATATGAAAAATTCGGGTAATATAAGCTGTAAGCTAAAATAAAAACACAAGAAAGCTCATGTAAATTTACCTTGAAAAATCAAAGTGTAGAATTGACTACTATTGGATCGACATTATTTAGACTTAGTACGAATGTCTAATATAAGTATATATATGACATAAAATTTTTGAATAAATTTAAAGAATCATATCGAGTACTTATATCTAAATACATGCCATACACAAATACCAAACACAAATATTTTGAAAAAATAAAGAGTCTACGTAATATAATTATTAATGATAAAAATTAGGATAATAGTTTGCAGTAGTCAAGGTTTAATTTCTTGATCATTGTGCTAAAAATATTTGTTTATGACCTTGTAATTGGAAAGATGAAAGGAAAAATAAAAAGGATTACCAAACAATTAATTTCTTTGCTCTTTTCAATTTTTTTTTCAATGTTATAATTTAGATGATAAAATTAAATGAATATAAATAATAAATGAGTTTGTAAAAACAAACCTCAGAAAATGTCAAGGAAGTAGTTCTTGGCTTCTTACGCCAAGCAGCTCTGATAGCTGAAGTAGCAACCCTAGCATTGGTCGTCAATGGCACCAAAATAAAAGAGATAAAGAAAGATGGGATGCTGGCAGTCTTCGAGAAACTTTGAACGCTATATATCAATGGCTCTGCTAGAACTGCCAATATGATGATTCCAAGCACCATATATATTATAGCCTTAATACAATCCTGTTTTGATGCATTGCCAACTCCATTGCTTGTTTCTTCATCCACCAATTTATCTGTTTCTTCCCAAGTTTTCTAAAATTGCATAAAGAAATTAAGTTATATCCGTGCTATATAGAATGAAAAAATGTAACTTTTTTGATGTCTAATATTGCATATTCAACACCTCTTATTTTGCTACCCTTAAGGACAAAGATTTGAACAGTGTCCGGCTGTTATTTTACGATTTTATTTTTTTTATTGTTTATATTTATCATAATTTATTAGTGTAGTATTTGTTATATCCCTAATAACAATAAAAGCAATACGATCAAAACCGCATTTATAATTGTAATCTAAATTCCTCATCAAGAGTTAATCTAGTCAGATAAGTAGAACTTGTTCAAGAATCAAGCAGACAGGTCCAATGTAAAAAATATTTTTTATTTAAATATATTTTAAAAAGATATATAATGATTTTTAAATATTTTTCAATAGTAAAGAGGGTTTATAGGCCAGATCGAGCTTGGGTAAAGAGTTGAAAAAAATTTGAAACCCAGCTCGATTTAATTTGACATGTGAACACACCTATCAATAAGTGAAGAAAAAAAATTGCATGTAGATTTACTTGGTAGATATCATCTTGAGGCTGAATTGATGATGGAGCAGCTTGAGCTTGAGCTTGTTTTTGAGATGTTGTAAGCCACTTTGAAATTCCATTGATGAACTCCTCTTGATCTATTATTTGATCTCCACTTGTGTCAAGTTCTTCAATTACTTTTGCAACTACCTCATTTGCATTTAAAGGGACTGTTCCAAACTTTACATCCGATATTAATTCCTTCAATTCATGTTGCGATATGCAATTATCTCCATCCTTATCAATTTTTTCGAATAACCTATTACAACATATTTATGTTCGGAATTGTTAATTAGTAGTATGAAACATTAAAAAAAAAAAAAGAAACCACTATATATCAAAGTCGTAGGATTGAATGTCAGAGGCTTATATGTACAAAAAAACTGGGGATTAAAATTAAATAGTCTTTTAAATTCTTATCGTTTTATTACAATCAATTAAACCCTTAAAAACATACATTCACCACTTGAATCATTGATGAACGCAAATTAATTAACGATCGTAACTAAAATTTGTTCAATCAAAAATTCAATTGGATAAAAATAGATCTTTGAGAACTTAATTGAATGAAAATGGATGCTTTGGGTTCAATTTATTACAATAAAATATAAAAGTTTGAACGATTATTGAACTTTAGCTTTGGGATTTTTTTTAAAAAAAATATTTAAGCTAATTTCAGATCCTAGAACCATTCAAGACCCTAGAGTCCGAGACTAAAAATTTGAACTTTTGAGAGCAAATTTATAAGCATTCTATGCTATACTTTTTTCTTGGTATAGTTGTGTCAAAACAAATAGTGAAGCCAAGAAATACCTTACATCTGCAGAAATTCTATTGGCCATGTTTCCGAATTTAGATAAGTGTTGAAGATAGATATATGTTCAATTTAAATATATTTAACTTTTTAAAAATTTTTTCATATATATTTATATATGGATATTTTAAATATAAATATCAAACAGCAATATATTAAAAAAAAAAGGGGCCAAATTACCTATTAATAGCAGATGTATCGGGTTTGCCATCATCTGTGAGAAGGCTTCCTATACTAGAGCTTTGAAAATGACTTAACATTTCAGATATTAGAGTTTGCTTCATTTCGCGTTCTTTTCTTTTATTCTCAATCCAAGGTTGAAATACCTGCGTGAACATTAATTTCAACGGAACAATAGCCACCCAAAATTATATCGCTAGAAATTACTAAAAATATATAAATAGTAATTCTTAATTTTTCTCAACCTACTTATATTTAACATTTGTTTTGACATTCGGATATTGATATATGGTATAATTCTTTAAATATATAAATAATATAAAAAATTAAATATTTTTATGTGAAATAAACGTTCGGAGGCTAGGTAGCTCACCTAGCTTGACTTTAATGGTAAGAGTTCTTGTAATTCGAGTTGGTCCAGCCCAAATTGAATTACTATTTAAGTAATAATTTTTTTTATTTAAATTTAATTATAAATATTATTTTTAATATTATTTTAAATAGTGATATATACTTTTGGATTGGCTTAGGAAATGTGCAAAGAAATAGAAGAACTCTAGATTATGCTCCCAACGTAAATCAACCAATATCATGTATATACCCACATCCAACGTTAATCCTAAATTCAGATAGCACGGATTGAGTTAATTTTATGGACTCCTTTTAAATGCATATTGAAGGATCTATTTATTTTAACCAAGGAAAGGATGGACATCCAAATAATTCCAAAGAACAAGATTATAATTACCTGATAAATATCTCTCAATGATTTTTGAGAGTAGTATCGCTGATCCATTGCTTTCTTAGCTTCGTCAAGCCATTTGGTGAATCCATTAATGAATTCATCTTTAGTAATTTTTCGGTCACCATCAATATCAAATTCTCTCATCACATCTTCAATTGCTTCCTCCTTATTGATATGAGTTCTTGTAAACTTCACTTCCAGAAGCAGTTCTTTGAGCTCCGAAGCTGATATGTGGTCGTCGCCATCTTGGTCTAATTCCTCGAATAGCCTGCAATATTATGAAATTTATTTAATTTTTTTAAATTATAATATTATATTGTAATCGCTATTTAAATATATTACGGTTTGATAAAAGATTTCTTGAGAACTCACCTCCTTATAGCGTGCACATTTGGTGTACCATCGTGGGTAAGGATTCTTGATATGGCATGTTTTTGCACATGTTGAAGAATTTTTAAGATTAAATATTCATTTTTGACAAATTCCAGTCTTCTTTTTTGAATCCATGGCTGGAAAAGCTGCAAACAGCATCATTCAAAGAGGGCAAAGTCCAATCAATAGAAAGAAAAAGAAGATGCTGATTAAAAAAAATTCGAAGCTTCTTGTTTCAGTTAAGGTAAGAAATTTCCTTTTGAACATTGTTCACTAATTCAGTTGCCACTAGTCCCAATCTTTGGAAAAGGAAGCTAAAGGGGATCCTCGGCTGTCCTATGCGTGGAAAGTATGTACGAAGAAACCATAGAGCATATTCTTTACTATTTATTACTGTGAGATTGGTTAAAGGCTATATTACTTAGGATCTTCATTTTTTAAATTATAAAAAAAATTAAAAAGATTTAATATATCAATATTAAGAATATATTTTTATCCGATACTCATCTTCAAATTCAGATGATATATAGTGGTAAAACCACAAACATTGATAGGGACTCAAATATATATATATATATATAAAAGAATTTAAATTTAAAATTATATATAAAATAAACTTATTAAAGGATCGAATTATTTATAAGCTAGAATCAAGTTTGACAAGTAAAATTTAATTTGGGTCTGACCCAATCTAGTCCATAGACAATTCTAATATAAAAATATTAAATTTAAATATTACATATATGATATTAAATTTACTAACAATATATAACCTTTTTATAATGAAATAATTTTTTTTAATTTTAAAATATTGTAATTCATGTTACACATGAAAAAATTAATAAGAAATTAAGTCTCAATGTCAAAAAAAAATCTATTGTCTAATTAAAATATGTGTAAAATTGATACAAATTATTAAAGGAAACCATAGAATTATATATATTTAGAAAAAACAAAACAAGTTAAATGCACCATTTATATTAGATATTGTAAATGGTTTAGCTTTTTTGTTTGTTTTTCCTTTATGAGCATGGATGAAAAATATTAAATACAATAATTACTATAAACATATCTATTTGATTGATTGAAAATGGTAAATAAAGAGAATTAAACTATGAATAATGAATAAGGTTTAAATTAAAAATATTACTAGATTTATTATTTTCAGAAAGGGACTAAATTGAAAGGTCGTATAAGGATTAGAAAAATTTGAGGGGGCCAAACATAATTTTCTCTTTTTTTTAAAAAAAATAAAAAGAGAAAACATTTGACAGGTTCAAGGCCCCTACCAGCCTCTTCCCTAGGCCGTTGAGAGCATAGGTCAATGGTATTTTGAGTGGGGTTTTGGGGTGAATTTAAGGCTTAGAAGGACCACAGAACAAAGCTTTGATTACTTTGGAAAAGTGAGGATGAGGGAAAACCTAGTTATATTATATTGGCAGCTGATGCTATTATGCCAAAATTATGGTGGCTTATGCTTGCTGAAGAAAAGTGCTAGTTCTGTTCTGACAAATTCAAGGAATCCAAAGGAAGTTGTGTCTGAACAAAAAGAATGCTGGAGAATGAAAGTGATTTTGGGACATGTGCCTTGATTGGATCTGATTTAAAAAGAATTTAAATATAGTATTAATATTATATATGTTTATTCAAATTTAATAAGGTATGAGATATAATTTTTAAATTTTATGTAAATTTGTACATATTTAGAAATAAATAGTTCAAGCTTATTTAGGCGTGCTCATATTATATATTTTTAATTATATTTATAAAAAATATTTTTTTAAATTTAATCTTTAATAATTTAATAAAGTTATTTTATTAAATTTTAAAATATAAATAATTTAACATATTTTTTAATATTTACATTATTATATTATATGTTCTTTGTATACATGATTAAAATATATAATGTATACAAATATCAAACTAATAGATATTATATAATTAAAAACAAGTCAGACAAAGCAAAAGCTTTAAATATTGGAGTCAAGGCCTAACTCATTAAATGTACCTAATTTTTTGTCAAGTTTATTTTTTAAACTTAATATTTTAACCCAAACACTTTTAAATATTGAACAGGCTTTTGGCTTGGGCGGATAGCCTAGCCCATGAACACTTCTAATTTAATTACTTTAAATTTGGATATGTTATAAATAAATCTATTCATATATCGAATTCAGTCAGATTATAATCTGAATTTTGTTTTCAAATCTCTTAGCCTAGCTTGATATATAAGCTCATTTTATTGTTTAAAAAAAATTAAAAAAATTATTTTATATTTATATTTATATTTTTATAAATAAATTTAAATAAAAATAATTTTTATTAGATAAACAGTGATTGAAGTTGGTTTAGCTCGAATCAATAAATCTTATACGCAAGCTAGATTCAATGTTCAAGCTTGTTGAATTATGTAGACTATCTAACCTTTTAATAGATCTAAGTATAAAAATGATATTTAAATATATTAAAAGCTTTAAAATTTTAAATATGTAATCATCATACATATGCCCGTATCACAAACCCATATATTAAATTTATGTAGCAGAGGAAGCCCTCTAGTTTTCTCCCTTTCCCCACCCTTTGCCAAAAACTTGAACCTCAATTTGTGGGAAAGGAGAATAGATTCAGAAGAGTTTTTTCTTTTTTTTCTTTTAATTTAATTTAAATAATATTAATGTAGTTTAATTGGGGGAATAATATAATCATACCTGATAGAGGAAGTAAAAGAGTAAGAAAACAACTGAAATGGTAAGAGAAATGAAGATCATTGGTAGCTTTGCAGAAGGAATAATTTTCAAGAGTTGAATGATTAAGAATGGAGTCACTGACAAAACCATGATCCTGGCTGTGTAGCTTGTCTCTTTGTCTGTGCTAATTCCAAAACCTATTAAATTAACCAATAATAACATTTAAATTAAATTAATTTTCAGAATATATATATATATATATATAGATAGATGGATATAAATATAGAAATAGATATGGTTTTTCTTTAACAAGAAGATTTGAACATCTTGTTTGTTTCTTATGGATTTTTTTATTTATTTTATTAAATGGATTTCTAAATTCTTTAGTTCATGACCTTTGAATGTTCAATTTCATTGATACTTTTTTTTAATTTAATTTTCAGTTCTTACTTTTTATTCACTTCATAAAAATAAATAACAAAAGCATCATACCAAATCTAAATGATATAAAAAATTAAAAGGCAGCAATAAAAACTATTAAATTTTATAATTTTTTTAGTTAAATCCTTAAATTAATTTTGTTGCACCTAAAAAACATTAATTTTTTAATTTGCACCGAAATAAATTTTAAAAGTTTAATTCTATCCAAATAAATCCTTAATTTTTAATTGTACCTAAATTAATAGTTTATTTTTCTATTTTTTTGTTATAAAAGTAATTATATATATATATATATATTGAATGTTAAAAACTTATTTTGGTGTAATAAAAATATATGAAATTGTTTAAAAAAAAATTTCAAGGTCTTATTTAATATTTTAACTTGTAAAAAAAGGATAGATTGAGAGCTTACTGGTCAATGAATGTAGTAATTTGTTAAATGATAAAGCAATAGAGTTGGAATTGGTAGAGAGGATGGAATATTGAGCTTCATTGCAAAGATCATGGCTTCCAACAATCAAACAAGTTCCCCAAATTATAGTTAGAAGCAAAATTGAAGAGCCCGCTAACAAGCCAACTCCAGTGTAAGCATACTCTTGGGCTACTTCTTTAGCGTTCGTCAATCCAGAAGCTGAAGAAAAAAAGGATTAATGGAAATTAAGAAAAAGGAAATTAGTTTTTTTATGGATTATTTAATAATTTTAGACACAATATGATTATATAATATAAAAAAATAAATCAAATTCTATAAAAAATAAATTATTAATGTATCGAAATTTTTATAAATATATAGTCTCTTGCATATGATTATAACATGTAAGAATCATGCGAATACGATATGAAATAAATTGCCATGTCTACTATTAAATAAGCTATCTGCACTTCGCAAAACTAAGGAAATAAATAAATTGGCATAAATTTCAGAATTATTTTTTTGAGGAAATAATTTCTTACTGGAAGGGTAGTAGATTGAACTAAAAGCTAGATTTGACAGTAATTAAGAGTATGATATTTTAATTAGTTAATTTGGCAAATCAACATAACTAAGTGAGACAATCAGCTAATCATATATATATATATATAATATAAAGTATATAAATATATAGCCTAGTGGCAATTTGCGTGTTAATTTCAATTTTGAATGTTCTACAATCGTGCAAAAATGGTTATGTATTTGGACTAAAAAAATCTAACCATTGCTAGCTCTTAATATTATTATTATTTTTTTGAATTATCTATTTAGTTGCGTAATCAAGAGTTAAGCTTGTCTTACACTCTTTCTCCTATGTGGCTAATACTATATTTATAATGAGGCCAATTAATATTAATACGGTAACCTATGTTATTTAAATTTTTTATTTTTTATTTTTATATGAGTATGATGGATATAATTAAATATATTCATATCCGACATTCATTTTGAAGTCTTGATAATATTAGCTTTAGCAACTAATTAAGAATAATGTTAGGTTGAAATTAATAAGATTATTGAAATGCTTTTGTGGAATTGAACTAATTAAACCAGACGTGCCAACCAGTCATGAGCTAAACCATAATTTGAATATTAAAAATGTACCTAACTAATAATAATAATAATAATAATAATAATAATAATAATAATAATATATAATCTAACAAAAATTATCATCGTATTACTCAAATTCGAAGATAAATATTAATATTGATAATTATATTTAATATTTTTAAAACTTTTTAGTATATTTAAAAAATATTTATATCTTTATTTAAATAAGCTTTTGATACAAGTATTAAACACATATATTTTAAAAAATAAAAAATTCGAACAACTTAGGGTTATAAATTATAATAAAAGGATCAAGAATTTGAAGAAAATTCCAGCATACTGAAAAGTTTCAAGGCCTAAGGATATGAACTGCACTTGCACCAACGAAACTAGAGTTCATGTTAGAATAAATATCGAATAAAATATCAGACACAAAAAATGAAGAATTAAGATAACATAAAGTTACGAATGATAATCAAAAGATCAAGAATTTGAAGGAAATCACGATCATACCGAGAAGAATCAAGGCCTCAGGGAGGGCACCGAGGATCTGAAAAGCACTGGCACCAAAGATACCAGGGCCGAGAATCTTGAATATCTGCTCACCCCCTGAAGCCAAATACGATTCGCCATGGAAAAGCAGATATTCATACACCAAAATCAAGAACAGATGCCCATAAACACTGTTCGAACATGGCAAAAAGCCATACATCTGCTCACAATATTCCTCAGAAAAATCCATTTCTTTGAGAAACAAATTATTCGAAGAAGAATGGTTGGCTTGAACTTGAGTGTTTCCATCTGCAACTAATTGATCAGGTAATGTTTTTGGAAGAGAACGAGCTTTAACAACAATGATTACTATGAAAAGAGATAAAAGCAAGTTCAGAGATTTTGCAATTTTTCTCATTTTTCTTGGGTGCCAACTTGAAGAAAGTGTAGGTCAAGGCTAAGGTTGCTCAATTAATACTTCATTTTAACATGTGCCAATATCTAAAAGTCCAATGTTGTAATTATTATTTATTAATTAGTATAAGGTTTGGTAATTATCTGATAATATTGTCGAATTTCATATTCTTTAACAATAAAAAAGTCAAAGGGAAGACTCTTGATTAAGATTTATCTTCCAATAAACTTGAGTAAATTGTTATTAGACTTATTTAACAGTCGAATAATTTATTCGGCCCGTATTTAATTATTTTTTTATGATTCATATTGATCCAATTTAGATCACTGTCCATTGATTAAAATTTTATGTTTTATTTAAATTTACTTATAAAAAATATATAAATATTGATATATAAATAATTTTTTAATATTTTATTACATTTTAAATAGCTATTTAGACTGTTGAATTGGATTAAAGTTGAACTTAAACTTAAACTTTAAATTACTATTGAGTTATGGCTCAAATATCTATTGAATATTATCAGTTTTAGTTTAAAAGTTTTATGATTTTATTTCACAAAAAATGTTTTACAAATATGAATTAGAGTCTTTACATACACACGCACCTATATATATATATGTATATGTCGTAAACGAATTCACACATTTCAAAAGAAATTACAGTAGAGAACGTAAATTCTAAGTCTTTTACCTTACTTCTTTTGTTCCAATTATGGGAAACATTTCCCAAAAGAATGCTAGAAATGGTTTCAATTCACCATATCTGGCTTCCACGCCAATGATTTAGCTGTTTCAAGCAATGATAGTTGCAAATCAGACTATACTTCCTTTGATACGCAAAAGAGAAAAGAGTCCATGTCTTTTTCTTTTCCTCTTTTTCCTTCGTTTACATTAGATTCCATTGTCCGTGAATATCGATAACTAATAATTAATGGTGAACACGAGAAAGAGAATTACGCATTGCCTTTAGACAAATTATGCACGTGGGTTTACAACTGTTTATGAATAAGGTTCGAACAAAAAAAGAAATTTGTTTG
>JBBYHO010000003.1:22256962-22267193 GCA_038382025.1 Adansonia gregorii | reverse complement strand
TTTATTAATGAACGATTGTCGCTAAATTTGTCATTAAACTTTGATGTGTTCATCACTAAAGTTCATCGCTAAAGTCCACTAATAGTTTTGTCATTGATTTCATCACCATTATTGTCGTAACATTATTCTGCAAGATATTTATCGTTAAAGTCCACTGATTATTTTTTGTCGCTAATTCCATTGTTAATGTTGTTGGAAATGTATCCTTAATGGACATTTTTCGCTAAAATCATCGCAAATTTGTTCTACACTTTTTCCATCGCTAATTTTATGGCCAATCCAGATATATTTATTTTTCACCTTTCTTATTTTCTTCACTTCTCTTTCCGTATTCTTCTCTCTTCTTTCTTCTTTTTTGGTTTTATATGGTAATCATAACCATAATGAAGCTTTCAAAGGATATGAACAGTAGTATTATGAGCTATCGACGAATCTTTCCAAAAAGTGTACGATGACTGCTACTGCTCTTGAGGGGGGTTATAATTCAAAATTTTTTATATAATCAATCTTTTTTTAAAAAAAAATTTTGGTTAATTTCTTGGATTCTTGGTTGATGATAAAATGAGCCTATTATTTGTTGTGTATTTGACCTGAATCTATTGTTCGTAGGTCTTTCATGTGGAATTGATGATCATACTCTCAAGGAAGCATTTTCTGGATTTGCTGATGTAACTGAAGGTGAGTTGAATTGGTAATGCTAATGACATTGTTATATTTCTGACATTGTTATTAGGTTGACTATCTTAGTCAAGTATATGAAATAGTAGCTTGCATTTCTTGTCATATAGATGAACATTTTCTTTTGGTCCAACACATTGCCATGAGTTACTAGCAATAGCACGAGAAAGAGTAATTAGCATTGTTAATGTGTTTTTATAGGTGTTTTTCATTTATTGGGTATTTTGGATATTAAATACATTTAGCATGTTTGGACTTTAATCTATATGTGATTAGTAATTTATCTTGCAGATTGTTGCAGTGTATTTCCCTTTCTTTCGTGAAGTTTTCTCATGGAAGAAATTAAAGTTATCTGAACCAAAAATCCAAGAAGAAAGGTTAATTTTTTGCAAAGTATTTCTTTTTCGGTTAATATCTTGCAAAGTATTTTTTGTTTAAATATGTATTTAGCTTTTACTCTTTGGGACCAATACTTTTTCCTTTATTTTAAGAAAATATCAATCTCTACATTTGCGATCAAATTTTTTTACTTTATTTTTATGTTCTAAAAATATCTTATGATTTTTAAAAGTTTAAAACATTTTACAAATAAATGAGTTATGTTTTTCTATGAAATGTTTGCTTATCTACTGTTAATATTTTGTTCATCTCACATGTGATCATTGAAAGTTATGATAATGTCTTGTATGTTATGATAATCTGACCAAAATAAATTAATGTTGTTAAGGCCTGCTTGCATATATATATATACATATATCCTATATTCAGATTTTAGATGTAAAATCTAATTATAATTTAATCTTATATATTTGATAGGATTGTTAACTGTTAAGCAAAGACAAACGAGGTTGAAAATTCTTTTAAGTAAGTTGATTATGGAAGGCATTTATTTTCCATAAATAGATGTTTATCTTATTATTTTAAAGTTTGTATATACGGCTCCTTCGTTATTTATTTGACCTTTCTTCATTATCTTATACTTATCATGATAATTGGATAGTTTGTTCTTTTCTGAAAACTTATTATATTAGACTTATTTAATAAATTTTTGAAAACTTATTTCAATTATTTGATATATGTAATGTATTATATCAGGTTCCTTCTTTTTCACCTCCTACTCGTCAATCGAGTGATGGACACAATGATAAGCAGCACAATGATGATGACATTAGTGATGACGATGATATAATCAATCATTTTATTGATTAAATAGCATAATTGTTAGTAGATGTTTTATTCAGTATTTTGAATGTTTTATTCAATATTTTAGATGTTTTAATTAAATGTATTTTATTTTTTTAATATTATTATAATATTTTGATATTATTAAGTGCTTAATCAATGTTAAATATAAATAATTTTATTATTTGTTCACAAATTAATATAAATTTGTTACAAAATTCATCCATGTACAGTGTTCATCACAAAATTTGTCGCTAAAGACATCACAAATGTATTCATCAGTTAATAAAAATTCATGGCTAAATTCTACCTAAAAAATGGTTGCTCCAAAAAATATGTCGCTAATTTTTCATCACAAATTCATCGCTATTGTCGTTTCTACTTAGCCATGAGTATTTTCGTCACTAAACAGCAACAATTTTTACGATAAATAAATTCATCGCTGATTTGCGACAAAAACTAATTATCAATGAAATTTGCAGCAAAGTTTTTATTACTAATTTGCGATGATTTTTTTATAAAAACTATTTATTACAAATTAGCGACGAATTTTGTGGTGAAAATATTCGTCACAAATTAGCGACAAAAATTTATATTTCTCATTGTTAAATTTTACGATGCCGATTTGATCACGAAAATTTTTTTGTCACAAATTTCATCGTAAATTATTTTAGCCACAAATTTTATCGGTTTTTTCATTACAAAATTCGTGGCTAAAATTCTTTCTTTTTTTTTTTTTGTAGTGATCTTTAGGATCATATGTTTCTATTTCTAGGAAACAATTTTGATGGAGCTGAGACCTTTAGATTATATCACTCCTGAAAAGCATCATAAGTTGAAATTTTGAGCTAATGAAATTTCATCCTTCTTTAATTATTTGATACTTTCCATTATTCATTGCTGTTGTATCTTGGCCCCCCATAATTTACAGTTCAAAACAATGAAGAAAACGGGGGATAACTTGAGAGAGAAATAAAGTGTCAAAAAGTATTCTTTCGTTTAGATTCCTTAAGCAAAATGGAATGCACTGCACTTGGACTTAAACTCGAGAGGTGATGTTTTATCCAATTAAAATAAAGTTTATGCAAAATCAAAGTTTTGAAGAAATAGTAATTTAGATCGAAACATATCATTGGAAAACTGGAAATGATGATCTCCTTCTCTTGGGATGCATACCAAAATGGAAAATAAATATTAACAAAGAGAAAAGAGGAAGAACTGGGTTTTAGCTTGGTTTAAGAGGTAGCATTTAGTAAGTTTGGAGTATAATTTGAAAATTTTTGCGATTCTTCTCTTTCATCTGATCTTCTCTGTACCAAATAAAAAGAAAAAAGGGTAAGAATGTAGAATATTAATGACTAAAATCAATTCAGTGTAATGCTAAAACCGAAAGCAAAACAAGGAAACAAAAATACCCAAGAAAATAAAATTGAATGAGAAACAAAGACGGGTTCATGACATGATTAAGAAGCAAAAACCAAGAGAAACTTTAACAGAAATGCAAAGGAAAGATATATTTTGAAGATAAATATATACGGGTATGATCCTTTAAATATACGAAAAAAACTATTAAAATGAACAAACTTTTGTTAAACACATGCTCATATTCGACATTCATCGAGTTCACTAGCATAGATTCAGACTATTTTTTTCTTCAAAATTCTGATCTTTGTCACTGCCCGTAGAAGAGAAAACTAGGTATCACCAAGAAAAAGATGGTAAATTTTGTTCATTTGCATCAATAGAGTTTCGACCATTCGGTCACCAACTATAACTGACTGCATGTATATACATTGTCATCTAAATTTAGATTTAAAGCATAAGAAAAGCGTGAGTTTCTCGGTCATTACGGCTATGTACAGATGTGTAAGAAGCACTAAAATGATGATTTATAAAGATTGGCCTTTTAGCCCATTTATTCTCACAACGTAAAGATAGTTTGAAATCTTCATCCATTGTCAAGCTTGAACACTTCTTTGCTGTTAGGAAAGAGCAACTTTCTTCATCATATAACAAGATAGACTTGGATCTTTAGAAGGCATTCTTTTTACCAACGAGCCACAACCAGTCCAAAGAAACCCCTGCAAATATGCCAGCTAGTAGACATAGTACTAGTAAATTACCTAAGGCATTTTGCTCAGGTCCCTGCCAAAAAGGAAAAAAAAAAAGTTGTCAGAAATTACTAAGATTTGCAGGTATGTTACTCAGATTTGGAGGTGAGTGTCAAACTCAGATTTGGAGATAAGTGTTTGACACGAGTATGCTTAAGTTTTTTTTTTCCTAAGTTTTTCATATATTAGTAGGATCGTACCTTATACCATATTAGAATATGTGCCGGATATAAATCTCAGATATGGATACTTTAGAAAAAATGAAGAGTGAAAATAACATGGATGCTAACACTAACCTTGTAGCCTTTAGGAGCTGCTGTAAGAACACAGACTGTAAGGTGACCATTTGTTAATCCAAGGAAAGAGACAAGCAAGATCATCCATCCCTTATCCCCATACTTGGTAGTGAAGTAGAAAGCAGGGATCAGGAAGAAACGAGAAAGTACACCAATCATAAGGCCTTTCCTGGACTCAATCTTCAAGAATTTAAACAGGGGAAGATATCTTGATATCAGATCCCACACATTGTAAGCTGCTATCAGCACAAGAGGATACCTAAAAACAACACCAATCATATGCGGAAGTTTTTCTCTAATAGTCTAAAGCCTTTAAGGGCTTACAAGTATTCAATTATGGTGCAAACATCTAATAAGTAATGCTAGTGCCATAAAGACTCTCAAATTGATGGGAATCATGCAGTAAAGACTTGAGTTCTATATTACCAGGACTCAAGGTGAGTGTTGGATAAGGTACATGTCTGATACTGTTATGCTTAACCTTTTAAAGTTTTTTCGTATATTTGAAAGGTCATAGCCCATACCTATATCCGAAGGGCAACATAGACCAAGTTCAATGGGGCATCGGAACATTTTTTGAGTAGCAAGGGTGGGCAAAACCAGTACAAATCTTCAAACACCAAAGAAGCTGATATCCAATTTGTACTAATATTCTAGTCAATGAATGAAATACTTACCATGAACCTAACTTATGTTCACCAGTGTTTTCATATAAGAACCCAGGGAAAATCGATAATGTCAAGACGTATATCAGGAAAAGGTCAAGCGCGTAATCTATATTCTGAAACAGTAATTGTTTGTTGCTCAGCCTCTCATTCTGTTTACCATTGTCTTCAAGCTGTGGAAATG
Source organism: Adansonia gregorii (assembly GCA_038382025.1). Lineage (NCBI taxonomy): Eukaryota > Viridiplantae > Streptophyta > Magnoliopsida > Malvales > Malvaceae > Adansonia > Adansonia gregorii. Next base: position 22,262,077 of record JBBYHO010000003.1, on the reverse strand, counting down.
GAAAATCCTATTATAAATTCACGGAAAATCAAAGAAGTTTCACAAATATTTAAACTAGGAGAAATTTGCAGTACTCCTTGATCTTGTTTTGTCTGGATTCCTGCTGCTGCAAGATCAGCTTTAACAGTTTTTGATCCTTCTAAGGCTGCTTTTGAGCGAAAGTACTTCACTATTGGCAATTTGGGGAAGAAAAATGCATACAACAGGACGCAAAGGAACTCAATGAATGTAGAAATGGCTAGAAACAACACTGCAAGAAAAAAAAAGGAAAATAAGAAAAGAAAAATCAGTGAAAGAAAATTTTATTTCAATAAAAACTGAAAATCCGTGTGTTATTTCAACTCCTAATTTTTCTTAAATTATTCGAGTCCGACACTGATTTGGACATGAGTATAGGGTATAATCCTTCAAATGTATGAAAAACCTTAAATAAAATTTAAACATGCTCTTGTTAGATGCATACTTATATCAAGTACTTACTCCGAGTCCAAATATTCTCCTCATTTTGTTTACAGTTTACATGAGAGGACAGCAAATGTAGGGATGTCTTTGTAAGCTCATCAGCGGAACAGATGTGACAATGAATGGCATCAATAGCAATATTAATGCTATTTGTTTAATACAGAAAGTGTTTATGCTTACAAGTTTGGTACGAGAAAAACGAGATTCGACAGTGATATACGGATTGACGATCTAAGTGCGTCTAATAGTATAGAAAAGTCACATACTTGTCCCTTTACGTAGACCATTGTCAGACTTTTCAAATGCTGCTTTAGTGATTAGCCTCAGACCAGAGGTTAGGGCCCCAGAAGCAGCCAAACCAGCAAGGAAAGACTGAAACGCAAGGCCAACTTATTATTAAGGATTAAATCAACTGGTGAAATAACTTGGGATAAAATTGAGAAGTTACAATAAAGCATTGAAGAACTGAAAAGAAACTCCGACCTGAATGAATTCAGGGAGCATGAAAGATAAATCTCCAACCATTCCACCTTGAACATGAGCATCTGCAACTCCAAAACAACCAACAATCGCACATATACCAATAAAAGCTTCAACTGATCTACTCCCTGATGTAGCTAAATCCAACTGTCAGAAAAAAAAAAAAAAAAAAAGAAAAGCCACCATAGACGTTATTTTCAGCCAGTAGTGGGAGAATCAATTGCATAGCTATCGTGTCCCACATCTGTGTCAAACACTTACATGTACATGCATACGAGGGTATGACTTTTTAAATACATTAAAAAATTAAGAAAATATTGAACATACTCGTGTCAGACACATATCCGTATCTGAACATTCATACCCAAGTCCAAGTAACGTAGATATGGAGTAAGTTCTGCTACATGGAAAACGAAGCCATCACAGGGTACAACACGTAGCAGAAGTTACCACAATAAGCATGAAAGTACTTGCGGAGAAAAGCGAGTATCCGATGATGTTCCGCCGTCTAGTATCAATCTTTGATTCATTGTATGCAAGGATCGCCATTGTTCCAAGTGCAAATTGTTGATAAACGAGGGTAAGCACCCTTGAAGGATGGTAGTTCTTCAAACAAATTAAAAAGAGAAAAAAACCAAAAAAAACAAAAAAACATCATCAGCAGGCTAGCTTGATCTTACGAAAACTCATTTTTTCCTAGGATTTTGATAAGAATAATTAACAGAGGTTCAGCATGAAAAAAGAAAGTAAGATTAGGTTACATACAGGGAACAAGTTGTAAAAATAATCTCCAATTGTCAGCATGCTGTTCCAGGAGACAAGAGATCCAAGTCCAAGAATCCAACAAACCACCATGGCACTAAACTTTCCCTGATTATTTTTCACGAAAAACTGAGTGAATATTCCATGTAAACTTGATAATATATATATAAAAGAACAAAACTGAAAGCTCAAACCTCAAGCCTTGCTAGAAGCTCTCCTCCATTCGCAATGGTCATGGCTACTTCCTATACAATGGGATTAACCAAAGTTAAAACTCTTGAAATGTTAGAATGACAAAGGGCTTTTCTAAAACTGAATTAAAAGTGAATTAATTTCTCAATGAACTGACTTTTCATCTAAATAAATGAAAATGCCAGCAAGTAAAAAGTCAAGGGTGATAATCAAACTGGCTACTGTTTTCCAAGTAGAAAAATGCAGATATGAAGGAAAACGATTTGCATATTAGCAAACAAGTGAACTGTCCGAAGAAATGAAAGAACAAGTCATTAAATATGAAATATATTAATCAAAACATCAACGTTACATGGAATAATGAATATATAAATTGACATACCCAAAAATTTACAGAGAAAAAAAAGTTTCTTGAGGGATGGGTGTTTCTGAAGTGTGAACAATAGAATGAAATAGTGTAGGCAAGAAATGGTTTGAAGTGTGGAACTTTCAAAGAAGGGAGAGACAAGAAGATTTCTTTTTCATTTTTTTTTTTTTAAGATTCCTGGAAAATTTTATTGCAAGTGGTTGATAAATAGATGGCTAATGCTGAGAAAGAAAGAGATGTTGATGGGGGAATAATAAGGTTAAAAGTGTAACAAAAGAATGTCTGGTTAAAAACAAACTTTGGTTTCATCAAAGGTAAGGTTAGGTATGATTTAAGTAGAATTCTTTTCAACACAGGATTCTTTCTTAATATTTACTTAAAATTAATCAAAAGCAATTGCTACTTAATTTGGGGAGCAAACTATTTTATTTTAGATGATATTTAATGCTTGATTGTGGGTAATTTCAATGAATCAATCTAAATTATGAAACTTATGAAATGTTACGCTAGAAATTCCCAATTTGATTCCGTTGAAAAATGAAAATAAAATTCATCCATGACCATATTTATAATTAAAGAAAAGATTCATAGCCATTTTAAGAATTTTGTGCAATAAAAATCTTGAAGCATAAGTTATAAAATATTAAACGGTCCAACTCACTTTTCATTTATGTAGTAATTTGAGTTTAGGATTAATTAAACTCTGCATATTACTAGTACTTAAACATATATATATATGTATTAATAATAAAATGATTAATTAATGATGATTATGGGGTTTAATTATTCTAATTTAGGTCATCCAAAAGAGGGGGAAGTCAAAAGGATAGGTGGGAATTGGAAGGTGCCCAATCACTGAGAACTCCAAATCGGTGGCGTAAAATGATAGCAGATGTAAAAACAAATGAGCTGTCAACATTATGGCCTGCGTGTGCTTTCATCAACCTGAGAAAAAAAAAGAAGCAAAAACAAGTTCGAAAATCACCAAACTTTCCTCTACCAAGAAGCTCAGGGTTAGGGATGATCGACAACAAATAATTATAAACCTGGGGATGTGCATCGTCTGAGATCGAAGAGTAGGAAATTTACTATTATTAACGTGAAAAGATAAGGGGAATTTAAATTATATTTATTATAATTTATAAATATAATAAATATAATATTTAAATTCACCTTAGAGTTGCGGAAGATGAGAACTGGACCGAACATGGTTAGAAGGCCAATGGGTTCAGTCGGCTGCACTGATTCCCTAACATTTATTTCAGGAGTCACTCTTTTGTTTCCCCTGTAAGAACTACCACATGAAGCAGTTTCAAACCAGCTATAATGTGAATGATCCATTTTTTTTAGAGTTTTTTTATGTGAAATTATATTTAATGCATGATAGTTAAAAAACTTAAATAATATTATTTCATTAAAAATAAAATTATTTATATTTAATTTTGAAACTTTTTAATAAAATAATATTATCTAATTTATTGATAATATATAAATAAAACATTTTCAGTATCAAATATAAATCCTTTGAATATTGAAGAGGATTCAAGAACCACAATTTTCTCTGAAAAGAAGGTTAAACTTTTGGTTCATCTCCTTTACAAAACAAAAATAATATATATATATATCGATATATATATATATATATATATCCTTGTTAATCCAAGGTTTTTTTTTAACAAATAAGGCTATAATCTTGAGACGAAAAAAATAATTGCAGATATTAAAAATTTAAATTTAAATTTAAATTATTGAATGTTACCGTAGTTACACGGATTAATTAATTTAAATTTAATTTATTTAATTTATATAATTATATTTAAGAAATAAATGAACGAAGAAGAGGAAAAACAGGAAAATATAGTTCTTTTAGTTAGGTGAGTACCTAGACTTCAGTCCTGGGCCTTTAAAAAAGTTGATCCAAAGAGACGGTAAGTTAACGATAAAACAAAACATTGATGATTAGATTTGAAAACAAATGGAGGATGTTTTAAACAATCGAAATGTCTAAGAACAAAAGATAATATCCCATGCATAAATAATCTAAGCAAACATTTACCAAGAACATTATTAAATAGCAAAAACATAAGAAAACACTAGGATCGAAGGCTTTGAATCTAGGTTAGGGTTGGAGTGGGTAATCCTAAACCACTGATATTATCCTTTTGACATTGGTATCAAAGCAATAGTATACTTGTCTTCAACTTTGATATTTGCTTATATAGTTATTTTAATTTGATATGCTAGAATAATTTTAATAACCTATAATAATCATTAATGGTGATAGTTTGAACCCATTTTTGAACCAGCATTTTTTTGCATGAGTATGCAGCATAGGCCATTAACAAGTAATGCTAAAAATTTGGTATTAAAAACATTTATAATTAGAGAAAAAAAATTCAGAATCATGCAAAAATAAAAAATTTTGATTACATATTTCTCACACATAGTTTTGTTTTTTAGTATGAAATTAATATGGTTAGGAATTTTGTCTAATAAAGTTTCTTTTCATTTATTATTCAAATATTTTAGATGTGTGATTAGTGAGAATTCTATTTTAAGTACTTAAATATTACTAGTATTTACTTGTTATTTTACTTATTTTAAAAATAAATAGTTTTATATTTTTACAAATTATTAACATTAATAAATGCAATAACATATAAAGTTTGTTTAATGTTTAATGTTTAATTTTATAAAATTGTTATTTTTAATTTTAATATAAAATTCAATGTAAATTTTAATTTTTTTTATTTTTATCAAATAAATTCATTCACGTTTTACAGTTAATAAAAGATAAAATTCTAAAAATAAAATAATTTAATGTAAAATTTAACTATTTTTTATTTATCATC
>JBBYHO010000003.1:22238514-22249263 GCA_038382025.1 Adansonia gregorii | reverse complement strand
CTCTCTCTCTCTCTCTCTCTCTCTCTCTCTTTGATAATTTGGTGTTATTTTATATTTGATTCTTACAAAGTTTCAGTTTCTTTATGTTCTGGGAATTAGCACAAAAAGCTATGATATAAGAAACTAATATTAGTGTTGGTTGTTCATTTAACAGCAGCTAGTCAATGCTATGTTTTGGAATACGTAAATGAGGGGAAATGTCTTGATCTGATGATCTATTTGGGTACCATTTGCCACTGAATCAAGATATATGGAGTTTTTTTCTTTTTTCGTTTTTTTTTATGTTTTTAATTTGGTGATGAGCATAATTTTGCTTTGAAGATTTGTATATTGGAGATTCTATGATAAGGTCTATCAATGGCGTCTTCGAACATGGAGAAGAAATGGGTGTTTCCCCTTGTAATAAGTTCTTTCATATGCACTTTCCTTCTCGTTACTTCCTTCAACATGGGGCTTGTTTCTTCAGTTTACAAAATCAATTCAATCTTCTCCATTTTTCCGGCTCATATTTCAATGAATCCAAGACTGCCGGACTATGCTGAGTTGAAGATTGCCGTAGGTTCACCACTGCCTGCTCCTGGTCCAACGATGCCTCGTTTTGCTTATTTGGTTTCCGGATCGAAAGGTGATCTAGAAAAGCTGTGGAGAACTCTTCATGCACTATATCATCCAAGGAACCAGTATGTAGTTCATTTGGACCTCGAGTCACCTGCAGAGGAAAGATTGGAGCTTGGTTCCCGAATAAATAACCATACTACTTTCTCGAAGGTTGGGAATGTTTATATGATCACCAAGGCTAATCTGGTTACTTATAGAGGGCCTACCATGGTTGCTAATACTCTCCATGCTTGTGCCATCCTTCTCAAAAGAAATAAAGATTGGGATTGGTTTATCAATCTCAGTGCATCAGATTATCCTCTTGTGACTCAAGATGGTTAGTCTCTGAAATAGTCTTATTTCGAGTCTTTCGATTCTGCATATATGGCCATTGATCAATAAGTTCACAATTTGCAGATCTTCTTTTTGCATTTTCGGGTTTAAATCGGGACCTTAATTTTATTGAGCACACAAGCCAGCTTGGTTGGAAAGCGTAAATTCTCTCCCTCATTCCCTCTTTATCGTAAATCTTTACATATTTTGAAATGCCAAAATGTTTTGCCCGTATTTTTTGCAGGAAGAAAAGAGCAATGCCTTTGATTGTAGATCCTGGACTCTATATGTCAACGAAATCTGATATATATTTGGCCACACCAATAAGACCATTGCCTACAGCATTTAAGCTATTTACAGGTTATTACTCAACCGAATCTTTACCTATGCAACCGGATCTTGTTCTACAGGTCAAGTTGAAACCGCTTGTATGTATCCTACGTAGAGATAGCATTTGTTGCATCCAGACTCGAATGTTTGAGAAATGGTATATTTGTTTTGGTTAACAAAATTGGTGATTTAGCTGTTTCATAACATCTTTGATTGCAGGTTCAGCATGGACAGTTTTGTCACATTCATTCGTAGAGTTTTGTGTATGGGGTTGGGATAATCTACCAAGAACTCTGCTCATGTACTACACGAACTTTGTCTCCTCCCCGGAGGGCTACTTTCAGACTGTCATATGTAACGTTCCAGAGTTTGCAAAGACAGTTGTGAATCATGATTTGCATTTTATTTCGTGGGACACTCCCCCGCTACAGCACCCGCATGTCCTTACCCATGATGACATGGACAAGATGATCAATAGTAATGCTGCTTTTGCTCGGAAATTCAAACAAGATGATCCTGTCTTGGATAAGATTGATTCGGATTTGCTTGGCCGTGCAAAGGGGAGCTTCACTCCAGGTGCGTGGTGCTCCGGCGAACCAACATGTTCAGAAGTTGGGGACTTAAACAAGATCAAGCCTGGTCCTGGAGCTCAAAGGCTAAGCCAACTCATAGTTAGGTTAACCATGGAAGCCAGTCTTGGTAAAGATCAGTGTAAATAGGGTTCATGATGGAGATTTGAATCAACACGCAATCAACAGCTGAGAAAATTGTATCTAATTGAAGAATTTTAATAATGCCATTTGCTCACTTTGGCCTAATCATTGATTATTATTGAATATGAATCTTTCTTTTGCTGCAACCATAAGAATCCAAGTTATTCCAGTTCAAGCTCAAATTATTAAGTTTTTAATTGTTTAGAGTTACAATTTGGATAATTTCAGATTTTTCGAATTTGAGTTTATTACTTTTTCATAAAACCAAGTTGATCAAACTTAAAGATCGAATAAAATAAGTGGATTTTCAAGTTCGGGTCATCGACTCAGCCTGCTCTGCTCCACATGAATTCAATGCCAAGAAAGCAAATAAGATAAAAAAAAAATCTTAAAATAAAATAAAGTACCTTTGAAAATTATGTATTTCCATTTTGCTAACAATTGTCGAAAACATCAAAAAAAAAATTTATAAATAAACCCCATCAAGAAAATGCATCAGAAAATTAATTATACTTGCTAAAAAATGACTATGAACTATAAGCAATACAAAATATACAAAAGGATTGATTTTTGTGTCCCCCTTTGTTTCTCCTTTGAATTTTATCTACATATATATATTTGATCAAATCATTCTCAATCCTCATGTTAATTGCATCTGCTATCATCTACAGCCAAAACTTCTTTTCTTTTCTTTTTATTTCCCTGTTTTTTGCTCAAAATGTTATGCCCTTTTAATCTTCTCCGATGTACGATACCTGCCTTTATTCGTTGTTCTTTGCCGGCATGGAGCACTGGTTTTGCTTCTGTTTCTTGCTTAAATCATGGATGAGTTCACGACAAGAGGCCAAACTAAACCATCTCCAGAATTTTGAGCCAAACTAAACCATCTCCAGAATTTTGATATTCCCGCTAGAATTTGCAGCAACTAGGGTAGAGGACGAGCCACGCCAACAAACAGATGAGATAAACTGCACGGCATCATCCATTTCATGTCCAGAAAGCGGATCCGTATTGTTGAACTTGAAGGTCAATGCTGGCATCGGGAAAGCCTTATGGTATATGAATACCTATATGATAAGAGTCTATAGTGAGCGCTAAAAACATTTATCTGTACAATATCATGTTTAAAAGGGCATGATGGAATGAAATGCCTCATTGGAAAAAAGCAAAACATGACTGATTTTTTTGACATGAACCAGAAGTTGCGGTTTCTTACGTGTTCATTACTTATAAACCAACAAATTTCAACAAAAATAAGAAGTTGGCATTGTAGAGTCTCCACGTAAGAATCGAAGAAGCTTTGAAGACTTAAGGGCAATCTCAGTGGTTAGTAGTAACTGTAGATCATTGACATTCACTTTTCTCAACACCTAAACTTTTCATAATGTAATACGCAAACAGTATGAACGTGACGAGGCATTTGCTCGTTCAAATATATTCGATAAGAATAAAATTGCAACAGTAAAGGAAACATTTCTTTTCTGCAATAATAGCAATTGACTTTTCTAGTATCTCAAATTAATAGTGATAGCTACAAATCCTATTAAGGCTTAAATAAAAAAATAGCCCCTGAATTATACCCCTTTTTCACTTAGGTACTTTATGAATTTTTGTTCCCAGTTTGATTCTTTATTGTAGTCCATCTACCAATTTGATACTTAACTCTTAACACCGTTAAAAAAGTTAAAAATTTTGACTTTTTCAACCAATAATAGTGTGTGACATGTCACTGACATCAGTGTTATGAAAAAGGGTATAGGGCGAAGTACCAAAATGGTTGACAGAATTATTCTACAGGCACCAAACTGAGAACAAAAATTCATAAAGTACCAAAAAGAAAAAAAGGGTATAGTTCAAGCACTATTTTCATATTAAACCTTTTAGTAATTATTTTAGATTTATGTTCTTCAATATCATAGAGCAAGACCATGGCACAATCTTCAAGCAGATTGATTATAGAAGGCTCTTTTTCCAAACATTTGGTTATGATACCAGGTCTAATGATTACAGCTTCTGCAAAACTATTTTTTCAAACAAGAACTAAAGAAAATAATTTCATAATGGTGCTAGATTATGGAAGCATTGAGAAGGCCAGTGAAACCACACCTATTAATGCATGTTTGTCTAACTATATAACGCAAGAATATATATATATATATATATATATATATGGATCATTACCTCATTAGTTTCTGAGCCAGTAGCAATGTAACCATCGGATACCGACAAGCCCACAAAGTTCTGCAACAAGGAGAATATGAACCCACAATATGAAGAACATCAACCAGAGGGAATAATTATCCATGAACGATTATGTTGAGATCAGCAGAGACAAACTCAGACCAAATAAATTTGTCACAATTGCATATGTTCATTGCAACATATGCCATTACCAAAAGGAATAATTTGTAAGAAAGGTTTACAACTTTAAGACAGCCTCTTCTCTTAGCATTGCCAACAAGCAAAGAGGTTCGTTTTTAGCACAGAATAATGAAAACTTTGAGATAAAAAAGATTATTATTATTTTGAATAAATGCATACGATGAGTATTGATATTAGTTTGGTTCATATTTTGGTCTTTTTAAGACAGATTCCAAAGTCAGTACAGAAATTGACAGATATCTTTATTCATGTTCTTTCCTTATGATCTATGAGTACCAGGAAAGTTACTCAAAGAAAATGAACATACATCATACAGGAATTAATAAACAAAATCAACTGTGGTGACTCTGCCCTTGACTCCAGCAGAATCTTATAAAAGAGAGATGAACCTCATTTATTGGACTTCACTTTACAAGAATTCCATCCAACCACTTTGGTTCTCCAACAAAATCCTTGTTTATTTTTCATTTAGCTTTATTTAGTTGAGTCAGTTTAATGTTAGCATGTTACTTCGGAGGTAAAAAGTACTACAGTTCATCTCGAATCCATTCTACCTGCTGTTGCGCTTATGGAAATGTTAGAGCGAGCCCTCTTCATCATGCAATAAAGCACATTTTTAGTTATTCAGATGTATTCGCTTTTAACTAACTTAAAACTGATTATGAATAGGTGGAGGGGCTCAACATGAATAAAACTGCAATGACACCACAGTGAATCCTACCATCAAGCAATAAGGCAATGGTGAATCCTAGCGTTAACCAATGAGGAATAATTGTAATACCACTTAATATGGCCTTATCCATTTCAATTCCTTTCTTCCGTAACTTCATAAATTTCTCAAACAATAGCATAGTAATCAAGTCCAAACAAAATCGTAATCTAAGAACAAGAGCTAAATATGGTGCATGAGTTAATATACCTTTAAATTCTTGTGGCCGGTAAAGGACTGAAGGGGAGTATCAATAACCCGAGAAGTGCATGTTGACAAATCCCAAAGCTTCAAAGTATTATCCGTGGAAGCAGACACGAGAGTATTTGTATCAACAAACTTGATGTAACTCACAGTTTTATTGTGTCCAACTAGCGTGCACAGAGGAATCCTAGGGTTTCGAATATCATAATAATAAATTTTATGATCCGCTGATCCAAATGCAAGAGAACGACCAGTATCTGAGGGAAACTGGACGCAACAAACATTGGCCCTTGTGTTGATGGTACAAATACTTACTCCCTGCAGTAGCAACCCACGTAAGAGGAAAACTTATCATACATTGGGAATTAAATAAACGCATCGAGAAATTAGATGACTGTAGTACGTTTAGTTTCAAAGCTGACATCCATCAAGTGCAAAAGTAGAATTGCCTGATTGATACTCCATAGCTTTATGGAGCCATCGTCACTCCCGCTGGCCAAAATTGTTGGATCTGCCGATGAGAAGTCGATGGACCATACTCGTTTCTCATGTTCTCTCATTTCGGTGAGTACTTGACTTCTCGTAATATCCCACACCTGAAAATGGTCGAGATATGGATTTAGATATGACAATAGACGACAGAATGATGAATGCTAAGTGAATGCTTTACCTACCTGTACCACTCCTTCGAAGTTACTTGATGCAATCTGGCTTTTAATATAGCTATTCCAACATATACTGCTTAGCTTCGAACGACTAGCCATTTCAACGACAGGATAGTGGATGTCACGATTTTGATTTATGATCGCATCATATTCGAATACTTTGATTTTCTTATTTACACCAGCTGTAGCAAAAAATTCTGCATCACGATCAAAACCGAGAGAGCATACCAGATTGGAAGAATTTAATAAATCCCCTTGTTTCAAGTTTGCCTTGACTTTTAACTTGCTGTAAGATAGATACTTGCACAAGCCCTCGAGGAATGGATTTATCCATCCACTTTCTGAGCTATTGCTATACCTCTCTTTCGATGTTAAATTATTGACGGAACTTCTTTCAGTCAGAACAATAGATCCTCTGCCATCACTATTCAATGTTGTTTGTCGACTCAAAGGCTTCCCTGATTGCTTCAAGGGTCTACATCTTGTTAAAAAGTACGCTGACTCAAGTTTTTTAAAGTTTTTCATTAACCGAGAACTCTTCAGGAGAATACTTTCTTGATTTTCGGTTTGTGTATTCGACTTTTGACGACTGTCAAGATTATCACCATATTCTTCTACATTTTGAAACTGAAGTTCTGGTCTAAATCGTTTTCTAGAACCCAAGCTAGAAGAATCATCAGTATCGACAATATATATCGAAGGAAGATTCGATGTAGAACTGTAATCTTTCCCCACTTCCGCACATGAGCTTCCCTTTTCCTTTAAGATTGTTTGCTGCTTCGTAACTTCCGCAATGTCGGAGCACAGAAAAGAAACAGTGTCTTGCAACCTATCAGCGACTTCCTGCTTCTTTTGCTGCATCAGCAAAAGGAATTCCAGCAATAACTCCTGCTCTTCTATTCTCTCCCTAAGCTTGATAGCCGCTTCACGTTCTACCAGATTATCCCTCGGTTGGTTAAGAAACTCGCTCTGTAACAACTCACTGTTGCACAGATGAAACAATGTTAATACATCGAATCTACTATAAACAAACGTCGGAATTCCAAACTGACAAGTGATGGAAGCAGATCACACTCGGAAAACATCCAAATCAACAATGGTGACAAAAAAGTAATTGAAAGTAGCATGAATGAGATTTACTTTTACTATTACTTCACAAAGGGGAAGCGAAAAAAGAAATGCACAATTATACATCACAAAGACAAATAGAAAATGCAATAAGATCTATCAAGAAAATGCCATGCAAATTGTCCATGTGACTGACTAAATCTTCATGGCATCATGTTCCTTTATGAGCATACCTCAATTCAACTTCCGTAATAAAAACATTGCCAAAGGCATAAGCTATTCACCATTAAGGCAATAACTCAAAAAGAAACCATATGATGACCTATAACAGATTGAAAGAATTTGAGGTCCACTAGATCGTTATCAATATTATGATAAACTACTTTAATATGCACGTCATGCTTTCAAGTCTGGTCACAAAATTAAAATCTAATTATAATGGGAACCAAATAAGAAAATATATAAATAATGGTGAATATGTAAAAAGCAAGGAGAAATTACCCCATTTTTGGACGACTGCTTGGCTCGGGATGCAATAACCACAAACAAAACGAAGCTTCCTTCGGCCACTTCAGTAGCAACTGTGGAGGAAGAACTCGATGTCTTAAACTAGACATAGTTCTAGTCTTCTCTTCTCTTGAGCTGAAGGGGCAGAATAACTGCAGAAAGAAAAATAAAATGCCTGTTTACAAAGATTCAATCCAACGAAGGAATAATAATTAAATAAAAAATAGGCATCTTGAGTTTAATCTAGCCATAACTAATAGCAAAGACAATATATTAACAACACCAAACTATTTCAAAAGTTTCAAAATGATAGATGGTATCAAGCATTCTCAAAACTGACCTCAAAAAGGAGAACTCCCAACCTATAGATGTCGGAAGCACAGGTACTGGGAGAGCCAGCAACCTCTTCAGGACTAGTGTACCAACTGGTCTCCATAAGCAATATCTGTTTCATTGGAAACGGTTGTTTTCTCTCCTCTACTTGTTCGGAGTTTCGATCGTTCAAGATTTTATTTTCTTCACTCTCCTCTGGAAGTGCGTTCATTGGGTATATTGAGCCTGACTGCATGCAACTAGCTTCCGATAAATTATTTGTCGGAGTCTGCACATCTTCATTTGTCAGAATATGTCGCTGATGCATGTCAAGGGGCAAAGTAGAGGATAAATCCTTAACCTCCATGTTTTGGCTATTTAATGCATCCTCGACAAAATCAGATCCACAATCCGAAGAAGATGCAGATTCGATGAAGGAAACGTGATTAAACGAGGACATGACAAAGCACGAAGGTCGAACATTATGGACAACAATCCCTTGTGAATGTGCTATATTTACAATCTCAACTATTTGCCTAAATATGTGCAGACATTCAAAGACATCAACAGATCTTTCCGGTTTATCCAACCACTGCCTCAAGCTGACATCACCCCATTCAATGGCACGGACAAAAGGATTTAACGCTGCCTCATACTCGCAAACCCCGGAAACACCAAACTGGCTCCTAAGGTGATCGTTTTGAGTCAGCACCTCCCTACCATCCTCTCTTGTAAACCCAAAATCACCTGAAACATCACCCAAAATTTCGATTCTTTCAACACCAAACAGACTTGGATCCCTGTCTGAAACACCAGAAGTATTGAGTGCCCTAGAACTATCAGACTCTTGACAAGCAGACTCAGATGAACCCTCCATTGTTATCCTCCAAGAATCGCATGAAGACCGCCACTTAAACACCCAAGAAACGAAGAAATTCTCTGGCTTCTTATCCACGCTCTCACTTCCACCATTATTATATTGAATCATAAACTCATTTCATTGTCACAAAATGAAACAAACCCCAACTTCCCAACAAGAAAAGTGCAAACTCACTTCCCTGTAAACACAAGGAACCAATATCCCACCAATAAAAAAAGGAAAAAAAAAAGTTAACAAAATCTCAACCAACAGCAAAAACAAAAAATACCCATTACTAAACATGTAATCAACTTCATATATCACATCAAACAATAAACAAAAACAAACAATATATATGTATATTTTAGTGTATGTTTCTAAAAGGAAGAGATAGAGAGATGTACCAGTTAACACCATGAAAGGATCCTTCCTTCTGTTCTTGCTACACCTACCTGTAAACTGAGCCACACAGCAAAAAAAAAAAGGTACTCTTTTAGTTGACACTAAAAATTCTCAACCTCACAAAATTCCTACAAGTTTTTTCTTGAGAAAAAAAAAACAAAACAAAATCTTGCCAAAGGGAAAAAAAACACAGACCATTTGGATACCAACATGAGAAAATATATATATAAAAATAAGAAACAATGCCTTCCTATTTTTCTTTACTAAAATACTTAACTTATAACTTTATTTAATGTTTCTTTTTTGAAACGTTGGCCACTCTTTTGAGCACTTCATTATCTTCTTGCTTTTGTTCCAATTGGAGTACGTGGCATTACCATGACCTCAAAGACTTTTTGCCCTCTCATGCAACAGGCCAAAAAAGTAAAATTTTGAATATCATGTGGGTCCAATTGCAATTTAAAAAACTTTTTACAAAGAAAACACTTTGGGACTCTTGAGTGTTGCCCGAGAATACCGCTCGTTATTAAAAAATTAACTATCTTGGTGTTGAAAAGGAGAATCTTGGTTATCTTAATAAGTTTCCCAAAGAGGAAATCTTTTTTGTTCATTGAAACCAGACAAATTAACCCAAAATTTCCTTTTTAGTTTATTTTAAATCTTAAAAAAGAAAAAAAAACTATTAAATGATGTAACTTAACATGTTAAAGAATTAAGGTTTGATTCTAACAAAATGATTAAAACGAATAAAAAGAGCTGAAAATTAGTGAAAGCAAACCTTTGGTTTTTCTTCAAAATCCCTAGAAAAAAAATCCGGGGACTTTGACGTAAAAAACATCCAGGGAAATTTGCTAGTAGTGAAACAGGATGAAACTTCAAGATACCCTTCTGGCCATTTTCTTCAAAAATCATGTTAATTTTATAAAGAAAAATCCAAAAAGATGGCCCTTTGAACTGTAAAGAACCTATTATCTGACTTGGTGTTGGGTCAATTTAAGAACAGTGTCAGCATAGAGATAGAACAACAAGTGTAAACTGAAGGCAAATGTAATTACTTGTTAACCCTTATAGTTTCCTGATTTATCATTTTTATCACACGGTTTTCAAATTTGTCATTAAGGTCCCTACACTTGTTCTGTTTCCACTAAATGATTTTTATTGAAACAAGAAACATAAATAAATAGAATCCTAAAATTCAAGAAATGAAGTATTAATTAACATTTCTATTTATGATTTATAAATTAAAGCAGTGTTTACAAATATTATTTACATGCAAATCATGAAGAATTTATACCAACATAGCTAACTAGTAATTCATCAGAGTAGACAAGTTGAACCCAAATCATATAAAAGTAACTCCAATTTCTAATATTATTACTCCAAGACAAATATTACTGAATTCAGTTCATTAGGCACCCATGAGCTTTTAAATTATATAAAAACAAAAAAACAAAATGAGTACCTTCCAAAAGTTACAGCAAATAGTTTGCCATAAATGAGATTTTCCTAACCACCTATTTTATTAAAAAAAAACATTTTTACAATTTTTTTAGTATATTAATTTTGATTTCAGACCCAAAAAAAAAATCTTTGGTGGGGATTTCATATTGTAATGAGGATGGCCCTAGTATTTAATGCATCAATCTTACCTTGGACCAAGGATGATTA
>JBBYHO010000003.1:22211253-22227608 GCA_038382025.1 Adansonia gregorii | reverse complement strand
ATATTTAATTCCAATTCGATATATGAATACCTCTAATGCAAATACTTGCATGTTTTAACAATTTTTATTTAAAAATCAACTATCAAATTAAGTAACTATATTATGTTTTGAAAGAAAAAAAAGTTTAAATTAGTATACAAAAATCTAAAAATATTTAAATTAGTTATGAAAATGTAGTGAAATTTAATTTAAATTACATAGGAAATATAAATAAAAATTGTCAAATTAGGGCTCTTGGTATTGATAAGTAACCCCTCAAGACATAGGCAATAATCTCATGGATATTGTAAGGGAAAACTGCCCCAACAATGAAGTGGCTTTGCGAGTTCACTTTCCTCCACCCTTGAAAGCTAACTTGCATATCAAAGCATATATATTTTATGACTTTGATTGGCCTTTTATAAATGGAAGAAGAATCCCCCACAAAGTTAAAAGTTAAGTAGACAATATCAGCTAATGTTGATATCAACTTGAGAAATTTAGTATTGGTTTGAAACAAAAGGCTTGACTTCTTTTTCTTTCTTCATTACTTGTAGTGTTATTTTTCTTCAAATTAATATATATTTTTAAGTGAAATACCTTTGCAGTGTATTACTATAAGACACTTTCAATCAAGGAGAATTCCATGCAGAAAGTTTTTCATAATATTATTCCTCATGAATAAAATGCAACGTTGATGTGCTAACTTAGGAAGGATGAGTCTGGTTGATAAAAGGGAGAAGCTCCCTTCCTTACTAATTTAGGTTCGAGCTTTGCAGAAAATATTCAGAAGGGAAAATCTTGAATGTATTAGGTTGATATGGAGGAATGCAGTCTTAAAATTATCCAAAGAAGGGATTAAGTTCAAGTAAAGTCCAAGATTCCTATAATTGTATTACATAATCTGGGTTTAATTTTTGTGGAAAAGTATTCTAAGAGTGAAATCTTGAATATGCCAAATTGATATGGAGAAGCACATCTTTGAATTGTCTAAATAAGGGATAAGATCCGAGTCTGATACATCACTAACTATATTATATAATCTGGATTCAATTTTTATAGAAATTATTACGAAATTAAAATCTTGAATACACTAATCGATATAAAAAAATATATCTTTAAAATTGTCTGAAGAAAAGATTAAATTCAAACAAAGTTTGAAACACGTCTAACCATATTTTATAATATATATGTATATATAAATAATGGTGTGACATTTTCTCATGTATGGCATTTAAGGCATGATTCCATTAGAAAAGAGTAAACAAACCAACAATTAGTTAAGTAGCTATTTAGGCCTACTCTTTCTGGATAAAATAAATTGCAGATACATGAAAATGATTTCACCATTCTCTCAGTTTTGTAATTGTTTTTAGTGATATCCCTTGTTAACAAATTTTTATTTATTTATTTATTTATTTTTTCTTTGTTGTTTGATGGAAGGCAAATTTCATTTTCTAGAAGGAACATGCTCCCCCTACTCCTCTCTCACATTCCTTATGACTTTGGACCTTTGATAGTTATTGGACCAAAATCTAGCTTTCTCCACTTTATTTCTTGGAGAATTTGGCCCAAAAGATATTCTGTCTGGGTCTACTATCCCCTTCACAGGCCCAAAGACAAATAAAGCCCACAGGCTTATGATTTCTTAAATCTTTTTTTTTTCATTATTTAGATCGAATGGGTTAATCGGATTAAATCATATTTCAATGATATTTTCATGGAGTTAAAGTTTAAAATATAAAAGATATAGGTGTCTTCACAAACTTTATCGCTTATCAAGTCGTTTCACTTCATCCTTATCTCAAAATCACATATCTTTTTTGATTAATGAATCTAATTTACATTTGAATGGAGAAAAGTTATCTATTTTCTCAACAATGCCTTCGAGCCAATGACAATTTTTTTTTTCAATATAAAAATACAATGTATTGATTTGCAATTGGCTTTAATAAGTCATAAATAGCAAGAGGAAGATTCATGTACACAAAAACCTATTTATAAAAAATTTTAAAAAAAATTAATAAAATCGAGTTAAAATTTGGATTAGATTTCATTAATAGATTTATTAATGTAACACATGGTTCTATTACGTAGAGTGAAAATATTTAAAAAATAAATATAATAAAAAAATTTACTAATTCCTTAATTTAAAATTTTAAAATTTCATTGACGATATGCAAGAGGGACTCGTATTATAAATCGATGTATTGAATAAATTTTAGCTTGATAAAATTATATAGATGTACAAAAACGTAATTTTTTAAAATAAGAAACAAAAAAGCTATTTACGGAGTTTAACTATATTTTATAAACTGAACTTAACAGAAAAAAATCCTTATCAAATATTAGTATTAATAATTTTACACACGATTACATAAATATGATATTTATAAAGTGTTAAATATACGATATAATAAGACACGAATATATATTTTAAAAATTATATAATATAAATTATTAATATATTAAAATATATTAAAATATAAAATATTTTAAATATAATTATAATATAATAAAATATATGAATATAATATTAATATGTAAATTTGCATATCTACAAAGATATTGAAAAATTGTTTTTGCAAATCTAAAAAAGTTTTTCTTTTTATTAAAAATGACTTAAGTTAAAAAAAAAGGAAATTACAAAAACTAATAAGTAGTAAGGTAGCTGACATTAATTATGATTTATATTCTTTTTTTAGCAAAATTAATTATGATTCATTTTCCACGTCAGCAAATATTTTATCCTAGTGTCTCGGCTTCATCCTACCTTCCCTGGGTCCAACCTGACCTGAAAAATTTTCCTCAATCTGAACCGTTGGTACTCCCCGAATTTTAATTTGACGGTTCAAAATTCAAGAGATGGTCAACATTCATTTTAGCAATCAATCAACTCTCCACTTTCCTACTTCGTTGCGGCTATGTGACACGCAAGCACTGCAGGCCCACGTTAAATCAATTAATGGCAAATTAGTAATTTCAAGAGGAAGGAGCTTATTATGCTACTCACGGCTTGGCTCTAAGCCATAGCCAGAAAGGTCTTTTTAAGAAGGGAAAAAAAGGGGGGGGGGAGGATAGATAATAATGAAGTACTAAACCATTTTCTTCGTTAGAAAAAATACTCAAACGGCACCGTTTTAATGAGCAGTTCGTTTACGAAGCCGCTAACACAGTCGTCGCCTCCGTCGACTCGGCTAGCAAGTTACTATACGCTAAATTCCAAGTCCAACTTTAATTTTCGTTTTGTTTATTATTAAAAAAAAAAATGAAAGAAAACAAAAGAGTTGAGCGTCTTTTGGGTTTGTTTGATGACTTTTTCTTGCTGTTTCTGTCACTTTCTCACTGCCCAAACAGGAAACGACTGTTGAGTTTCTCTTCGAATTCCAGTTCCTTCATGGACCCTGAAGTGATCGAGATTCCTCCTCCAATTCCTCGTTCTTTTAGGTCTAAAAACAAACAGGTCACCCGTCACCCCCTACAAAACTCATCTCGTTTTTATTTTTAATTTTATCTCATTTTTTATCCTTTTCAACTTCATTCAATAAAAATATATATATATATATATTTGAATTTTGAATTCGACTAGATACTGTGATCGTGTTGGTTGTTAATTACTGTTATTGGAATTTTGATTGATCGGTTCATTTTGAAATTGGATTGGTTTTATGCTTGTTTGGATCATTATTAGTATTGATTTATTAGGGTTTAAAGGAGTCATATGTTGTATTTTCTAGGTAAAATTTATGAGTTCACTCATCACTGTGGGTTGGACTTGGGACGATGCTCTTACAATGATGGTGGTTTAAAGTTACCAAATTTATTCCATATTTAGACTCTTTTTGTTTTACTCCTTTTGAAATTTGGTTGTTCTTAGAGTTAGGTCTTTGAACTAATAATGGAACGGAGTATTTGTTGTGATGACTTTTAATTACACTCTATCCTTATTTCTTCGGGAAAATTGCCTGGAATGAACAGTTTGCCACTGTGGGTCCTTTCTTTGTGCCCTGTTTTAGAGGCTCAAAATAACCAGACTGCTCGTCCAGGCAATAGGTATGCTTGGTAAAGAAGTTGGTGATTAGTGAGTATCATTCTCACTTCAAGTGTTGTCTATTCATGCACCGAAACGACTTTCGGATATTTGTTTATCACTTGGCCACACCCTTTTGTAGATAAACTACTGATAGTAACTTCGGTTTTTTGAAATGGGGCGCTTTGGAATTTAATTTCCTTTTCGCGTGGAATTGTTTTATAGCATTTTTATGTAATTTCTAGATTAGTTACTGTTTGTCGGTGGGGTTATAAAATGGCCTTGTTTCATGTTTGTAAAGATCCTTCTTTGCTATTAAATTTTGATTGCATATAGGTTTGTTGTCGAGATGTGTTTGCTTGTTGCATATTTATCAGGGTAAAGGTGGTAGTATTGCATGTTATTTTAATAATTGAAAGACGATAGTTGGTGCCGATGTATGCTAGAAGAGATGTTTGGAGTTAATATAATTGGCTTCAAGCTCATTTGTCAACCTTAAAAGTAGTTTGGTCTATAATCAGGCAGTTTCTTAGTGCTTCTCTACTTTTTTAGTTTGAGATAAATGAGATCTATCAAGATTCAAGCACAATATCCTTACACTGATAAAATGCTATTCATTTAAACTAATAGGGGTTAAATTCTGTAATTGCCAGCTGTAAGGTTTACATACAAATTAAGTCTCTTCCCCAATGTATGATAGTGAAATGTCTCATTAGTGCTAAATTTTGGATTTTGACAATAAGGAATTGATATATGCATCCTCTTGCTTAATAGTCATTATACGCTTAATTTTAGACATGATCTGTGTCTTATTTGAAAGTGGGAAAGAGATCTGACCCGATCATTTTATTTTACATGAAGCATAGACATAGATTGTATAGAACGTCGGAAAAGCATTCTTGTGTATGACTCTACTATTTTGAGGTTAAGTTTGACTTTATATAAATTGAGTTTTGTGGATAAACAAACTCCAAGTCTAGCTATTCAGCACAAGGAAACATCTAGCATATCATACAAGCTTCCTTGTTATAAATAGAGACAGAAATGGTTTTAGCAAAGCCTTACATTCTTTCAAAGATTTCTCTATTAAATAATGTCTTGTTAACTGGTTTTTCTTATCAGTCTTGTTGCTCTGAGCAAATCTTCATTATCCGATTGGTCACTGAAAATTGATGTTTCATATCTTGGCAGGTTGTTATTCATGAAGTAATTGATGTTGATAAAAATGAAGATTCAGGAGATATAATGATCCTTGATGAGATATTTGATGTAGGGAACAAAGGGAAGGCTACAAAAAGTAGCTCTGATGTTTATCCTATTCGATCTGAGGTATGTGAGAGATTGGAGTGTTTTTGCAGTTGTTGCTGTTTATTGTACCTAGCATCAAATTTAATTATGCTTATTTGGACTTATGACTGTTATTTCATTTTCCCTATTTTTTCTATGCAGGACTTTGTGGCTAAATCGCTTGGTTCAATAAACAAGGTTGAACCTTCTAAACATTCTACCCAAGGATCACATAATATGTTTAACCTTAATTGTAATTTGAACTATGGTGAGGAGTTCTTTGATAACAATTACCTCAATGATTTCATTGATGTCGATGAGTATGACATGTTGCAAGCACATTTTGATCATGTTGATGTTCCCGCGGGAGTAGAGGCATCCGTCCCTTGGTTTTCAGATTTTTCAGAGAGTAAAAAGAAAACTTCTTATGGAAACATTTCATCAACTGTTGATGTGAATGACCAATCTCTTCCATCATGGTTATTAGAGCCTGCTCGTATCAACAAGAATGCAGCTTCAGTTAGTAATTCAAGTCTCCAGACTACAGGGGATCC
Organism: Adansonia gregorii; assembly: GCA_038382025.1. Taxonomy (NCBI): domain Eukaryota; kingdom Viridiplantae; phylum Streptophyta; class Magnoliopsida; order Malvales; family Malvaceae; genus Adansonia; species Adansonia gregorii. The sequence goes on along the minus strand of JBBYHO010000003.1, from coordinate 22,221,758 downwards.
TTTGGGTCATTCTTCTGGTGGAGAAAGCCTGTCTTCACCTTTCTCACTTTCTCAAGGTTCGCAAAGTAAGAAGCCAGCTACTTCGCAAAATTTACGTAATAGTCAAAATCTTCCATTTTGGCATTCGTCGCAGGCTTACCAGGCTGGTGTTTCTACTAATGGTAGTAATTTGAGTCACTCTGATGCAATGATGTTCCCTCATGCAGTAATTCCAGCTTATTTTGATCATTTTAGTTCTGCCACTCACAAGCAAATTGGTGCTAGTAGTTTGGTGCATGCAAATGTTCCTACACCTGATGCACTAAGTCACACTGTGGTAATGGAACCATCCATGCCTTGGTGGCCACACCCTATGAAACCGAAATATAGTTTCAATAAGCATAATATCTATTCTAGTTTTCCTGATCTTGTTGATGGTGCATATATAACACCACAAGAAGTGGCAGATATCAGAAATCAGAGAAATGTAAGTGAAGAAGATATCCTCAGGAAGTTCCAACTTTTTAAACAGTTTGATACTGTTGAAGATTTTTCAGACCATCACTATGCTTCCAGTGGTGCTTCAACAAAGCAGGTGACTAGCTTTCCAAGATATATTAGGTTCTTCCTTTTCTTTATTTCTATATTCTTAATTTTTCAACTAATAGGCTTGGTTTCTTTAAATTCTTTTTGTGACAGCCACCAAAGAATTGGTCAAAGAAGATTCAAGAGGAGTGGAAAATACTTGAAAAAGATTTGCCAGGTGTGTTTAAGCATTATATTCTTCTCTGAGAGAATTTTCATTTGATAGCTTATTCTTTCTTTTCCCAATCCCTTTTCAATAAATCTGTTATTTAGTAAACGCTGCAAACTTAAATTGTGACTCAAAATTCACATTAAGTTTTGGATGCAATAATAACAACTGAGAACTTCCACTGTGATTTTAACAATTTCCGGTTATGCTGGTGAAATATATAAATAATATTGTTTCTTATTTTATCTCATTTTTATTGTTTCAACAGATACTATTTTTGTTAGAGTTTATGAATCAAGAATGGATCTATTAAGGGCTGTAATTATAGGAGCAGAGGGCACTCCTTACCATGATGGTCTCTTCTTCTTTGATGTTTTCTTCCCTGCTAGCTATCCTAAAGTACCACCAGTATGTAATTGAGGGTTATGAATTTGAAATATTATCTTGCATCTTGTATGACAATATCTTCTAGTGTACGTTACTGATGACTAAGAGATTTCTTGTTTCAGCATGTTTACTATCACTCTGGTGGACTCCGACTCAATCCAAACTTGTATGGTTGTGGGAAAGTATGTCTTAGTCTTCTTAACACCTGGTCTGGTAACAAGAACGAGAAATGGATACCTGGCATGTCAACTATGCTCCAAGTTCTGGTATCTATTCAGGCTCTAATCTTGAATCAGAAGCCTTACTTTAATGAGCCTGGTTGGGCACATCACAGTGGCACACCACAAGGTGAATTATTGTCCCGGCAATACAACGAAGATACGTTCATCTTGTCACTAAAGACAATGATCTACTCAATGAGGAGGCCTCCAAAGGTAAGTTGAAAGAATTATTTTTTGATCTTTCCATTAGCTTTTGAGCTGAAATAATATGGGGAAATTGTGTTTCACAATGTGAGTTAAAATGTAATTACCATTGCTTAAAATTCTAATCAGATCATGTTTGGCTGCAGCATTTTGAGGACTTTGTTGTGGGCCATTTCTACAGGCGTGCTTATGATATCCTTGTGGCATGTAAAGCATATATGGATGGCGCTCAGGTAGGTTGCTTGGTAAAAGGCGGTGTTCAAGATGTTGATGAAGGTGATAAGAGCTGCTCACAGAAGTTTAAGCTCTCTATGGCTGGATGTGTAAATATGCTTGTGAAAGAATTTACGGTACTTGGAGTCAAGGATTGTGAGCAATTCCTAACTTCCCCCGAAAGTCAAAATAATGGAGTTGATGATATGCCCAAAGCTGCAATATGAAACTACCTTTTGAAATTAGAATTTTGAAACTTGACATGGTTTTATTTATAGATGTGCCCAGCAGTTTAGAATTGAGTTGAGGAATGTCTTATGCTTCCCTACATAGGTTGCTTACAGATAGTTTTGACATTGTACATGGATGTATATAAGGATGAGGGTTATTGGTTATTTTTCGCTTTTTCAATCGTATGAAAATCATTGTTTCATTACAGGTTCAGTACTTAACACAGGCAGGGAATATACTGTTAAAGCTCTGCAGTTGATCAGATCATTTGGTGATGATGAGCGGAGGAGGCTTGGAACTATGGCTGAAAACTTATGTGTTCCAATTCGTATGTAAGTGGAGGTAAGGTTTGAGAGAAATCTTAAAGTTCTTAACCGGTATTCAGGTGGTTTTCATGCTGGGTTTGGGTGCAAAGTAGAAGTTTCCCATTCTTTAGTTCTTGTTAAGGGCTTTTGAGTGCTCATAAATTCAAGATTTTGGCCGCTCTTTGGTAGAGGTCTAAGTCTTTCAGCGTTGATTCAGCTTCTAACAAATCTTCTTTTATATGTACATGATAAGATCAGAAATTATTTTCATGGTGATATTAGGAAGCGTTACCAGTTTCATTCGGTTGCTGCCACGTGTATGATCTTTACAGCAATCAATAACCAGGGAATTAAATTTTGGTCCTAAACACGTTTTTAGTCTCGTCAGATTTATCTTTGTGAAATGTATAAGAATTTATCATATTCAATTACTGTGAATATTGGTGAATTTCGATGGTAAAGTGAGTAGAAACCGTAAAATAACGAATATCAATAGCAAAATGAGTTGAAGCTATAAAATTAAATGACTATAATCTGACATTGCACTGTGCTTGATATTTAAATCTTTTGAGTTCCAGTAATTGGTGAATCCTCCGGAGAAATTCCAACATGTTGAGTTTATTTGCGGTTGGTTTATCCTTTAATTTTGCACACAGCAAAGAAATACTATTGTATAGCTGCCAATTTAACATTGGAAAATTGTGTCTATTATTATATATCTATAAAAATTCAAATCCATATTCAAGAGGTATGCTTTGTATGCAGAATAAAATCACGAGTGGATCAAAATGATTTATATCTCGTAACGCCGTGGATGAGACATAACGATTATAAGATTAATATTTTTGTCTTCTCTGTGGGAGGTTTTGTATGGTATTCTCTCTTGTTTCGACTATGGCTAACTATTTAGTTTCTTTATTAGGTTCATTTTCAAAGCTGTTAGATGCTCACATAAACTGCAATTTGAAAATCATCTTTTGTTCCCTAGTAGAAGAAACAAGAATTTTCAAAATCAAAACAGATTTAGATATAGATATAAATATTCAAGAACTCCTAGACGAATTCATTATAGGTAATATATAATATTTGAATCTAAACATTATTCAAATCCACAAAAATCGAATCAATGGTGTCAACTAGACTATTCGTTTAGTATCAATTGTTATCCCAATCTTATGCTCCTATTTCATGGACTTTGGTATAGCTTTCCAAACTCACAATTAAGTTTTTCTCGATGAAGTGAACCCTTTAATATGGTCAAGAAAACCATCCTTCCATGCTTTCATTTTCCATTTATAATGATATCTTATTTTTCATGACCAAAGATTTAAATAAAAATCGTAATGCGAATTATTGTAAGTGTTTTGCGATTTTGACTCTCTCTGTCTTCAATATTCACAATTAATAGTTACCACAATTAACACTGCGTTAGCATTCATTATGCTCGTAGTCACAATATACACAATGCAACAAAAAACATGTCCTATTCGTGACGTACCTGCACTATACATTTTTTTTATTAGCATTTCATACATGTTGTTAGATCAATGCTTTCACATTGATACCTTCTTGTTTATCTTTTAGCAGGTTTATGTAGAAACGAAAGTGTAAGGAGATTGTATCAAATTTGCAATGCAGGCCTGCAAGGAACCAGACATACCAGCATTAATAGCTCTTCTTTAACTTGCTTGGTGCTCCTTGTAACTTAGTTTGACAATGCACAAAGTTCCAATTCTTCCTTGATCTTTGTGCTGCCTTTTCTGCGCTAAAATCTTTGTTACTCTTTAAAAAGATCCGTATTCGACATCTATTTTTATAAGGATAAATACTCATGTTGAGTATATAGTGGCATTCATCCGAGTCTTTTGAATGCAAGATAGGGCAGACTGCTCCATACATCACTTAAGTTGTGCCGACAAAATGTTCAATAAGACAGATACAGGTGCTTAAAGACAAATTCCAAAAATAAATTTGACATGTATATTAGAGCTTTACAGCATAGCTAATTGTTTCATCTGTAGTTGATGTTACAATGTTAATTAAACCTTTAATAATGCTACGGATTTATACACTTAATTCTTCTTTCTGTTCATCAATTTTTTAGCAAAATCCGTGTCATCAGCTGAGATTGTATTTGATGGACCCAAATCCGCGGAAAATGTGCGTAAAGTCTCTTATTCTAGTAAAGCCGTCAAATCTGCCATGGCTGAAGTGAAAGTATCCAGTGAGAATGAAGTCTCTTATTCTGATTATTGCTCTTCAATTGTTACCGAATCCAGAGAGAGTGGGAGTGAAACTTACACAAAGTTTTGGGACATTTGATGAATACGAGATTGGTTCTGACATTGGTGGAAATAGAATTCTCAACCCAAAGATCACCAGATTCTCATCAAATTCATTGTCATCTGAAACCAGATATTTGTTGAAAACTGTTGCAGATGGCGTGTGGAAAATTAAGGGAACCTTGACATTTTACAGATCACACCATCAACCAAGTCCATTTCATTTAAAGCTTCATGGATTCTCGTCAGAATTTTTCGGGGATCTTTGCATGGTTGGAACTGGTACTGCTAAGTCCAAACGTAATCTGCTTACTTTTCCGGTAGTTTTCAAGGTTAGAAATCTCAAGAATTCAAATAACATTACTATTTTAATCATTGAAACTTTAGAGAGTCTAAGTTTTCTTGATGGGGTAAACTACTTTGAACCAATTTCCATACTCATGTTTCCATTATTGAAAACTGTGTACATTGTTGACTTCAGAGAGATTGCAAATGAGTTTTCAGCTGAAAGTGATACCTAAAAGAATTTGCCATTCAATGAACTTCCAAGTAGAAGTTTTTGCTCAGTTTTGGGCCATTGAAGTGTTTTAAGTTGCAGTACACAAGTGACTGCTTCCCTGGAAAACAAAATTGCCTTTCATTTCTTTGGCTGAGTGGCTATTTGCCTCGTTTCCTGACATTTTCAAGCATTAGGCGTTCAGAGGTCAAAAAGAAAATTCAGGTTTTGGTACAATTTAGAAATAGTACTAGCCGTGTTAGAAACAACCCATCTTTCAATCCCAACACAACATTGAGTGGAGAAGGACCATGGTATGCTAAGAAAAACCAACTGTTTGTCTTTTTTTGCCAGTTTTTAGACATCACAGAATCTTGGTCTAATGCTCTCGTTGGTGATTGCACCGCAAGGTTGAGTTTCAGGTTCCCTGCAGTCATGTCTATCAGAGAGACCAGTAGCGTGAGGGGCCAAATTTGGACCATTAAAACTGCAAATGATTCTGGTTATTTTGACAGGATTGTATTTCGGAGTACTAGGAATCATATGGAGGGAGTTCCAGGTTTGAACTATGAATACACTGAGTTTAACAGAGTAAAGAATTTATGCCTGAGAAAAAAGCAGCTAGTCAGAAACAAGGGACAAAAATGCCCAAGTAGTTATTCTACAGATAATGAGATTTGGCATGTTAGTTAGAAGTTTAGAAAAAAATCTGGATCGGCTTTTGCGGATCTTCTTGCCATTGATGGCTGGTTATACAAGCCTTATTTGTATCCAATGGATCTTCCTGTCCTCATGTTTAAAATGGTAGTGCGTGGAAGGCCTACAAGTGTCAGCTATAAAGTGAGCATCACATTGCAACCTCCTACAAATGTAATTGATAAAGTTCATTTTTCTTATCTAATTGAAGAGAAAATGGAGATCACTGCTGAAGGGGTTTATGATTCTGAAACTGAAAAGTTGTGTATGTTGGTTGCAGAAATTTGGCATCCGATAAGCAAGTGGTAGGAAGTGATCCTATGAACTGTGAAATCCTTTTGAATTTTCAGCTTCCTCTATTAGAATCAAATGAAAATGGAGGTTTTATCATGCGAAACATCGAAATTACACGGAAAAGTTTTGATCATCTATATTTTCATTGTCCGGATGTGTCTTTAGCTACTTGCAAGACAGATCAATGAAGAAGTTTAATTCAGACGATCGATCTTATGGAGACTTATATCCAACCTGCGAGATATTATTCACTTTGATCCATTGAGACTCACGGTTTTATCTCCAAAAGACGCCTTGCAAGTATAAGCTTAAGTTTTAACATATATATCATAACAGATCCTCAGAGATTTTCGATGTGAGCTTATGAAAACCATAAAGGCCTTGTGGGTTGCAGACAAGAGGGGGCTCTACGTATGTTTTCCAGTATACATATCTGGGGCTGTAATCGCCTTTTTTGTGAAATGGACGAAGAATCAAGTTGCCACCAGAAGAAATTCTTCTTATTATTTAGATTAAATCTTTTGAGTGGTTCTAGAGTTTATGCTGGTTTGATCTTTGATGCATTTATTTTCTTTCCAACCATCCTCAATATGTTCCAGAATTCAGAAAAACAAGCTCTTTCTCGCTTCGTTTACATGGGAATTACCCTTGTTCGCTTGGTACCCCATGGATATGATCTTTACAGGACACAGAATTATGTTAATTTAGAGGCTGTTAGAACATTTTCAAAATAACGAAAAGGTAAGTCTTCAATAATTATAAAGTAGTGTTTCTTAATTATTTAATTAAGAATAATATCTATTGGTTATTTATCAAGTGATGTGACTATACAAATGAACATATATTTGAAAAAGTTATGTTTGCATGAAAGATATATTTTTACATATAAATGAAACTCTTTTCATTTGAAAGACGTAGATAGAAAATTATATCGAAAAACTATAAATAAAATTTTGATAGTTTTGTCACACATTACTTAATGCATAGTAGATTGATGTCGTAAATGCAAAAAGCCATTAATCATAAGGTTTCATTATATCTTCGAGGTTTATATGCCAGTAACCCTTTTGCATACTTAATTAATGGTGGGGGCGAATAAAACCTTAAATAAAGTGATATTGCTACACACCTTGAAGCCTTCATCAATTTCTCGTGTTTCTGGTTCCTCATGTACTAACAGTTTTAAGGTTTGATTTATATAATTTTACAAGAAATTTGATTAAAGATGAATGCATAAAATGAGGATACAATGTTATTGGTTTAGATTGATTTAGATTTCTAAACTTATCAAAATCTGGTTTATTTTGCAAATACTGGGGGGTTGTTAGAACATTTAAAAATAACGAAATGTCATATCTTCAATAATCATAAAATAATGTCTCTTAATTTTTTAATTAAGAATGATGTTTTTTTGGTTATTTATTAAGTGGTGTGACTATTAAAATGGACATATATTTAGAAAAATTGTATCTACATGAAAAGATATATCTTTGCTTATAAATAAAACTCTTCTCATCTGGAAGACATAAATAAAAAACCATATTGAAAAATTATAAATAGAATTTTGATAGTTTTGTCACACATTGCTTAGTGCATAGTAAATTGATGTCATCAATAGAAAACACCATCAATCATAGGACTTCATTGTATCTTCGAGATTTATATATCGATAACCCTTTTACATACCTAATTAATGATGAAAAATAAAGCTTTAAAAAAATAATATTGCTACACGACTTGAAGCCTTCATCAATTTCTTATGTTTTTGGCTTCTCACGTACTAACAAAGGCATCGTACATTTATGTAGATCTTGCTGCCGATTATTACTTAACTACTTGAGGACTTCAATATTCTTGTGATGGGCATGTTCTTTGCTGTAGTCATATACTTGCAATAGCGTTTTGGTAGTCGTCGTTTTCTTCCAAAGAGATACCAAGAATTAGTTATATACGAGGAGCTTCCAATGGCTTCAAAATAGCAATTTCCACTGAAATATAACACTTAAATGCTTGCTGCTTTCCAAGGAGTTCTAATAATTCTGTAGATTTGTTTGTTACAATTATATCAGATTTCTGAGCCTATGTAATATAAACAGTTATGTGTCTAAAGCCTCTCTTTTATCTTTAGCAGATAAACTCACTTCCAAAACAGATTCTAGGGCTATGTTGCTTGAGTTCTTCATTTTCTATATAGCATCGGTATTCGATACCTATGTCTTATATATATATTTAGACATGGGCACGGAGTATGATCATTCAAATATATAAAAAAACTTTAAAAATTTGAGTGCACTCATGTCAGACATAAACTTATATTTGACATTGAAAATCTAGATAATATAATCTGTAATGTTGACCTCACCTAAATGTTAGATACATATACTTAAAAAATGAAGAGTCTAGTAACATAGGTTATAAATTTTTAAAATATGTATCTCTTGGCGATGGTAGCCAGCATTGCTATTCCAAGAGTAATTTGCAGACCTGATTATTGTTGGGGTCGCTGTTGTGAATTGCACTCTGACTAATACAATGAATGGAGTAAGAGTTAAAACATGGCCATCTTTTTTTTGAAAACATGGCCTCTGATATGCATGTTGAAGATATTATAATGGTTAGTGTGATTTGCCCAGTTCTGACTGATCAAGCTGCTGTCCTGATTAATAGGTATAATGCAAACTTTCATTTGTTATTTACTTCTTCATATAGGCAAAAAAGGCTAAGACTAATTAATTTTTGCGACGGATTTTTTCTCACTCTTAAGCTTCATTTATGCAAGGATTTAGATTGCGATTGCGATCGTAAACACATTTTCGATCTCGTTACGTTGATTGTAACGACAGACGTAACGGATATTATCCAAATCCATTGCGATAAATGTTGGTGAAATTGATTTTCTTACATTGGGCCTGAAGGCCCTGCTACATCTCAATATGTTCTTATGCCAAGCCTATAAGTTCTTGGCAAAAAAATCTACCTGCCTGCGGCATCAATGCCTAATCTAAGACCCTAATTAATTTAATTTCAAATGATGATGATAGTTGAAGATAATCTTTGGACTACGTAACTGATTAATTTTTTTCTGATTTCTCCATTGGAAGGGTCTCTTACTGAGCACATAATTCCATACATATCATGCTTGTAAAAATGGTTAGAATTTGTAAAATAGAAAAAAAAATATAAACTTAATAATCCATAAATGTATGTCATCTTTTGATCTTTTTTCATATCAGTCATTTAATATAAACACAATGAAAATAATTAAATGTGTAAAAATCTTATCTATGAATTTGAGCTCAACACTTAGTCCAGCTTCATACATTTACTTTTAATAGATTATATCCATTGGGTTTAGACTTAAAACTCGCCTTGTCTATGGTTGAGTTAGACTGTGACACGAATTTTTTATAATTTTTTTTATTTAAGCTTTGATCTAGTTAAGCTCAAAATTCAAATTAACTATTCATAATAATATTAAAATATTATTTTTATATTAATATTATATATTTTTATTATTAAATTTAAATAAAAATATTTTATATTATTAAATAGTAATTTAAAAGTAATTTAAATTAAGTTAAATCAATCCGAATTTTAAAAAAATTTGTCTAAAGTTCAACTCTTTACCTATTGTCAGATTGCAACCCCTTTATACGAAAAAATAAAAATAAAACATTGTTATTTTGCTTTATTTTTAATTTATTGAAAATACAACACACAACCTTACATCAATAAATCCTACATACCACAACCCTAGGCAACCTTAGTGACTTTTCTCCTGGAATATCCAAATTCATACCATATAACATAATCCTGTTTTGTTTGTAATTGTAGAATCTTTCATTGCAAGGTAAAACAAAACAGGAAAAAAATCGTGAAAATCTTATTAAATCTACTTAACAGGATAAAAACAAAAACTTGAGAAAAAATGAAAAAAAAAAAAAAAACCTTGCTGCCTAACAATGGAGGATAGGATAGACCCACTCCAGCTTGTTGAGGGACCAGTGAAATCTTCTTCTTTTGTGTTCGGCTACCCATTCGTGGAGAATGGAGATACCCTACTGGCCCAAGGCTGCGCAACATGCTTGGGGTTAAGGGTCACATCCAATAAGTCCTACATGCATGCCCTCCCTTGGTTAGAAAGCTTCTCAACGACTTGAAAGGCATTTCAATCGTTTAATATGGGATCTTATAAATAGAAATCCTAAAACATTGTTTTGTGAATATGGGATTTATTATTTGTCTTTGTTTCTTTTTGTATCCTATATCCTTTTTTTTTCCTCACGGAAAAATCAATGTAAAACAAAGAGACAGTCAATTCTCTATTTCTAGCAACTTGAATCTAATTAAATTGTGTCCTTAAGTTATCCTTTTGTTCTACTTTGTTGCAACAGAAGTTAGAAAAATAGCAGGTTTGGTACTTTTGCTATAACGTTATTCGGA
>JBBYHO010000003.1:22183099-22196735 GCA_038382025.1 Adansonia gregorii | reverse complement strand
AAGAATGTAGGCAAAGAAATTATATAATTATCAATGATTTATGGCTATGATAGCTTTGAAGTGCAAAAGCAGCAACTTTAGTTTTGTCTAGAAAAGATTAAGAGTGCCTTATGCTAATTGCCTAACTCTATGTTTTAATAGAATTTAAAAGGCCTAAAGAAAAGATTAAAATTATGAATTAAAAGGTAAATGTTTGGAACAGCTCATCAAATGTACAAACAATCAGATTAAGTTGTCCTTTACAAGCACATCGAATAATTGCTTCAACTTTTGCATGCAAAAATAAGTAAAGTGTGAACTGACAAAATTCGGTTGCTATTTTTCTAATTTTTTTTTTATTTGAAAAACCCCAATCAAACTATGCTCATAACACCGTTAAAAACTTGTTTCTTTAATCAGATTTGGTTGATTATAATCATCCTTAACTAACGTCTCTGCATGCCTCAATTTATTATCTTCCTAATTAGTATTTCAAAGAATTAGTAAAATATGACCCATCATTAAAATTAATATATTAACTTAGAATTAGATATGAATAGTTCATTTGATCCCACAATAAGATATATTTATATATCTTTATAAACATTCATATTTGTATATATTCGGACATAAATATAACATCACATATAATATTTTAAATATATAAAGAACGAAAAAAAATAAAGTATACTTACTCGTATTTCTCTATATATTTGTGTCCCTTCATTCATTTTCCACAGTCACCTACCAATGGCGAGCTCGGCATATCGAGAAATTAGTGTCAGCTCAAAGCATAAAAGAACATCGGATAAAGAAACTTGTCTTGATAGAATCAGTCAATTACCTGATGTTCTAATTCAACAAATACTATCATTTCTTCCAACTAAAGAAGCAATGGCTACTTCAATTCTATCAAAAAGATGGCTTTGGGTTTGGACCTCGGTTCCAATCCTTGATCTTGAAGACTCACCATTTTGCAAAACTGATGAAAATCTTCGAATCCAATTCATGCAATTTGTTACTCAAGTTTTAATCCTCAACAAAATGGCTTCTTTAGACAAGTTCTGTCTGAAATTCAATTCAGTTCACCGTCCTTCCTATGTTAAAACCTGGCTTTGGGCTGTACTTTTGAGGGATGTAAAAGAACTAGACATCACCATCCATCGAACTGAAAATTCCCCTTTGCTGAAGCTTCCGTGTGCCCTTTTCACAGCCAAAACACTACATGCTTTGAAATTGAGCCATGGGATTGAGCTTCATGTTCCTGGAGCAGTCTTTTTGCCATGTCTCAAGGTTTTGCATCTTGTCCGGATAAAGTACACAAATGAAGAATCTGTTTCTAGGCTTTTTGCTGGTTGTCATGTTCTCCAGGAACTGCTTCTTCACAAATTTGATGGTGATAATGCAGCAAATTCTAATATCTCAATTCCGACATTGAAGATTTTGTCTATAAGGTTTTCCACCGGTCATGGTAAGCACAAACTTAAGATAAATGCACCAATTCTTGAGCACCTTGATCTCCATGACAACCTGGCCCTGGAATTTGATGTTGAGGATGCCTCTAGCTTAGTTGAAGCAAATGTAACAGTTTCATGGCTTGAAAATCGCCATTTCCAACTTGTCAATGCTCTCTCCAATGCTAAGTTTCTTTCCTTCCATTGGGATTGGTATACAAAAAAGGTAAGCAAGATGTTTAAATTGCAAATGCGGATAGCATCGTATTTATCACGATTACAGATATTTGTCATAATTACAGATATAATAGATGTGACCAAAACTGCAAAATAAGTGATTTAAATCCCTTGTGTTGACAATTTGTATGGTTGAGTTCATGTTCAATTCTTTTTTGCTGATATATATATATATATATATATATATATATTGCCTCTCACAGACATGGCGCGACATCAGAGCTTATCCTTTGTTTCTTAATCTGGTCCGATTGGAACTAGATGTTGGCTTTGATGGCTGGAATATGCTATCACGTTACTTTGAAATTGCTCATAATTTAGAAGTTCTGATTCTTGCTAAGGTGAGTCAAATTTACCTGAGAAATCAATTATAAAAGTACTGGTCTATATTCCCTGAATTCGAAGGTGAATAACAAATACAAAGATGTCAAATATGTGATTGACATAAATACTTCGAGAAAAATAAAAAATATCCGAATAACATAGGTACTTTCTTCTAATAGCTGTCTAATGAATTGTGCTTTGTTGTTTTTGACACCAGAATGCTAATTGCCGTGGACTTGGATTTGAATTCTGCTGGAAACCTCCGAAGTATGTTCCAAAATGCTTGCTGTTATGTCTAAAACTGGTTCAGTTTAAAGGGTTTGAAGGTCTAACATATCAGCTGAGCATTGTAAAATACATCTTGAACAACGCCCTCGTTCTGAAGATGATGGATATCTGTAGTAATGGAGATCTGCCCTCGGAATCAAAGCTTGACATCCTCAAGAAATTATCAATGTTTCCAAGGGGCTCCAAGGCATGTCAACTTCAATTCAATTGACATAAAGTCCCATTCCCCCATTTCAAATCTAGCTTGATAGAAAAAGATAATGTGATCCTTAGCCGATCTAATCTATGGTCGCAAATGATGTAGTAGTCAGCATTTAACCAACAGCTTAGGTCTTTAAATTTGGAAGTTTTATGGTTTAAATATATTTTACAAAATAAGCTCGAGTTAACTTGGTTCTGGACTTGAAAAAACCTTATCCAAAACCCGATCCTTGAACAGTTATGAAAGACATTCATTCCTCATAATTCAGAGAATCTCATAAAAAACATGAATTCAGGATCTACTATTTAACAAAAAACAAATTCACTGAAAGTAACAACATTTACCTGCATTGGCTTTCATTTCTAAAGCAATTCTATTGCTTTGCCAGCAGCTTTAGCAAACTCTCAAAGTTCCCAAGCTTTCATTGTTCAGACACGGAGAGATTTGCTCAACATATAATTGAAACATTGCCATTATCCTGCAAATATTTTATCTACTTAACTACATTTGCTTGTCCGTTGAATCCCGGAATTCGAATTGTTTTAAGATGATGTAATAAACATTCAGGAACATGCTGTAGTGGCTCCGATGTGAATTTCTAAAGGTCCCTGGCATTCAGTTTTGCATTTTCCTCACAGGTTCAAAGATAAGTGAAGAATGAGTAAGCTTCTTCAATGAGACTTAAGTCAGTCGTAATGCAAAATTTTTTTGTGTAATTCTATGTTACCCGAGCTCGGGGTGGGTGTCAAATACGGAAATGTGTCTAACATCGTTCTCTAAATTTTCAATATATTTGGAAGATCATACTCTATTCCCATGTCCGAATATGTAACGAACACAGGTGTCAAACATAGGTACTTCAGAAAAAATGAAGAGTTCAGGTGCAGACCCGAAAAAAAAAAAAAGGTTTCTCACTGCAGTATAACTTACTTTGCCAAGGACAGGTTCTTCTAAATTAGGTCACTTCTCAAGCAGCCTTGGCAGCAAAAGACCACGGTATTCATTACAACCCAGCCTCAGTCGAGTCAAAGCACAAAACACAGGCAAATCAGAAGTGTTTACAAGAGGGAAAAACGTACATAACAAAGAAAATATTAGTCAAAATCTATTGAAGAAATAAACGAGATCTATTAATGAATAAACCTTCATACAGAATTCCCAATGTATGTTACTTAGACCCAGGTGTAAATGTCGAACACTGATATGTGTCCAAAATGAATATGTTCAATTTTTTTTTCAAGATTTCCATTTATTTAGAGGCTGTTTACAAGATCATATCTTCATACCTATGTCTGGATATGAGTCGGACATCGGTAGTTCAATAAAATAAAGACTTGGAGCAACATAGTTACCAATAGGCTTCATTAGAGCACCTTTATGTTCAACATGTTTGAGTCTTACTCCAGGTTTATAAACCGAAGTTCAATTTTGAAAAGCATTATGCACTCTTTCAAATGAAATAACTCTATATCTGAGCACAAAAGATGTCAGAATCATAAGAAGATAAAATACATAAAAGAACAGAACAAGAACCTTTGTAGAGCGATTAGAGAAGCTAAGAAACTTCACATTGTGGGTACTGATAAGTAGCTGAAGTCCAAGTGCAGAAAAATCCCGTCTCTTGCCATTGTCTGAAATATCAATGATTGCCCTAACAAGAAAATGGAAGTTCTTGAAAGAACATCCACTTGCCGCATAACCCTTGTATCTGAGAACTTTAAGTTTAGGAGCATCAACAGCAATCTCATAATCTGAAAATGCATTACCATTTCCAGCCCAGTAATCAGCGTACTCTTCATCACTGTTGTCATAATCATCCCCATAGCGTTCATAAGATAAGCAATCTACCACCAAAGACTTCAGTTTGGAAGCTGAAACACGAAGACTCCGTATCTTGTTTAATTTGCATTCCTGTATGACCAAGTTTTCAAGTGCTGTACAGCTAGAAAAGAGCTTTTCAGTTGAAGAACACCTCGAAAATTCATTCAAGTCAAGATGAAAAACCTTCAGACTAAGAAAAGAAAATGATCCAGAAATATCTAGTTCAAAATTTCTTCCCAGCTTCAAAACCACCAAATTTTCACCGGCAAAAGGAGCCAAAGCAAGACTGTAGTCTTCTGCCCTATCCATGCAGAGTTCAAGAATTTAAACTTTATGTTTCAAAGCACTGTTAATCCGCGCATTAAGATGAAAACTGCAACGGAGACGAAATATATCCGTACGAGATTCGCTCAGTTCTAATCGACACGCTATCCACAAAAGTAATGAAGCGAACACCTCCCATTCTATGGACACCACCATTTTTACGATTGAAACAGGAACAGAACCCCATAGATATCTCCATTTTTGAGATAAAATGCCTGTCCTCAATGCAAGTTTTGTTGGTCGGAAGGAAAGGATGTGATAAAGAACTTTCTTAGGCAAGTAACTGATTATATCAACATCCATTTCAGAAGACTGCATAATAAGCAGATATTTACTAAGAAATGATGTCAACAATTCACAAATACAATATAATAAAAAACAAGGTGAATGGGGTAAAAGGCTTCATTTTTAAAGCTATTTCCTATAATAAGTGAGCCCAAAACCATCATTCATGACCAAAATCATATAGAAAAAACAAAAGGCTACTTTAAATTTTAAACAAAAGGTGGGGTAATTCCGTGATATATAGTAAAGAAGACAACCAAATATGCACTTATTCAGTAAGCTTAAAAATCCAACCTTTTCTTCTTCTTCTTCTTCTTCTTCTTCTTCTTCTCCATTATGATCCATCATCATCATCACAGTCATCTTCTTCCATTTGTATTCTTGCTCTCTTCAAAGGAATCTGCATTCTTAAAGACACTATAAAATTTCTAATCACCAAACATGCCCTTCATTAGTCAAGACCCTCTAAGAACATGCATGACAGACAGTTCAAGAAAAACTAGTAAAAAGAAGAAAAAAATTAACCATTTTTACCTCGAATGTAAGCTGTCAAGCTAAGATTCCTTGAACGAAAAAAACCTGCGAGTGAAATAAAGTTTCAATGTCCCCATTTGCCCCACAAAGGAAACAAAGAAAGTAAAATTTCCATGTTTCTCTCTACCGTTGGATGGACCTTGAAATGTGAACCAAAAGCCCTTTTTCAAGACGATCAACGGTTACGGAGAGAAGGGAATATGACAAAACAAAAAAGGGCAAAGATATTTATGTAAACCATAATGTATTTATACAGAATAAAGACAGTTTAATTAAAATAGATTGTTCCATAATGGCTTGTTTTTATCGGGGAACTATTGTCTTTGGCTATTTAGCTTAAATGGCTCATAACATAGCTTCATTCTCTCTAATAATGAATGCTCTCAAGCCAAGGTAAGCCAAGCCAAGCCAACAGAAATGTCAAGATATAGGCCACGACCAGACATGGATTCTTAAAGACAACAACTAATAAAAATATTTTCTATTCGAAAGTTACAAATCTTTGTCTTAAAATTAAAACTAAAAATGCTTTAAAAAATATTCCAAATCTAAAGCCCTTTCTTCTTAACTTTCACACTTCCTAAGTTCCACTTCACTGTCTAAAAAGCTCCCCCTTTACTCTCTCTGTCTGCAACTTCTCTTCCTTTACAAAATCTCAAATCCTTGTTTAATTTTAAGACAAAAATGAGGGGTCCTTTGGGGGCAGTAATAGGAAGGTATCCATCAAGTGATGGAACTACACAAATTGGAGGGATCATTAGGCACAACAGGAAATGTAGAGATGTTGCTTTTCTTGTCATTTTTATAGCATTTTGGGTTGCTATGATTGTTAACTCTAGCTTTGGGTTTAACCAAGGAAACCCATTAAGGTAAACTTTTTTTTTCCCTTTTTTTTTCTGTTGATTTTCTTTCATAAGCTTTACCCACTTATTCTTCTTGTTGAATCTCAAAATGGGCATATTTTATCTTGGTTTAGATTTGTGCTTTTTGTGGTCTTTTTTATGGTATGTTTTGTTTATCTATTAAATGGATTCCTTGTTTTGATTTCCTTTTAGTTATAGCTATAATGGATCGCTATTCTTTGTCAAGCTTTAGTTTTGCTTACTAAGTGAGCGGATAAATCATTATAAGCCTCTTGATGGTTTTATAAGCATAAAAGAGGCACTGTCTATGGAATAAAAGTAGATAATTAAGAAATTTCTCCTAGTAGTTAATGGTAACGGGTTAACTTATCTGTTTCTAAAGCATGATAAAAATGAGATTTGCTAGGACTTAGCGAGCCTGTGGCATTTTTTGATACTTTGGAATTGTTTTGGAGGATACTGTTACCATATGTTATTTAAACTGGAGTGTGAGTGTCAGATATGAGTATATGTCTGATATGTATATGTTTAATTTTTTTTTCCAAGTTTTTCAATAGATTTGGAAGGTTCTTGGAGAATCATATCTCTGTACCCATGTCTAGATGGCATTGAACATGGGTGTGAGACAGAAGTACTTTAAGAAGAATTAAGAGTTAAAGCAACATAGCTTGTACCTATATGCGTTCAGGTTTAGAAAACTCTTTATCTTAGAATTAATGTTAGAGACAATTACATATATATTCATTTAGATTTGGGAAAAACTTTTTGACCTTTGAGCCTAGGAAGATTGCTGATATTTTGCAGAAAAATCAGTTCTTTCCATTTATTTGGGGCATTAAATTCTAAATGGTGTTGCTTGCCCATTCGTATCTGCTTTGAAGCTTAATTTAGTTTTACTTATTCTGCTTTCTTACCCAATGTTTTTCAATTCAACTTTTTCTATTTTCTGTTGTGTGATTTTGATAATTTATTTTATGTTGGATGGTAAATCTGGATGGTAAATCAGGCTTACATACGGTCTGGACTACAAAGGGAATTTATGTGGTGATAAACAGGCTCATCCCAGCCTTCGTAAATTGGAACTCAAGTATTGGTTGAATCCAAATCAGGTTTATCAAAGTGGTGTCAAAGAAAGCCAATTCAGATTGTCTAATGCTCGGAGTATATGCTTATCCGAATGCCCAACTCCATCAGAAGATTCACTGAATTGGGTCTGTGATTATCCAGAGGGGGATATCCGCCTCTCAATGCATGACTGGATTGATAGAAATTATGATTATTATGAATTCCTTACACCAGAAATGAGAAATACATCTCTTCAACTTCAGGGTCCATGTTACCCCGTTATATTTCCGAGTGTGAATGGTAGGTAAACTGGAAATGTTTGTCTTAAAGTTTAATAAACCTTTTTATCAAATCATAGATACAGTTTCTTTTACCATCTCATGAATTATTTTATGCATGTTTTTCCAGTTTACTGGAGCTGCCAATTCATTGCTCGTGCATCAAATGCATCTTTGCGGCATTGGCAACAGATGGGTGGAGTGAATATCAATGAGGATATCGTAATAGATAAATCCATTCACAGGTCCATCAATTCTCGGTCATCTGTCTTAAAGGTTGAGCAATTTTCCTTCAACACCTTTTTGTTTATCAATCCGTGATTTATCTTAATTATCTTGCTTATATGAACTTCGTGCCTTAATGGTTCTGCTTGGGGATGGGAAGAGAGAGAGAGGGAAGGGGGGAGGGGCATTGAACCGTAAATTCCTTGAGATGCATCAACACACTATGCTTACTCTTCTATGCCCTTATAATAAGTTTGTAACCACATTTCTGCATTTTATCTTGGCATACTCTTCTAGATTCTGTCGACAGATTGGTTCTTGGTAAAATAATTGACAATGTGATTTCTTGTTTAATACTTATTATGTCATACAATTTATAAATCATGTCGTTTTGAAAAGTTTAATTATCCAACTTTCTGAAATATGAATGTTATCTCATTCTTTATTGCAGCGTTACATGGCTGATATTGGAAAGGCTTGGCCGGTATTGATAGTTTGTGGAGGGCTCTTGCCGCTATTCCTGTCAGTGATATGGCTGTTAATGATTCGCCATTTTGTTGCTGCAATGCCTTGGATCACAATTTCTCTCTTTAACATTCTCATAATAACGGTTACAATGTTTTACTACTTAAAAGGTCAGACATATATCTCTTAGTATTCTTTACTGGATACCGTAAATTTGGTTCATACTAGAAATAGTCTAATTGGTGTCTTGTATGTATTTGAATGCAAGGTGAACTACTAGTTTCAATAAAATGCTAAATTTTATCTTATTCTTCTTGGTTTTTAGCTGGATGGATTGGGAACGATGCCATCTCCCCCATCATTGGTGAACATGATCCATACATACATGTTTTCGGACGGGTTTGTTATTTCTTTGTGTCTTTTTTTGGAAGTTTTTATTATAGCAGGTATTTTGGTACTTGTTACATACTAAATGTTTACTTCTTTCAGGAACTAAACCATTTACGTGCCGTTGCCATTCTTATGACATTTGTTATGGTTGTTTCCATTCTCACATCTATTGCAATTGTTCGCCGCATCCTAATGGCAACATCGGTCCTCAAGGCAAGTATGATCTAACTATCATATGTAGTTGAGAAGGAGCAAACTTTCCTTTGAAACCAATACTGTTGCATAATTTTGCTTGGCTTCGAGAAGAAAGGAAAAGGAAAAATAGTGCTTTCTACATGTAGGAGCATGTAAATGATTCATCACATGGTTCGTGATGCATTATGGTGAATCGCATTAGCATCAGCTAGTGTGGCTTAGAATAGTCTTTTAACACTTCCAATTTTGTTTGATGTTAAGTACTAATCTAGGCTTATTCTAGTAAAGCACCAACTTGATTTTTCTGTGAAATTAACAATAAGTAGCATAAAAACCCCTTTTCAAAAATTCGAAAGTTGTCACTAATGTGAGTTTTGACATCACCAGTAATATATCAGGATAGACAAGATAAAGCTCCTTATAATCATACATTTTCCCATTTAGGGTTGCCAGTGCCTATATTTGCCCATCCCTTTTCCCTGTTCTATAATACAGTTCTTGGTTTCGGATATATATTTCTCTTGTTATAATGGTTAACTTTTGGTTTCATAATATTGAAAAGAGCTGAAAGGTGAAATCATGCTTCCAACTGTATGCAGGTTGCTGCAAAGGTCATAGGCGAAGCTCAAGCATTGATAATTTTTCCAATCATACCTTACGCAATTCTTGCGATTTTTTACATGTTCTGGATATCAGCTGCCCTTCATCTGTTCAGTTCTGGTCAGGTCGTCCAGAACAACTGTAATACCAACTGCTGCGCCTATGATCTTGTGTCGAAAAAGGTGAATTGTGATCGTTGCTGTGGTTATAGCATCCATTACACCCCTCATATTGCTGTTGCCATCTTCTTCCACCTGTTCGGCTGTTACTGGGCTACACAGTTTTTTATAGCGTGTTCTTCAACTGTGATTGCGGGTTCTGTTGCTTCTTACTATTGGGCTCGCGGTGAAACATCGGTAAGCTACTAAGCCACTTTTTAGTTTAGTTTTAAGGGTATGAGTGCTATTTTTATGTGGTAGTCAATAACGATTAGAACTATTTGGAACCTTGGTCAAATCAGGCAAAACTAGAAGCTTCATTAATCTAGAGACGAGTTGATACAAATAGCAAAGATCTTAAAGTTATTGATGAACAGCTCATGCAAGATTGACGTATCCTTTAGCTTACTTTTTACATTTGTTGAAGTAACATTGAAATTACTTTGTATATATTTGTAAGTAATATAGTAAGGAAATTAGGAATATGTTGCTGCAACTCTTTATTTTTCTTAAAGTACTCGTGTTTTCGGCACATATCTGGATATAAGTACGAGGATATGACCCTTAAAGGACCCTCCAAATGCCTGGGAAAACTTAGAAAAAATTGAACATACTCGTGCTGGATGCATGCTTGTGTTCGACACTCACACTTGAGTCTAAGTAACTTACTTTCTAATTGTGCACATCAAGTTAATTAAGAATTTGTTTGTTTTTCTTCGTTTTTGGAGGAATTTATTCCCAGTGATTTATTCTTTCCCTGATTATTTTTGTGGTTCACTCTTGCAGCCAGAGATCCCATTTCTTCCTGTTTTAGCCTCTATGAAGCGGCTTATACGGTACAACCTTGGGTCTGTCGCCCTTGGCTCGTTGATTGTATCCTTCGTGGAATCAATTCGTTTCGTTCTTGAGTCAATTCGTCGCAGACTCAAAGTTGCCGGTACTACACCAGATAGTTGGTTTGGCAGGATTGGATATCATACTTCACAGGGATGTTTGAGATCTGTTGAGTGGACAATCAAATCAGTGAATCGCAATGCGTATATAATGGTAATCTTCCAGAACTCTTTCGAATAAAAACCTAAAAATGTCCATCCATTTTCCAAAAGCTTATACATTTTTCTTCATAACCATCCGATGTTTACCCGTAATCTTCCTTTTTCCTAAAGTACATATCTCCGACGCCTATATTCGACACATATATGGACATGTCTATGAGGGGGTGATTCTTCAAATATATTGAAAAACTTTGAAAATGTTGAATATATCCGGACGCATATCCGTCTTTGGTAACATAAAGAAAAAGAAAAGGCTAACATAGCAGTGAACTTATTTTTTTTCTTTCACACAGAGGAACTTTGTAGCAAGTCCAATCATCAGGTTGCCATTATTTGATTTATTTTTTTCATTTTTGCTTATTCCAAACTTTATCTTAAATATAACTTATTGTTCTTGCAGATTGCTATAACCGGGAAAAGCTTTTGTAGGGCTTCCGCAATTGCAACAGAATTGATCGTGAATAACATCCTTCGAATAGGGAAGGTGAATGTGATTGGAGATGTTATTCTATTTCTCGGAAAGTTGTGTGTCAGCCTTTCCAGTGCTGTTTTTGGTTTCCTAATGTTGGATACCCACAAGTATCGAGCTTCTAATAACAAAGTATCCTCCCCATTGCTTCCGGTCCTGGTATGTTGTCGATTCTTTATTGTTGTTAAGTTTTTTTTTTTTTTTTGTAGGTGAGAGATTGAAATTTATAAACGCCAATGCAGCATGAGCCAGCAAACATATTGAGCTCTAATTTTCAGCTGCTTATAATTTCCTAAAATTAGGCTGATAACCTATGGTATCCTTGTTTGATACCCTTTCCGATGCATATTCGAACATGGATATAGGAATATGACCCTCTAAATGCACCAAAAAACAAAAAATAAAGAACTTGGAAAAAATTGAAAATATCTATGTTGGCGACGTATCAATATTCAACGCTCAAATCCGAGTCAAGTAACATAGCTAATAACTAGCGTTTAAAAGTCTTGCTTACATTATGTTTTTGCAGATTTGTTGGGCCCTTGGTTACGTAGTTGCAACTCTCTTCTTTGCGGTGGTGGAGATGTCGATCGACACCATAATTCTTTCGTTCTGCCAGGATTCAGAGGAGCACCAAGGTACAGCCCAATATGCACCTCCCCTTCTCATTGAAACACTCAATGACCAAAATGAGATGCAGAGACTTACCCAATGATCTTATTCCGAATTATAATTTTCCATAGATTTCATGAATCCTTAGATAAATATAGTGTTCTTTACATTCTCATTCTCATTTTCCATTTCCGGTTTCTTACTGCATAAATCTTTTAAAAACCCCTTTCTTGTACATATAAATTATGGTCATGACCTTGAAAAGTTCCTCGTCCTAAGCAATATATCTAGTTCTCTTATGTTTCGAACCGATATCGATCGGCCGGTTGATGCATCATTATTTAGTTCTCATATGTATGGAAGCTGTTGCAGAAGGATATCCAAAGGTTCCTACTTGAATTCATGATGTATAGTAAATTTAATATCTAAATCCGCTAAACCAAATTAAAAATTGTTGGATATTGATTTTTTATTATCCACTGTCCTATTAAACTCGATAGATGATGAAATAGCAGTAATCTTTAAATAAAAAAAAAAATTGAAAGACTCTGAATTGCATTATATTTGTCTTCAAT
This sequence comes from Adansonia gregorii, assembly GCA_038382025.1. NCBI lineage: Eukaryota > Viridiplantae > Streptophyta > Magnoliopsida > Malvales > Malvaceae > Adansonia > Adansonia gregorii. Next base: position 22,184,337 of record JBBYHO010000003.1, on the reverse strand, counting down.
CTCCCATAATTCACTATGTTTCATATTAATGTCACCCTTAACCCAAACTATTCATGAAAATTTCGAAGCATTATTTAAGGCCATGCTTTGTTTCATGATCTTGAAATGAAGTACAAATGATTTCTAGCTCAAGTGCTTAAAGTCCTTGGTGATGTATTAAATTCAGGAGCTGACAAGGAGGCTTCAGCTGTATGGAAAGTTTTTTTTCCCCCCTTCTGTTTTGCGTGGTCAATGGTGAGGGAGTGGTGTTTTAAGTAAACTCGGTAATTTTAAATATGATAAAAAAAATAATTAAAATATAATATAAAATAAAAAATAATATAAGCATGATTAAAATATTATATAATATAAATTATTAATATTATATTTAAACATATGGGTCTAAGCCAAGTATGGGCCTAAGCTCTTCTGTGACAAACTAAGGTCGAGGTCGAGTTAATTTCAAAATAAGCCAACTTTAGGTCACACAGATAGGTACATAAGGTAGGGAGGTTTATCAAAAACCTTAAGCTCTATTACTATTTTACCTCTTACTCTTTTTAGGATTTTTATTGGTTTAAGTATCGAAATGCATTATAAATCATTAATTTTGATATCTTTTTGAGTTTTTTTTTCCTTGTAAATTTTTGTGTAGCTCAAACTGTCTTCCTACATACATCATGTACAATTAACATGCGAGAAGTTAAAATATATAATATTTTACATATGATTATAATATTTAAAATCATAGGTATACAGAAATTCATTCCAGTTCAAGGACAGGCACGTGAATTGCTACTCAAGCAAGATTCATGATCCCGGACCAAAAGAACAAACCAAGCAAAGTTAACCGCGGCATTTTTCTGCTTCATCTCTTTTCGTTGGCTATTTTTCACCCTATAAAAAGCAATGTAGCTTTCATTTGGTTAAGTGCGGCAAAAGATAAAAAAGTTGGCAAAATGATCTCAACACTAAAATCCGCGTGCATGATTCTGTCGCTTTTTTTATCCTTAGGCTTCAGTTTGGCTTATAGGTTCCTCTTGGATCAGGCCAATGATGGCCACAAGAAAACGGACCCTGTTAACCATGAAGCACTGAAGAACCCTTATGGGGAAGAAGTTGGCGGCGGCGATGACAGTGGAAGTGGTTCTGGGTCAGGAAGTTTCACTGGATATGGCTCAGGTATTGGAACAGGAAAAGGATATGAAACAAATGGACATAGATCCAGGATTGGCAAAGGTGTTGGAAATTGGAGAAAT
>JBBYHO010000003.1:22126514-22138481 GCA_038382025.1 Adansonia gregorii | reverse complement strand
AGGGTTACTGGCGTATAAACTTTGAGGATACAATGAAGCCCTATGATTGACGGCGTTTTGCATTGACGAAATCAATCCACTATGCACTAAGCAGTATGTGACAAAACTATCAAAATTTTATTGTAGTTTTCTATCTAGTTTTCTCTCTATGTCTTCCAAATGAGAGGTGTTCTATTTATAGGCAAAGGAATGCCTCTTCATATGGACATAACTTTTCTTAATACATGTCCATTTGGATAGTCCTTCATATGGACATAATTTTTCTTAATACATGTCCATTTGGATAGTCACATCACTTGGTAAATAACCAAGAGACATTACTCTTAATTAAATAATTAAGAGACATTATTTTAAAGACATAACCTTTCATTATTTTGAAAATGTTCTAACAATTATGATATTCTCCTTGCTATTTTCTACCTAACTATTGCCCATGGATTCAAGATTACGTAGCAGATTTCCTCAGGGGCAATACTTATTTTGGTTCCGAGAGCCACATGCAACTCGGGTTCTTGTTACATGTGGGGTACATTCAATCTCATTGACGATCTCTGTTAAAGACAAACCAGTCTTTAGATTCATAAACCTATGACCACATTCTTGGTGGAAAAGATATGGGATTGTGCTTGACGGTGAAATTGCAGCTGTCTGCTTTAAGCGAGGCAACTTTGACCTAGCTGCAAAGTCATATGAGAAGGTTTGTGCTCTTTATTCTGGTGAAGGATGGCAAGATTTATTGGCTGAAGTCCTGCCCAATTTAGCTGAATGCCAAAAGATACTCAATGACCAAGCTGGCCACCTATCATCTTGTGTGCAATTGCTTTCACTAGATAAAGGTTTATTTTCGATGAGGGAACGCCAAGCTTTTCAGTCAGAAGTCGTTAGTCTTGCACATAGTGAAATGAAGCAACCTGCTCCTCTTGATGTATCATCATTAATTAAAAATTCTGGAAATCCTGGGCCTCCTTTGGCGCTATGTGATGGGGATGCTGGTACATTATCTGTAACTGTTTGGAGTGGCTTTCCTAATGATATAAATCTCGATTCTCTTAGTCTCACTTTGATGGCTACGTATAATGCTGATGAAGGTGGTAAGGTATGATTTCTAAGGCAAGGTGATGCTAGTATGGTTATAAGTTATGTTGTAGCATGATATGACTCGGTAATTTGATTCGTATTTCAATTACGGAGCTCTAGTGCCGCTGTACTAAAGCCTGGTAGGAATACTATCAACTTTCCTTTACCAACCCAGAAACCTGGTTCCTATGTCTTGGGACTTCTAGCTGGACACCTTGGACACTTGACATTTAGATCTCATAGTTTTTCCAAGGGATGTCCAGCAGATAGTGATGATTTCATGAGCTATGAGAAGCCTACCGGGCCTCTCTTGAAGGTACTCTCTCTCTCTCTCTCTCTCTCTGATTTGAAGTACTGTCTCTTATGTAATATGGATTAAGAAAAATAAGAAAAATAAATCTTCATAATCATTTCAATAATGCAAACTGTTTTTAAATGTTAGAAGTTAGCTTGGTGAAATTCACAGCTATAAGATCAGGAAGCCATATATTCTTTTGTTCTATTTCTTCAATCTTCTAATCAAACTTTCTGCTTAGGTTTTCAAGCCAAGACCTCTAGTTGATCTGTCTGCAGCTATATCATCTGCCTGACTGTTTAATGAAGCTCAGTGGATTGGAATTATAGAACGACCTATAAACTACTGCTTAAAAGTTGCTGTCTTGCATATTGATACTCCTGGTCTAAGGGTTGAAGAGTCGCATTCCAGTGAGATGGAGACTCGAGAGCTACAGAATTGCTGCTCAGGGTTCTGCTGCTATGGCAAACTCTGGTGATGCTAGGAAAGAATGTTTTGTGGCTGCGAAAGATGGTTTTCTGCCTGCTAATACAGATTTCGAGCAGCTAAGTCTCCTCAATGGTAAAATAGAATTGCCAGATTGGGCCAGTGATGTGTCCTCAATTTTATAAATTCCTATTCGTGCTATTGATGATAAGCTTGCAAGAGGGTCATCTTCAAGTCAGGAGAAAAGACTAGAAGTTATAATGGTTTTAATTTTGAGTACAAGTTTTTTTGTGTGCAAAAATGTATGTTTGCCCACATGTTTGCCACATCTAATGGCTAGATCATTAATGTTATGCTGCGTGCTGTAGCAGAAGCCCCTGAGAGACAAAGTATCATGGAAAGAATCAGGACAATAGCTCTGAAGCTTGAGTTTGGAATATCAAACAACCAGATCTATGGCAGGTAGTGCCTTTCCTTTTGTGTGTGTGTGTATATATATATATATATATATATATTACTTTTGAGTAAGAGTTCTCTCTCTCTCTCTCTCTCTCTCTCTCACACACACACACACCCCCACACTGACACATACACAGAGAACACACCCGCCTGCACCTGTATAGCCCTCAGCACAGGCTCTCAAACTAGTTTTAGATAGATATTTACTGGTTTTTGCATTTGGATTCTGAACTTTATTGCATGATTTTCTCTAATACGCAGGACCATAGCTTTGCATCTCACTGATCCTTTCCATGTGAGCACACTTGTTGCAGATCAATGCAATGATGGTACTTTGCTTTTGCAGGTTGTGTGTCCTTAGGTTTCAACCACATTCATGTATGTATTTGTCGTACATTTTGATGAAGTGAGTATCAGGCATAAATCAAAGAACTTAAGCTCCTTGTCTTTTGGTTTTTTTATTCATTGGAGATAGCAATGAGCTAGAAAGAAATTCATTCAACTGTTCTTTTAACTAGTTTCATTGTTATTACAGCTTGCTCCAGGCATTCCTTGTACTCATGTTTTCAACTTTAAATTGAAATTGATGAAGTCCTTATGTTACCTACTAGTATGATTCAACTTGCTTTAATGGTTGACGTTATCTACAGCCTGCAGAATATGAAAGTGAACAAGTTTAGTAACAAGATTCCTGGACTCTAGCAAGAATGCAGCATAACTAGAAACTCTAGACTCTTGCTAATATCTTTTGTAACTAAATTTTTCTGCTACGTTTAATATAGAATTTACCCAAACCTGGCACAACGTCCACTTCATGCAATGAAATTCTCTTGATCCATGGATTCTACTAAGATATATGTGCAGTTTGAGTATTCTTCAATTTAACCTGATTTGGAACTCTCATCCTTGCAAAAAAGTCCATTGGGACATGCTGTTATCTTTGTGTTTCTTTTTCTTAATCAGTTTCTCAAATGCAGTGATACGGATATAATGAACCATAGTTTTATCTCAAGGAATTCTATCACTTGCTAAAAGAACATTTAAAGATGCCAAAGTAAAAGGAATATTGTAGGTTTTAAATTTCAGTGGATTGATCCTCTTAATAATTTTATTGAAGGCAGTATTATTTTTGCGTGATCTTATCTTCAGTTGTTAGGTGAGATGCTTGAGCTTGTTGTATAGCATCTGAAAACGTAGTAAGCTTATACTTTTTAGTGGCATTGCTCAGCCAGTGTGTATATACCACTTCATGTGATATAAACTGGCTGTGCATGTTGGATTAGGGATTTATTGTAGGTCGCGAAATGTACGTATGTATTGCATGTGACTAAGAGAGGCTGTTTCACTCTTACCCTTCATGTGTTATGCTGAAAATTACATTTCTCATTCCTTTGTCTGTTAAAAATTTCCTATGACTTTGTATTTTGTGTGAAGCTCATGTTGGTTCATGTTATTTCTTGGTGACACTGCACTCTAAAGTGAAGGCCACTTTGTCGGTTTACGATGCTTGGCTTGATCTTCAAGATGGATTTATTCATGCTGAACAAGGTAATTGAAGATCTATTTCTGGCTTTTTTTCCGCTTGTCATATCTCCAACTTCAAGAGGCGAACTCCTATTCAGTTATGCTTGGGGAAGGGAATTGCTGAAGGTAGAGGCTTCTTTTTATAATCGTGCGAGGGTATAGGGCTATAGGATTCTACCTCTGTGATTCTTTGACTTGTTTATTCGCATTAAAATGTCAAACACTAAGGTTATGCATCATTCTTATAATCTTATCATTAACGAGCCCTGTATGTACGACAAGAAATCAATCTATTGCTTAACCAATGAAAAAAAATAAGGCACAACTAGAAAACATATTAAACATCAGATATGAAATTGCCAGTGATAGGACAATTGGGGCACACCCACCTGTGGCTATGAAATCAAATGAACCTGAGGATACTAGTCCGGATTTAATCTGCAGAAGTGCTCTATTTTTGCAGCAGCCTGTCCTTGACCCATGCCTGGCCGTTGGGTTTCTACCTCTTCCTTGTGATCGTCTTCAAGTTGGCAAACTTGTTACCATGAAATAGAGGGTTGAAAAGTTGAAAGACACTAAGGAGAAGAGAGTCCTCAAAACAATGTAAGTTAAAATGATCCTATTCCTGGCCAAAATTCAGTTACAACTTACAAGTATTTAGGTATGAGCGTCTACACATGTCGCTAGATGTTAAGTTTTGGCATATTGCTTGTAATAGGAGACGTTTATTTGTATTGTAATTAATTTTCTTTTAAGTTCCCACTGCTTAGGCCGGCATAAGGAAAGCATCAGGATATTTTATTTTTCTCATAAATCTGTAGACGAAACTGAACTTGAGGCTCAGCCCGTTTGGTTTATGCAACCACTCTTAAGAGACGATATGGGTTTAGGATTAAAATCTCATCATCTGCAACTCTTCTCCGAAAGCTGCTGTTGACTTTGTACAAAAAAAGAAAAAGGGAAAATCTATAGAGAAGCAATTAGTGAATACTGTGAAACTCTTCTGCTTTTTTGCCTATTTCAGCTACTATCAATTAAGTCTATTACTTGTGACAGGATGAGATGGTGTGTGAAGTCAACGCAAATTCCTCAAATTGGATGATCGCTGGGAGGAAACGAGGGCATGTTTCACTCGCCACAAAGCAAGGTTTACAAACTGCTTCCCTATTCACTTTCTAATAAGAATTCGTGGCCTTTGTAGCTATTCAGGAAGCATTCATATTTCATTTGTGGTGCATGTAATTGACATTTTGTTTTCCAGGTTCAGTGATAGGTTATTTCCATATAGAGCATGCCACTTATTGCTGGTTACATCCATCGTCTTCACCTTGGACTGCCAGATATCGATGACTCGAATATAAGCTGCAGTCCTACTAGATGTCCCTGGGTTTGCGTCCTGCCTCCTGCTCTTTGTTCATCCTTCTGCATTCCAGCATGATCGTCTTGGCTTTCTCCTGATTCCGTTCAATGAAAATTTTAGTCTAAGATAAAATTCATTTATTCGATTTTGATTTTGCTCGCTTTTTGAAAATTTTCAACATTTGGAAAAAATAAAAATAAACTAAGAACACCTAGTTGATTTAGATTGGAGTAGATAGCTCCTTCGGTGCTTTCAGTATCAGTTGTTCATGTACAGAACTTTCTAATTGTTGTACAACACAGTATGGATAACAAATTCCATTATTGGGTCAATGTTCCAAACTAGAAAAATGTTCTTGTGAAACCTCATTTGGAACGATGTCTGTTGAGATGTTCACTAGCTGGCTGCAGCTCGAAATGTGTTATTTCTTTGTTCAAGCTCAGGTCAGGCTAAATTTAAATCGGTCCAAAAAATATTTTACTATTAAAATGATATTAAAAAATTATTTTTATATTAATATTAATATTTATTTTTTTACTATTTAAGTAATAACTCAAGCTAAATTAATTTTTTTAAAAAAAATTATATTTAAATGTAATTTAATATAAATTGGGCTGGGTAAACTGTCTAAGGATATTAATTTTAAAAAGATTGGAACATTTTTTAAGTTGATCGAAAGAATGCCCAAACTGTATATCTATAATAATATGAAATTATCAAGAAAGCGTATTCTCAGTACTGGAAAACTTAACTTCTAGGTTAAGGACTTTATAGTAAGTAAGCCAGATACCTGTTCTTATAAATTATTCGAGTTTAACTCGCAAATTCTGACATAAGTAAAAGGACTATGTCCTTTGACAGATCTAAAGGTTGATCATTGGTCGCTGTCAAGATCGAAGACTTTGCTCGTTTGCTTTATGCATTCCATTCAAAGGCCGGTCCAACGGGGCGCAGAGCATTTATATTAAATTAGGTAAATTCGTATGTTTATAATAAATTTATATTAATTTTATGTATTATAGTATTATTTAAAAAATTATATATAATTTTATATATTAATAATTTATATTATATAAATTTTAATATATTTATATATCTATATAATTATATTATTATACATAAATAAATTTTTTAAAATTATTTATTTATTTATTATTTTATTATTGATAAAATAAATTATTGATGATATAATATTTTTTATAAAAAAACAGTGAAAGAAAAAGTACTGTTGTTAGTCTTATAGATCTCAATATTACGACAGCCTTATCTAAAACGAAAGTGGGGACAAGAAACGAATCTAACGCTCTAAAAGTCGTAAATCATAATGATGTCTGTGTTCATGTTCATGTTGATGTACCCACGATAAAGCTATAAGCTTTGGCGTTTGCTGTACCGTGTAAAGTATCACTTACTTTCTAAGAAAGAACATAATCTAAGCGTAATTTACATAAAAATTCATTTACTGATTATCCAACAATCTCAGTCTCACCAAATCCGACAGAACAGCAATATGTTTTCTTCTGGATCTTCTTCTATGATGAAACAAAGGACGTACGATGTTTTTCTTAGCTTCAGAGGCGAGGATACTCGGGATGGTATCATAAGTCATCTGTACAAAGATTTGTGCCAAAAGAAGATCGAAACTTTTATAGACGATGAGCTTAGGCGAGGGGATGAGATTTCTGAAGCACTGTTGAACGCCATTGAAGGATCCAGAATTTCTGTGGTTGTTTTGTCGAGAAACTACGCTTCTTCCAAATGGTGCTTGGACGAGCTGGTGAAGATCATGGACTGCAAGAAAACGATTGAACACTACTTTGTTGTTCCTGTTTTCTATTGTATAGATCCGTCGGCCGTTCGGAAACAATCAGGGAGTTTTGCAGATGCATTTGCTAAGCATGAAGAAAATTTCAAGCATGATATTCAAACACCTGGAGGACTGCTTTGACTGAAGCAGCCAATTTATGTGGCTTGGACTCACAAGTCATTAGGCAATTGAACTCCTTTTATTTTTTTTTCCATTATACATTCAGTCTTTTTGTTTTTTTAATTATTTGATTTGGAAGAAGAGAGGTTCAAACTCAGATAAAGTCATGATATATCTAGTTTAATCAGATCCAAATGGTATACTCAATTTTTAATTTTCTTTTTATATATTTTGAAGATCGTGCATATATATATATTTTTATATCTGAATATGTATTAAACAACTCTATCCCACGCGAATATTAAAAAAAAAAATAATTCTAGATAACATGGTATGCAATACCCATGCGCAATGTCTTAGCTCCTATTTTTTATTGGAATATTTCATCTTTTTTCTGTAGTAGACAGTTTCATATGATCCTCTTGATATCTGATTACTATATGATTTTACCAGTTTATAAAAGATAATGTATAATATTCATTTATTTACTAATAGGGTAAAGGAAATAAATGTTACCCTCTTCGGGAAACCTTTGATGGAATTAGATTACAATGCTTCACCTATGCTTATGCATCAAATTACTGTATAGTCTTGTATTATCGGGCCCATCAATATATATATATTATATTTAAGAAAGAAGCCGCCATCCGGGATAAAAAAGTGGCTATAGTATAATACTGAAATTCGAACTCTAACATCATCGAATGTCAGCTATCTTTGTCAGCTCTTAAAAGATAGCTGCAGGATTGGGTTAAACCCCAAATGCAATTTATTTTTGTTTGTTTTTTATTTCTCCCCTCGTGATTCCCCAAATAATTTGTTTCTTCATTTGATATATAGGCCTGAGTCAAGACTCGTTGATGAAATTGTCACTGACATTTTGATTAAACTGAATCATGGAACCTCAACGTGTTGTGAGGGTTTAGTTGGAATTGAGAGGCGAATGAAGAAAGTTATGTCATTAGTTGGTATGGGATTTCCAGATTTCCGAATGATAGGCATATGGGGTATGGGTGGTATTGGCAAAACCACCCTTGCTGACGCTGTTTTTAACCAAGTCTCTAGCTGCTTCCAAAGTTGCTACTTCATTGCCAACGTGAGAGAATCAGAGGAACGTGGAAGATTACTTAAATTGCGTCAGAAGTTTCTTTCCACCATATTGGATGATCCATATTTACATATCTCAACTCCCACAATCGGAGCAGGTTTTCTTAAAGACAGGCTTTCCCGAAAGATGGTTCTTGTAGTTTGCGATGACGTGAGTGATTCAAGGCAACTAGAGTTCTTGTTCAGAGGAATCGATCGGCTTGGCCCTGGAAGCCGAATCATAATAACAACTAGAGATAAACAAGTGCTTACCCAGAAAGACATCGACCTCATTTACGAGGTCGAGCAATTGGATGAAAATGAATCTTTTCAGCTCTTCCATCAGCGTGCTTTCAGGAGCAATCATCTATCGAAATTTCAGTTGCAGCTATCGAAGACGGTGTTAGATTTTGCTAATGGAAACCCTTTGGCCCTTACAGTTGCAGGATCCTCCCTTTACGGCAAGAGCGAAAGCTACCAGGAAAGTGCAGTAAGGAAACTAAAACAGATTCCAAATCCAAGCATTCAGAAACTATTGAGAAGCAGCTTTGATGCTCTAGATTGGGAAGAGCGAGACATATTTCTTGACATGGCTTGTTTCCATAAAGGGGAGAAACTAGACAATGTAACAAGAATTATCGATGCTTGTTATATCTCTGCAATTTCAGGCATTGAAGACCTCATTGATAAGTCCCTTATAACTGTGTCTCAAAATGAGATAGGAATGCATGATTTGTTACAAGAAATGGGTTGGGATGTTGTTCGCCAAGAAGCTCCTTCAGAGCCTGAAAGACGCAGTAGGCTGTGGATTCCTGACGACATCTACGAAGTACTAACAGAAAACACCGTAAGGCCTTTGTCATAGCTCTTCATTTTCTCCAAAATATTTGTATCCAACAGTCGTGTCTAACATATATTTATTGGATAAATATATGTATCCGACGCTAATTTCAAGTTTGAATAACATAGTCCTTATGATTTTGCATGTATCTTACACCACATTCTGACGTACTGCTCTTGTTTTTAGGGGACTAAAACAATCAAAGGCATACAACTCGAGATGTCTGTAATTCCAGAGTTGGAGGTAAAACCAGAAGCCTTTTCGAAGATGAAAAAACTTAAATTCCTTAAAATCTATCTTGCTTACAGCAGTGAAAGCTTTCAAAAGAAATCCAAAATCTTCCTTCCTGGAGGGCTTTTGTCACTTCCTGGTGAGCTAAGGTACCTTTGTTGGGAGGGATACCCTTTGAAAAGTTTGCCGACCAGGTTTTATCCAAGGAACCTGGTTGAACTTGATATGAGTTTTAGCTACGTCGAACAACTCTGGGAGGGAAAACAGGTAAAACAATATTATAATTCATCTATGCCTCGTTCTCTGGTGTTTCATATATTCATGCAAGCATTTGGAACTAATTCCCTTGCCCTTTCTTGATTTAAATAAATTTGAAAAGCATTCCATTGCCCTTTCCTGGTGATTTTGTCTATAGCTGTCAAAATTTGAAGCAAAATTTGCCTGCAAAAATTGGTTTGAATTTGTTGTGCCATTTGTTTTGTTTCCAATAAAGTTATAACTATGGTGTAAACAATACATTTGTACTCACTAGTTACTTAGGTTTGGTGTAAAAAAATTTGAGCTCGGCTCAATCGTTTTCGAGTTAAGCTTGAGCTTGAGCTATCAGGCAACTTGAGTTATCGAGTAAATTGAGTTTAAGTTCTAATATCCGGTTCAAGTAGTTTGTGAGCTTAATCGAGCTTATTAATATTCAATCAGTATTAAAAATATTCAATTCGATCTCAAGCATAAATAATCGAATTTGAAGCTGAAAATAAGAATTGAATTCATTTTTATTAAATAAACGAGCCTAATCGAACAAGTTCGATTAATTTGATTTGTATCTTAAATTGAACTCAAACTGTAAAAATGAAATTTCATCAAGTTCGATAAACCTTGACTATCAAATTTCTTACTGATTGAACTTGACATGGCTAAGCTCGAATTTCTTTTGTCGCACTTTGTTGCTATTTTGGTCACCATGCTGCTGTATTATAGTTTTTTCTAATCTACATGCAGGATCTTGAAAACTTGAAAGTGATCACTCTCAATCATGCCGAGAACCTAACAAAAATCCCAGATCTCTCAACAGCCAAAAAACTGGAGAATATGCACCTTGTAAACTGTTCAAACTTGGTCGAGCTTCCCTCATCCATTGAACATCTTGAGAAGCTAACTCATTTGAATTTGAGATTGTGCAAAAATCTTAGATTTCTGCCAAGCTTGTGTAAAGCGACATCCCTTGCAACACTTATTCTCAGTGACTGCTCAAATCTGTGCAGCTTTCCAGAGATTTCATCAAATGTACGAGAGCTTCATTTAGAAGGAACTGCAATTGAACAAGTACCCTCATTAATGGAGTCTCTGTGCCAGCTCATTTTGTTCTCTATGGAAGATTGTGCAAGGTTGGGGGACTTTCCAACTTCAGTTTGTAATCTAAAATCCCTTGAAGCCCTTTCACTCAGTGACAGTCCAAATATCACCAGATTCCCAGAGATTGCAGGAAATATAAGAGAGTTGAATTTACAAGGAACCGCAATAGAAGAAGTTCCTTCATCAATCGAATGTCTCTCTAATCTTTATGTATTGAACCTAACGCGTTGCAGGAGGCTTAAAAGTATTTCAACAAGCATTCATAGATTGAAATCTCTCAAGACCTTCATTCTTGGAGATTGCTCAAGATTGGAGATTTTCCCAGAAATCTTGGAGACCATGGAGAGGTTGAAAAATCTTGATTTAAGTGGAACAGCTTTGAAGGAGTTACCATCATCAATTGAGAATCTTATTGCACTGTTTGAATTGAGATTGAACAACTGTGAAAAACTTGTTTGCCTTCCTGACAGCTTTTATAAGCTGAAATCTCTTCGGTATCTTCATCTTTATGGCTGTACAAATCTTGTGATATTGCCAGATAACTTGTTTTATGGCAGATTATCATCAATGGAGACATTAGATTTGAATGGAAACAATTTTGAGAACTTGCCGACAAGCATCAAACAACTTACAAGGTTGCAAAACTTAATCTTGAGGAAATGCAAGCGGCTTAAATCGTTACCAGAGCTTCCAGCAAGCCTACGGAAGTTAGATGCACATGAATGCACTTCACTAGGGGAAGTTTCAAGCATTGAAAAGCATTTTAAGCAAGCACTGCTCGCTAAGGACAAACCATATCCAATCAAACGCTTGGTTTGGCTATTTAGCAATTGCTTCCAACTGGATGATCAGCAAGCTGTTAGCAATATTGCTGGAACATCGAAGTTGCAGACGACATTTGGTCATATGGTAGCCATATTAAAAGATTATCTCCAGGTCAGGTTCTTCTTTTTACTTCGACTCTTACCTTTTTTCTTTAAGTACTTAAGTTTTGCATACATTCGGACACAGATATGAAGCTCGATACTCCGTATGTATAGAAAAGCATTAAAAAAATTTAAAGGTATCACTGTCAGGCACATACATATATCTAATACCCACTCTCAATTCTTGAATAACGTAGTATCTGGCTAATGATTATATGCTAAATAATCATGCTTCTAATAATTGAAATCTAACAGGCATCCCCTCAAAGGACTCAGTTTATTACATGCGTCCCTGGAAGTGAAATTCCGGAATGGTTTGATTTCAAAAGCTTAGGATCATCGATAACCATCGAATTGCCTTCTTCAGAGTGGTATAATTCTAGCAGGAAAACGTTTCCAGGTTTCGTTGTTTCCACTGTCGTTTCATTCCAACACTATTCTGATGACTTGGCATTTGGCATT
>JBBYHO010000003.1:22114381-22126414 GCA_038382025.1 Adansonia gregorii | reverse complement strand
ATATATATATATAGTAAAAACAAAACATGGTTCAATTTTTTTGCCTCAATTTGGACAGTTGACAATCAAATTGAAAAGGGCTGCGCACTATTCTGCTAAAAGAATAAAACCCCAGAAAATATCAATTGTAATTGTATGCAAAAATGGCCAAAATAATTCAAAGCAAAGTTCAATCGATGTAAAATTATAGAGAATACACGGGGGGGGGGGATAAAGAGAAAGAAAAACTAACCAGTGAAACCTTTGAGGGAGACGTTAATGGCGGAATCAAGGGCGAATTTGCCGAGGTTCATTACGAAACTTCCAATATTGAGGCGGCGATTGGTGTTCAAAACGTCGTGACAAACGTCGATTCTGATGGCATCTGGCATGATCGAAAGCTGCAAAAAGAATCAGAAGGAAAGGCAGGACTCGAGATAAGCAAGAACCGAAGCTGGGAAAAAGAAGCGAATACGAATGTAAAGTTTTCATCCCTTATAGACAGAGCTCAGGCAGAAATCATTGCAGGTGATTGAAACCACTCACACGTGAAGGAACCGCAAAACTCCGTCGCCAACCAACAACGACTCTTCAGACGCGTGTGAAAAAATAAATAAATAAAATGGAGAGACAACTTTCTCCCTCTAAAAGGATTAAATAAAACAATTGTTTTGCAATTTGTCTTTTGAATAGAGGGATAATATAATTATACGATGTAAATATATATAAAAATAATTAAAATAAAAAATATAATATAATATAATAAAAGTATAATATATATAAAATTGATATGTAATTAAAATTTTTTGGATATCAATTTGATTTTATAATAAGATGATAGTATTTTTTATTAAAAGTTTAATGATCGAATTTGGGGTAACGATAGATAAAGTTTGCGACCCCTTATATTGGGATATTTATTAAAATATCATTCTTCTAATTTCATAAATTATTTTTATATATTTTAATTAGTTTATTTTTAAATTTTTATAAAATTTTATAATATATATTTTTTTAATTTTATAAAATTAATATAATATAAAATATCAAATAAAATTTTAAAGTCATCGAAATTGAAGAAAATTTTTTGTAGAGTTAGAATAGAAGTTAAAGTCTTCAAGTAAAATCAAATTTAAAACAACTTTTAATTATATTTATATGTGCATAATAAGGGAATTGAGATCAAGACAAGCTAAAAACCGTTCCGCTCGCTTCATTGCCAATTCTTTTGTTGCATATAAATATATATATATATTAAATAATCAAAATTTATATAAATTATAATATTTTAAATTTTAAATATAATTATAATATATATATATATATATATATATAAGAAACGAATAAATGGATTGTCGATATAAAAACAGAGGGAGGGAAGAGAGAGAGAGAGAGAGGCCAAAAGACCAAATTGACCTTGTCTTTCTTTCGGAATTACCGTTTCTTCTTCTTCTTCTTCTTCTTCTTCTTCTTCTCCGTCGTCATAATCATCTTCGCGGCTCTCTCTTGCGCCGTCGCCGTAGATATTTTCATTTCTTAAATATGAACGAGAAAGCCAACGTTTCCAAGGAGCTCAATGCGAAACACAGAAAGGTGATCCTAAATTTACGCTTTTGCCTTTCTTGTTTCATCCTAATTCCGATTTGTATTCCATTTCCATGGCTTCGTTCTCTTTCGACCTTGAAGTGATCCGATCTCTGTTTGTTGTTCAAATTAATTTGCATTTCACCTTCTTTTTCTGATTTGTTAGTTATTTTATTTGAATTATCCCCTTTCTAAGGGATTTGATAGAATCGAATGTCTAATAGCGAATATGAGCGGATTTAAGGCTTTTCTTTTATATGAATGAATAGTGATTATGTTAAAACTGCTATCGCGTCAAGATCGTTTTAGATAGATGAAGTTCGTAAATTTCATTGAAATAGTGGAATTTTCTCAGTTAAAAATTGTATTTTAAATAGCATTATATATTATGTTTGCTCTTTTGGTAGATCTAAGCTTGGTTTTCCTCCATTTGTTTGGTTTATAGGTTTTGAGTTTTTTGCCTAAATATGCTTTGCTAGTGATATCTCTGTCAAGTTCACGGATTGACTGTAGTGATGGCTGCTGCTGGTTGTGATTGATTTGTTTATATATAACGAAAATTTTTGAAAGCCGTGTTTTGGACTTGGGAGCAATTTTACATAACCTGTGTTGAATTAGGTCATGGAAGGAGTTAAATTCCTCCATGTTCTTTGTATATGTATATGGTCTCGCGAATTTTTCGGTTATGGTCCTTGTATGTTAACGTATATAATATGATAGACTCGTTTTAATGAATGGTTTTGGTTAAGGCATATTTCATGTTCATAATGCCGTCAATTTTGATGTTTGGTCAGTCTGATATTTGAGTTAAAGTTTTACTCCTTCACCTCACTCATATGCAGATTCTTGAAGGTCTTCTCAAATTGCCAGAGAATAGGGAATGTGCTGACTGCAAAGCCAAGTATGTAACAAGAATAATCAAGAGAAATGATGCAAATGTTGTAATAGCAAACAAATGAGTACCCAAAATAGAAATTGTCTAAATGCGGTGGAACTTTTTGTAGATATATCATGAACCAGCGGTGATATCATTCATTCTTATCATAGGTGCTAATAATTGCTTCATTTCTCTGCAGAGGTCCAAGATGGGCAAGTGTGAATTTAGGTATCTTTATATGCATGCAATGTTCTGGGATCCACAGAAGTCTTGGCGTACACATATCAAAGGTTCTTTTCTTATCTCTGGAATGCATATTTTATCTCCTTCTGATTCAGAAAGTTCATTGAGTTGCTGATGCTGTGTAATTCATCCACACATTCATTTTGGTTTGTCACAACTGTGATTGGATTGGTGCCTTTATGTTCTAGGAAACAAAATTTTGTGCCCCAGAGTGATCTTTACATGTTATCTTGTTTTGAATTTCTTATGATAATGTCTTGAGACTTAAAAGGAGTAGCGAGGTTGGGGATTTACTGCTTAAGGGGACAAGCTTTTTTTTTTTTTTTTTTTTGTTCTAGCAGACCAATGCTAGAGCTTTCTTGAAATACGGATATTGATTTGGCTTGATCAGATGTTGGGATTGCTCTGGTTCTGGGTTACCTAAAATTTCATTTTTCTTTTCCTTCCAATGTATCTAGGTGATCCCTCAGTCAACTTATCCTAAATAATTTTTACCTGATAATTCTTGAACACGTTTTCTCTTCTGCAATGTTACACATTCCTTATTAAAATATTGTTTTATTATTAGTAGAATACAGTTAATTTTTCCCATATTTATGTGTGCATCTTTCTGGCTCTTGCTGCAGGTTCGATCTGCTACCTTGGACACATGGCTGCCTGAGCAGGTTGCTTTTATTCAAAGTAAGTTTTGTTCTGTTAAGTCAGGAATTTTATATTCTGATTGATAGTGGTTTATGTTAAGATGGAGAAAAGCCAATGGAATATGACAATGGCTTTTCTTATTATACAGCCATGGGAAATGAAAAGGCGAACAGTTACTGGGAAGCTGAGTTACCCCCTAATTATGATAGGGTTGGAATTGAGAACTTCATACGTGCAAAGTATGTCTCATAGATCTATCTGTAATACACCAATAATTTTTTCTTCTTGTATTTAGTTTTAATGCATTTTTTTCATTCTTCTGGTTATTGTTATATGTTCTTACAGGTATGAGGAAAAGAGATGGGTTCCTAGAGATGGAAAATCCAAATCACCACCTAGAGGATGGGATGAAAGGATTCCTTCACATTGGCAGAGACCTGTAGAAAACAATGGTCATGGGCACATTAGTAATTCTGAGAATTCATTTGAGGAAAGGAGGAATTTTCAAGCATCTAGAAGAAAAGAAAGTCTTCCTGCAACAAGAGTTAGTCTTCCTGTTCCTCCTAAGGGACCTGACCAGGCATAAGTTCTTTTGCTTTTTATGTGCTTTGGTTTCTAACTGTTTCTAGAAAACCAGTCATTCTTTTATTTTCTTCTTCTTAACGTATTTTATGTGAATAAACTGAGAGCTATTAGCATTAGAATGAAAAGGATTGAGAAAAATGCCAGAAGAAAAGATGGCTTGTACCTTTCTAAAGCTCCAAATGAATAGTTATCAATTCGAAGTAAGGCCTTGAATTAGTTTTGTGCATGGTTCAACTTGCTTTCTTGCTTCTCTCTCTATTGTATTTCTTTCAAGTGGTTTACTTCTCTTGTTTATGTTCTCAAAGAAATTTACTTTCATAATGCATAATGTGCTGATCTAATGTGTTACACCCAGCCTGAACCAGTCATACAGAAAACAGAACCAGTTGTTGCACCAGCTGAGGCAACAAAGCCAGCTGTAGAGACTGCTTCCACTATCACCCCCCCTAAATTCGACTATGCTACAGACCTTTTCAACATGCTCTCCATGGATGATGGTCCAAGTGAAAATGGTTCAGAGGCAGCTTCTACTGATGATAATATTTGGGCAGGTTTCCAGTGTATGTACTAAAACTCATGCGTAATTTTTGTTTATTGGCATCATCTTGCATTTTATTTTTATTATCTTGTTAACATGCCTTCTGCAAAGTGCTAACCACCTGGAAGTTTAACACATGATAAATTGCAGCTGCTGGAGAAGCTTCCACAACTGACAAAACCGATCCAACAAAAGCTGCTGAGAGTAATACCCAGTCTACTATTGGAATTGAGGATTTATTTATTGATTTACCTCCATTAACGACCAAGCAAGTCCCAGAGAAGCCTCAAAAAGACGTAAAGAATGATATTATGGGTCTTTTTGAAAAGGTACATCTTCAACATCCTTTACTTTCATTTTAGGAACCCTAGGTGTAAAATTTATATTATTTGATCGTTTGCTCCCTTTTTTTTTGGCCAACATTGTTTGCTGGTTGGAGCTAATTAGATTATTCCTAACATTATTCCATATTTCTTGATAAATTTCAATATTCATTTGTACATGATTTTTTCTTCTTTTGTGGGTTATTACATTATCGATGTCATTTGTTTTTTGATTGCAGTCCAATATGGTGTCGCCTTTTGCATTGCATCAACAGCAACTAGCTATGCTAGCGCAGCAACAGTCCCTTCTCATGGCTGCTGCCACTAAATCCGCTCCTGGAAGTACTCAACAGCCTCCATCCAACGCCACAAGCATACCAACTCAAATTTGGCCAAACGTTGGCTATCAAATCCCTGGAATGATGATGCCAGTCGCTGGACAGGCTGATTTCGAGAAACTTATGCAGGTAGACTCCATACTACAGTTGCAATAATAGTGCTTTTAAAGAAATATATCTAGAAAGTTTCTCATTTTCGCACTTGTTTTGCCACCACATTAGACTATGAAAATGGGACAGACACAAGTGGGAAACTCTGTCGCGTGTCCATCATCCAGGTACATATTTAATATTCTTGGGTGTTGTCAAAGCTCATTTCGCTTTTGGTCGATGCGTTTTTCCATGAGTTTTTAGGTTGGTTCAATGAGATGCAAGTTTCTAATTGAATTCTGAGAATCTTGTCTGTGCCACTGATGAATAACTAGTCATAGGTTAAAATTTTCAACCATTAGTTGCTTCATGCTCCTAATGTACCGTCCCGTTTCTTGCAGCTTTTATGCACTGGGGCAAGTTAACCCGACAGATGGTGTTGCGAGTACTGAAGCAAGCAAGCCTCAATCAGCTTCCCCAGTTCCGTCCGCCAATTCTTCTTCGAGATCAGGAAACGGGTATGATTTTTCGTCATTGACACAAGGGATGTTCACAAAACACTGAGTTAGGCTCAAAGGCTGATGATCGCTGGCTTTGTCATACTATACCAAAATAGTTATTTTACAGGAAATTAGAGCTTTGGAACGGTTTTCAGGGGAGTGTAAACTTTTGTAGATGCAGCTTTCAGTTTTTCGTTTCCACCATATCTGGTATCTGGGTGGTGGCGTCATTTGTATAAGTAGATTTATGCCAAAAATTTAATAAAGAGTTTAGATTAAATTGGATTAATCATACCTGCTCAACACATGTTTCTTTAACAACATTGATTTTACAACTAATATTTGCTTAACCTAAGAACTTGAATCCTCACCCAAATTAAAAGAGGTACGAAGATAGGAGAAAGGGTCACAAATGATGAAATTCAAATATGATTCACATCAATCAAGTTTTCGTGAACGCTTGAATTTTGTAATGAAAGATTAAGTCATGGAAATCAGAAATCAAAGTGGTTAATCTAAACAAAATTTGAAAATTCAATTGGTTCATATATTTAGTTGGTTCATGTATATTCTTTTGTTAAAAAATTTTTTTGATTAATCTAAATAGTGGATTAAGATTGGGTTATTTTGTCGTTACATATTAAGATGGTTTATAGGTACAAACTTTATTTTCTTTATATTATTTTATATCCTCAATGTTTTTTTTTTTGGTAAAATAATAAAAAGTTTCTAGAATTTTATTATTTGTTTTAGATCAACCTATTATATATATATTTTTATTTAAATAAATTATTAATTATTAATTTACATTCAGATAAATTTTTAATGTATAATTTATACTTATAATATTATATTCGTCATTCTCTTAATCAAAATTGAAAAAATAAATCAAAATCAAATTGATAAAATTTTTAGTATTAGTCTAATAGATTAGAATGATTGAATAATCATTTAATTAAAATTTAAATTGAAAATAAATTATTTTAAAATTAAATAAATATTTAAAAAATATATTTAATTTAATGATATAACTTTAATATAAAATTTTTAAAAATGATCATTTATTAAAAATAAAATTTCTTAACAGACTCCGTTAACACCCAAAAACTCAAAGATCTGTCATTTTCTTGAGAAAAAAAAACGAGGAAAAAGAAACCCGAGAAAGCAAAGAACAGAGAACAAAAGAAGGCCCAAAATGAATCCTTCTAATAAAAGTGACCAACCTCAGCTCCCAGCAATCAAGATCCACCACTCCTCCTCCCCTCAACCCCCGACCTCCGCCGCTGCCACCCCCACCCCCATTGCCGGGGCACGACGTAAGATCGGCGTAGCCGTCGATCTCTCCGATGAGTCTGCCTTCGCCGTTCGTTGGGCTGTCCAAAACTACCTCCGACCAGGTGATGCTGTTGTCCTCATTCACGTGTCACCGACCTCCGTACTCTACGGAGCTGATTGGGGCCCAGTTCCCCACAATCAACAAAGCGCAGCGACGCCACAGACCCAGAAGCAACTGGAAGACGATTTCGATGCCTTCACGGCTTCAAAGGCGGCGGATTTGGCGAAGCCCTTGAAGGAAGCTGGGATTCCCTTTAAGATTCATATAGTGAAAGATCATGATATGAGGGAAAGATTGTGTCTTGAGCTGGAGAGGCTAGGGCTGAGTGCTGTTATAATGGGAAGGAGAGGTTATGGAGCTGAGAAAGTAGGGACTGAGGGAGGATTGGGAAGTGTTAGTGATTATTGTGTGCATCACTGTGTTTGTCCTGTTGTTGTTGTTAGGTATCCTGATGACAAAGATGGCAGGAATGTTCAGCCCTCAGTGAAGGTTAAGGAGGCTGAGGTGAAGGAGAAAGGTGGTAAAGGTTAATGCTTTTAGTTGTTTGAGTTTGATTGGAAATTTGGGTTCTTTGTATTTGTTTCAATGCTTAATTTGGAGGGCTTGAGCAGTTTTTTTTTTTTTATTGCTTATGTGTTGTTATGGTATGAACTGATAATTAGGATATAGTAGCAAAGTTGTGTCATATGATAACTTAGTTTTTTTTCTTTTCTGGTTTTGAATGACTGAAAATTTGGATCCTTGGCAGTGTTTAGAGTTTTAATTCAGATGTTCTTAACATTTTTTATGTGTTTTTATTGTGTTAGATAATGATTAAGGCACAGCTTCATAATGTGATTGATGATAAAATATTTAAGTTGGCAAAGGTTGGTCTTTTTACTGGTTAGTTTTTGCTTTTTTTTGGTATCAGTTTTGCATAATATTATCTATATGCTATTGCGAAAGGTTTAGTTTGTTTTGGCTTTTAGTGACTCAAAATTTGGTTTCTTGGCTTTTTTTTCTTTTGGTCGTTTAATTTGGAATTTTCTGCCGTTTTTGTTACATTAGCTAACAAATAGGGCATGATAGTAGAACATGATATATATATATATATATATATATAGCTCATTCCACATATTGGGAAAAAGGTTTAGTTTCTTGTTCTTGTAGCTTATATATTGTTTAGTCTGCTTCATGGTATTAGATTTTTTGTAATCGGAGGATTTGTTGAGTGAACAGGGTTAGCTTGTGCCCTTGAATTCTCTTGCAGATTGAGACTTAATTGGAAAGTAGATGAGTGATGATCAATAGAACTACATGCGGAGTGTGGTGATTTTGGTGTATATACTGATCATACAAGTCCCAGTGTTCATTAAGTAACTAATGTGTAAATGCTTGATGGTAGTAGTTTTCCCTGCCTTGAGTTTTCTTATGGATGTTATGTTGTTAACTTTCGGGAGCTATTGATATGTGGACAAGTTATCTACAATGTAAATGATGATTTAATGAGGAGGATTATACGGAGTAGCGTGGTGTGCTTGATGTTAGAAGTTATAAACTTACAATAGAATTTGCTGCTCGAGTGTTAATATGACTGGAGAGCGTTTCATAAATGTGATAAAGACGTGGGAATAGCAGCTGTTACCATTTGTTAACCTGTTAAGTCCTATGCAAATGCAAGTATGAAAATATACGAAGTACAGTTTCTAGATACTGCATAGACTGGCAAGTTTGGCCTGCTCCATCATGGGAAATGATCAAATTGTATTTGAAAGATGTTTTGAGCTGTTGTTTGTCCACTTAAGACAAAGCAAGTTGATGCTTGAAGGAATTGGTGTATTTCTAATGGTTGGGAATTGGGATGATTGATTGGAGCCTAAAAGAGCTATCAAAAGCTGTTTGTATGGGAATGCAACTATTTTCCTAAATCATTGTTACATTAGCTGGGACACTATGGGGAGATAAATTGCTTCAGTGTGCTCCCCAGTGTTCTGGGGTGCTTTCAGAACGAGAATGTTCCAATTAAGTGTTTGTTACAATATGCTTCTGTTGTTGCGTATGTGATCTGCTACAGTGGGTAGGCTGTGTAAATGTTTGGATTAATCTATATTTGGTAAGCTAATTGAGAGTGAAAAGATAACTATTAGATGCCAAAAGATATGCCTAGATTAGGAGAAGGCTCTTGCATTCTATTGGAATTTGTTTATACATCAATTAATCATTGCCATTTCCTCCCTCTGTTTATTTAAGCTATCGCTTGTGAAACAAGCACAGGTGCTTGCATTCTATTTAATCTCGATTAGGAGAAGGCTCTTACATTCTATTTAATCTAGATTAGGAGAAGGCTCTTGCATTCTATTGGAAGTTGTGTATACATCAATTGATCATTGCTGTTTCCTCCCTCTGTTTATTTAAGCTATTGCTTGTGAAACAAGCACAGTGGAAAAACCTATGGAGTAAGAAGACATGCAAAGAAAGATATCTGTCTGCATGGTTTCCTGGCAGAAACATCTTGAATTAATAAACCTGAGATTGCCTGTTACAAAATCCATAGTTTGCTGTAGTAGCTAAGCTTCTCGAGTGTCTTTCATGGACTTCGTTTCATGTATGAAATTTGTGTCAATTGCTAAATTATTGAACTTACCAGCACTTCGTATATATTGACATTAGTGTTTGATGCTTCTTTCATGACAGATGCTTAGCATGTCCCCTGGTAATTCCATATTTATCCTATCAGTAGCAGGTTTGTTTCTTGGTGTCGGAAATATCTTCATAAATTTATATTTTCATTCTTTTGTGGAACCGGTTTGTGATCTGATTTTTTTCATCTTGCTTTTCTTATGTTGTGGATAAGCATAGAAGGCTATGAGTCGCTCAGGATTAGCTGGTACGATGGATTACTTAAAAATGGATCCTAGGATTCTCTCTTTCTACTTTTATCTCCTCTTTGTTTAACTATTATCGGTGGTGTTAATAGTATGATTGATGAGGTTCTTGATTTCCTTTTCCGGCGCTCGAGATCGTGGTTTACTGCATTGTGATGAGATACTATAAGATAATCCCGGTGCCAACATTTGCTTTCAGTTTTATGAGCTGTTTGCTTTGATGCCATAGTTCAGGACAGAAAAATGAAAATTATTTCATGAGCTTCACCTGGAATTCAAGGGTATTTTTGAATGTAGAAATCTGGAAAAGTTCTGTTTTTGTTTTTGTTTGTTTGTTTTTTTTTAAAGCAAAGGACTGTCACAGTTTGGGATAGGAGAAGGGTTCATAAATGCTGGTATTTGAATCTTAGACTAGCTGAATGCTTCCTTTTAAGGATAGCTGAACGAACTAATGAGACTAAGTCTTAGGTTCGAAATCCAGAAAAAACTTGTAGTGACTACTTAATTCATTGCTGAATAGAAAGAATCGCTGCAGCTGCAAATCACTAACATGGATGTTAGCTTTGTTCTTGTTGGTGATCCAGTTGCAAAAACACATGCAAACCTCAAATTTCCTTCCATCGGATCTAACAATATTATACATAATTATGCGAGTATGAAATAAATAAAGTAATTGTAAAACGAAAAGAATTCGCATTTCAAAATTTATATAAATATAAAATATTTTAAATTTAATTATGATATGATAAAATATATATATAAATAACATGAATAACTAATTGTCAATTTTACGTTCAATCGAAGTGGAGAATTAGATTGAAAGTTCTTGCAGAAAAGGTGGAAAGAAATCATTTAATTGCCTCAATCAAGGGTATTAAAGTATATGTCTTGCTAAAGTATACCATGGAAATTTCTCTATTTTTAATTCTGTGGCCTGTTTGCGGGTTTAATGCCACAATTTATGCCTTACAAAAAAACATATAATATAAGGATCACTTGTGTAATTAACTCAGCTTCTTTTATATGAAACATTGATGCAACACCCCCGCATGTAGTGTCATTTCTGGAAGAATAGTTCAAAGAAATTGGAACTTAATATTGACTTTTCAAAGTACGTCTAGGAAATTATATTTCCATAATGACTTCTCTTTATCTCATCAGATAATTCCAAGTAAGAAAATTAAAGCCATTCTGATTTACGTTGACTCATTGCCGGCCACAGAAAGTCTGCTAAGGAGAAAGAAATATCCCCATGGCCATGCACAGCTCCATTATTATTTTCTTATGTTATTGTTATTTTTTTTTAAATTATATGTGTATAATACATATTAAAAAATAAGTTTCATTACGAAGTTATCATCCTTTGAATATATAAAAGTGTAAAAATTAAATATGTTCGTGTCAATTCATTTTTGAGTTCGTGTAACGTAATTTTTTACTATTAATTATAAATCATTTATTTTCATGCTTTTTTTTTAAAAAAAAAAATTGCGTAGGATTTTGTTGCTAGGTAGTGCCTATTCTTGTCCAAATCTGATAGTATTTCAATCTTGGAAGGTTCAAAGAAAACTCAAATGGAAATAACGATCAACATGCAAGGAGAGCAACAATCTGGGAAGCAGAAAATCAGACATCTTAAGACTCACAAGGATTCTTTATTGATGGTTGAACAACCAGCATTAATTTCACCTTTCTCCCAAAACTTCAAAACTACGGTGACAATCCGAAAATTAAATTGTAATCATGGATGCTTTGCATTTTGCACTATTGAATATTATCAAAATCAATTGTAATAAATATTAACGATAAAAAAATTAAAATCGTAAATTAACAATTGTATCGGCTACGAGGATTTGCTATCAGATCAATAAAAGCGATAAGATTATATTCAAAAAGAAATGAATGCGGTAGTAACCAGTCAGATTAAACAGCTAAAAATGTCAAAACTTCACTTTCGAAATGCCCGATGGAGAAGGAAACTTTAAATCTGTGTTGATAGAGTAGACTTAAAATTCGCAAGACTTGGAATTCGAACATCATTTACTATTGTGCGTTGCAAGAATTTTTTATTTCAAAGTAGAAGTCTGGGTGATGAATAGAATGTGTCTCAAATGTTCATGGCTTTAAATGACAG
>JBBYHO010000003.1:22050453-22073402 GCA_038382025.1 Adansonia gregorii | reverse complement strand
AATTTTGTTTTGAATTAGAATTAGAGTTGTTAAAATTATTGGGCTAAATAAAATTAACAGTTTAATAAGAATTAATTAGTATTTAGATTAATTGGGCTAAATTCCATAAAATAAATTTGGGCCTAAATATTGTCTATGGACACTAGGGTTTGGCTAAATTATAGTGGGCACCCATACTAATGTTGGTGCCACATATTTATTAAATTAATAAAATAATGATTTTAATAAAAATTAAAATTAAGGCTACCTTATTACTTAATATAAATAAGAAGCTTATGCCTAAGTTTTATTTCTTAGACTTTGTGGCCATACTTGAAGATTTCTAATCATAATATCTCATGATTCTAGACCTGAGGGCACAATGTGGTGATTAAAGAGAATCAGGTCATATGAATCTGGAGTTGATCGAGACAAAGAGTGCCCCTACACTTTACTATCAAGAATTGAAGAATAATAGAGAAGGGTAGTTGGTTGAACCTTTCACACGAATCTAAGAACTCTTGGATGGCATTTTCAGATCTGCAACTCAGGTAACTGATTAAGATGGTTTTATTGTATATAACAAAATGATTTAGTACAATTAGATTAAAATTTTTTAAAAATTTTGTTGCGTATCTAATCAGTTTTTCCTACAATTTGTGTCCATGCCAGATTGAGATTATGTTATATACATAAAACTTTTAATCAAAATTCTCCTTAGATATGTATGGATTTAATTATTCGAAAGTTGGCATTCTAGGATTTCTATTATGTTGTTTATCAGGATATATATTATTTTTTTTGTTGACCATGATCTTTTAGATTTAGAATTGATGTATTTGGGTTTTTATCAGGTTTGTAATTAAATATGGTCTATTGTCACTGTATAGGTTTTTTTTTTTATTTTCATCAAATTTTGATATACATTGCACATAGAAGATGAAGATTTGAAGATCATAAATTATTTTTGAATTAACCTGTTTGTTTTCTAATAATTAGAAATCTAGCTAGAATCAATAGCTTATATTAAGAACCAACAGCCTGCTAGTGTGTAGATTTCCTAGTAGTATGTATTTGCATTGGAAAACCCCTAAAAACTTAAAACCTTTAAAACTTTAACCCAAGGCTATTAGGGTTCAATCTTTAATAGCCCAAGCCACCTAGGGTGCTATTAGTGTGAGCCCCAGCACCAAGGGTGCGATTTTGCTGCACTTGGGGGTGAAAATGGGGCTGATGAAGGCATGCACACCTTCGGGTGCATGGGGTATGCTTCCACCCATCCTCTTGGGAATGGTGTGCACACCCCAAACATGCAAGGTGTACTTACCCACCATTGGGTTATAGGATGTTTTGAGCCAATTCGAGGCCTTGTATTAGGGTATCGGGTCTATGTAGGCTGTGAAAAAAACTGCAATTTAGATCCCAATAGATTTTGGAGCATTATTTGTCAAAAATTCTCACGAGCAATGGGTTGGTGCTTGTAACCGTTGAAGGATAGATACTTTAATCCAAAATTTTTATCAGATTATAAAGATGGTTCTTCTTTAATGTGGAAACTGATGCATGAAGATGGAGCAAAAAGTTCAAGATTAAAGTATGCTTTTGATGAAATTTTCATAATCTTATTTTTTTAACTTTTTGGATGGGATCATGGTTTGGCTTGTTAAATATTTTTTCGCCTATATGTTTTGTTGATGAATGTATGTATATGATTGATAACATGTCATTTAGAATCAGTGAAAGCCACTTAGACTTATATTAATCATGCATATTAGAACTTTACAAGTTTTTTTAAAATATTGAGTGGGAAAAGATTTTAAACAAAACCAACGATCTCTATTATTGATCCATATGTGAAAGCATGGTAACACTTCGCTCCAGTTCTACTCTGACCATACCCTTCTATAGGTAATTAACCACTGTCAGTATTTTAAATTGGATCTCCTATATGGAAAATGTGCTTGGGCATGTTCTATTTGAGATCATCCCTCAATGACTTAAATAGTGCATGGATTGGGTTTTGTAAACAATAGTTATGCACTCAAGATTGCTTTAATAATAACCTCCCTTCGGAGCTTTGTTAGTTAAACTAGGGGCTAAATAAACCATTATTAATATATGTCTTAACGTAGGAGGATTCAAGGTAACGTATATTAATTAGATGGGATCCATGTTTTTGGCTTTTTGAATTATGATCACCCCTCGATAGCTTAAGATAATAGTTACTGAAAATTACCATTGCAATCCTACATTTTTTTGTAAGAATCTAGTGTAAAAACATATATGTCTATGTTTAATCGCTAAATATCTTATTTATATTTGCTTGAGCATGATTATAATGTTTCAAATATATTTAATTGTTTTAGTTCAAAATGTCATACCTACACCTCTTATTCAAATTCTCATTGATAACAAATTAAATGGAGATAATTTTAAAGACTAGAAAAGAAATCTTTTAATCATTCTCAGGTACGAGAAACACAAGTTCATACTTGACAAACCTTGACTACCTGAGCCTCCATATAATGCAGCTAATGGACAAGCTTTCTTACTTTACACTCGTTGGAAAAAGTCCAATGACATAGCACATTACTATATACTGGCTAACATGTCAAATGCTTTGCAAAAGCAGCATGAGAACTATGTCATTGCTAGATAGATCATGGATAATTTAGAGGATATGTTCGAAGGCCAAGTCCACTTGGCTAGATAATCTGCTATTATAAATTTAATGAATTATAAGCAAAAAGTAGGAACTCTGGTCAAGGATCATATGCTCAAACTTATAGGATACTTTGTTGAGGCTATTGAAAATGGTGCTGTGTTGGAATATAATACTTAAATTAAAATGGTGGTTAAAACTCTTTTTGAAGATTTTATAGGCTTTATAATCTGCGAACCAAAGAGTTAGGTTTCACCGAGCTTATGAAAGAGTAAAAGCCTATGAGTTTATGTTCAATGATGGCCACCAACCCGAGGTAGAGGCAAATTTGGCTATTGCTTGTAATTCTAGTTTTGAGAATAAGAACAAGAAGAAGCAAGGGGCTTTTAAGTCTTCTATTCCTTCTTTATCTAAAGGTCAAGAGAAAAAAAAAGCCAAAGGACCTTAAAAAGTCAAAATGCCTTTATTATGGAAAGGTTGGTCACTTCAAGAAGACTTGCAATGAATTCTTAGTTTCTAAGGGCAAGCATGGTAAAGATCATCTTTACATTGAAGCTTGCTTAGTGGAAGATTCAAAAAACACTTAGGTCATTAATTCTGGAGCAACTAATCATGTTTGTGTTTCTTTGCAGGGGTTCAAGGAAATAAAAAGTCTGCTTAATAGGGGCCTCTCATTAAAAACTAGTAATGGAACCGTGGTTTTAGCAGAAGCAATAGGAGATGTAGATCTTTATGTTGATGAATTTAGATTTATTTGTTACAAGATTGTTTTTATGTTCCTAGTTTTAAAAGGAACCTTATTTTGGTCACTTGTTTAATTAAAGATTCTTATTCATTTTTTTTTAATAAAACTATAATGATTTATAAAAACAGTCTTTTATCTATTCTAGAAGAATGGATTGTAATCTTTATTTGATCAAACTTACTTAATGCTAGACATTGAATTAACAGATAACTCTAAAAGTTTAAAAACTTCTCACTCTAATAAAATGTACCTTTTGCATTTAAGACTTGGTTATATTAACCAAGAAAGGATTTAAAGATTGGTAAATGACAGTCCATTAGAATCTCTAGAGGAGGTATGTCTTTCCTAATGTGAATCTTGTCTTACAGGTAAAATGACCAAGAGGTCTTTGGGAGCAAAACGTACAAGGGTTGAAGAATTTCTAAAAATTATGCATACTAACGTATGTGGACCCAAGACCGTCAAAGAATGATGAGGGTATAAGTACTATGTATTCTTCATAGATGGTTACTCAAGGTTTAAATATATGTACTTGATGCATCACAAGAGTGAAATCTTTGATAAATTTAAAAAGCATCATGCGAAAATGGAAAAGCAATTGGGTAAATCCATTAAGATACTTTGATCTGATTGAAGTGACAAATACGTCTCTGATTAATTTCTAAAACACCTTATAGAAAATTGGATCTTATCCCAATTGACTACATTAGGTACTCTATAACAGAATGATGTAGCAGAGAAAAAAATATGAGCTTATTGGATATAGTATGATCCATGATGAGTTATTCAAAACTCTCTATATCTTTTTGGGGATATGCATTGCAAACAACATGCTATATTCTAAACCAGGTTCCAAGTAAGTTAGTTCTTAAAACTCTATACGAGTTGTGGAAGAGCAAGAAACATTCCTTTGGACATATGAGAGTATAGGGTTGCCCAACATATTTATTGGATAGAGAAGCAAAGAATTTGGAATCTCATTCAAAATTATGCATGTTTGTAGGGTATCCCAATGAACAAAGGGATGACTATTTTATAACCTGAAAGAATAAAAAGTCATTGTATGAATTTGCATAACCTTCCTTGAAGAAAGTTACATGAATAACTTTAAGCCTCGGAGTAAAGTGGTGCTCAAGGAACTATTGGGAAATAAAGTTGCTTCATAAATTTTGGTATTGGGTCTTATTCCAAGTTTCAAAGAAAGACATGCAAACGATGAACCACCTAAAGAGCTTCAACATAGTGGGAGGGTTTTTAAGAAAACTAATTTTTTCATATATGATGGTGAGATTTATCAATCTGAGGCCATAAAACATGAAGATGATCTAGTCACCTATGATGAAGCTATGAGTGATATTGATTCTAAGCTCTAGCAAAAGGCTATGAACACCAAGATGGATTCGATGAAATCCAATTTAGTTTAGGAGCTTGTAGATCTTCCCGAAGAGGTAAAACTTATATTGTGTAAATTGGTTTGCAAGAGAAAAAGGAACGTTGAAACCTTTAAGGCTAGACTAGTAGCAAAAGGACATATATAAAAGGTTGGTGTCAACTATGACAAAACCTTTTCACTAGTTATGATGCTAAAGTCTATTCATATTCTTCTATCAATTACTGTAGCTCTTAATTATGAAATAATGAAAATGGATGCCAAGACTACTTTCTTGAATAGCCATCTAGACCAGAGCATTTCTATGATGCAACTAGATAGGTTTGATTAAAAGCCTAAAAAGTAAAAGTTTGCAAGTTGCTTAGATCCATTTATAGATTAAAGATTTGACCAAACAATCAACGTCTTTGTATTTGAGTAAAATATTAATAAACCTTGTGTTTATAAATGTATTAAAAAAGCAAAGTGGTCTTTCTAGTCTTATATGTCAACAACATAATACTCATTGGGAATGATGTAGAGAACTTGTTTTTGGTCAAATTATGGTTGTCGCAATAGTTCAACATGCAAGATTTAGAGGAACCTAATTATGTTCTAGGTATTCATCTTTTCAGAGATTAAAAGAACATGATGATAGCTTTATCCCATACTTCATACACTGACAAAATTATTGAAAGGTATGCAATGCAAGATGCCAAAAAGGGTTCATAACCTTCTATGGTAGAATTCACTTTTTCATTGGATGACTACCTTGAGATAGCTAAAGAAAGGAAGCCTAAGAAGAAAATCCCTTATGCATCCACTGTAGGTAGTCTCATGCACGCTTTGCTTTCCACATAACCAGATAGTTGTTATGTAGTTGGTATTGTAAGTTGATATCAGTTGAACCTTGGTAACAAACATTGGTGAACCATAAAGCATATACTCCAGTATCTTAAGAGAACAAGAAACTATATGCTAGTATATTATGAAAGGGACCTAATATCTATGGGATATATAGATTTAGACTTCCAAACTTGTAGGGATTTGAGGAAATTAACTTTTAGGTTTATATTTGTCCTAAGTAGAGGCACCATTGTGTGGAGGAATGTAAAACAAACCTACATGGCTGACTCCATGATAAAAGCTGAATATGTAGTTCCCTCTAAAGCATCTAACGAAGCAACTTGGCTTCGCAAGTTCTTTAGAGACCTTGAGGTAATTCCAAGCACGGATAGACCTATTACACTTTATTGTGATAATAGTGTGGCAATAGCAAATACCAAGGAATGTAGACATCATAAAAGGACAAAGCATATAGACAGGAAATACCATATTATAATAGAGCTAGTGATGGAAAAAGTTATTGATATTTGCAAAATTTCTTCCAAGGACAACCTAAGTAATCCTTTTACTAGAACTTTGGCGGTTAAGAGTTTTTATAGGCACATTGAAGGTTTGGATACATGAGACATGACTCATTTACTCTCTTAAAGCAAATGGGAGATTGTTAGGAATAGCCTAAAGATGAAAGAAATTTTAATGTATTTCATTAATTTGAATTGATTATTTATATATATATATTCAAGTTATCATTATATCATTGCTATTCTGTCCTCATTTAGATGTAAGCAAATATGGCTTACCGACTACTTATGTTTAAATAATTAAAATGTTGTATATGTGGGAAGTCAACATTCTAAGGTAAGTAGTCTAAATTGATAGTAAATAATCTATGAAGTTAATATCAGTAATTAACTCATGTTAAGACTATTATGTCATCTAAATCCAACTAGAGAGATGGCTTGTCTTGGTCAACTGAAGTGGTTTGACTCCTAAATAGAGACATAAATATATTACCCGGAGGTGGTGATATATTGGACTGATCAAAGTGCAACTAGTCCATCAATAAGTCTATTTACATGGATTAATTCACTTTTGATGTTCATTGCATAATTACCTTCATCCAGAGTAAGTAATTGACTCTATGTGTACAGCTCGTATGCTTTGACGTTTTAAAGGCTAAAACATCTCGAAGTAGTAAGCTACTAGAATGATTTCTTAGGCATATAACTTATACTCAATGAAAGTAAAATACATACAAAATCATAGCTCCCATAAAGAATTAAGGTTATCCTTTTAAAAGGCATTATATGATATAGTGAAAATCATGAGGCCTTAATCATTTGTCTATCTTATGATAAATTGTTCACATTTAGTAAACAATCATTTTCACATGGAAAGCATAATGGAACTTTAAGATAAGGTGATCAAGGAGGTAAAATGGACTTTTAACCTTAAGTTGATTGCGAATATTATATGAAGTATTACACGAATGACAAGGTTATTGGATTAAAAGGCTATTTATAAAGCTTTTTTATATGGTATATAATTGGGAGCACAGTCTTAGGCCTTTAGTGGTATGACTTTGAGGTTAATAATTATGTGATTAATTACTCAAGATAGAATAATTAATGCATAGATCAATAGAGCCTAATTATATATGTCAAATTGATTCGTCCATTAGCTCAATATAATTGCTTAATAGTTGGTTATTGATCGGAATATCCCAAGATAAAAGATTCTCAATATGGTGAAGTCACACGCTGGATTCACTCGCTTCAGGAGTAAGGCATTTTCTTTAGTAAATAAATGAAAATGACTTTTTGGTATTATTTATATAGAATATATATTTAATTTGATTAAATATTTATTTAGATAAGAATTGGTAATTTAAATTAATTATATTTATCTTTTGATAAATAAAAGAATTAATTTAAATTAAATAGATATGGTAAATGAATTATTTATATAATTAATTTAATATCTATTTAGACTTGTTTAACTATTTATTTATAAATTAAATATAAATAACATTGTA
Organism: Adansonia gregorii; assembly: GCA_038382025.1. Lineage (NCBI taxonomy): Eukaryota > Viridiplantae > Streptophyta > Magnoliopsida > Malvales > Malvaceae > Adansonia > Adansonia gregorii. The sequence continues at coordinate 22,065,766 of JBBYHO010000003.1, read as the reverse complement.
AATAAATTAAAAATTTATTTATTTATTTTAATTTATGGTGAAATTAATTAATTATTAGATTTAATTTTATTTTGATAATAAGTATATAATTATTCTATTTGAATAAAATTGCTATGATTTTATTTTGAATTAGATTGTGGTTATGGAAAATTATTGGGCTAAATAAAATTAACAATTTAATCAGAATTAATTAGTATTCAGATTAGATTGCTTAAATTCCATAAAATAAATTTAGGCCTAAATATTATCTTTGGACATAGGGTTTGGCCCAATTATAGTGAGCACCCATACTAGGGCTGGCGCCACATATGGGTTTTATGGAATAAATAAGATAATTTTTTTAATTCAAAAATTCAACTTAGGGCTACCTTGTTACCTGATATAAATAAAAAGCTTATGGCTAAGGTTTTTTTTCCTTAAACTTTGTGGCCATAAAGTAAGACTTGGAGGTTTCTAATCACAATATCTCATGTTTCTAAACCTGGTGGCGTAAAGTGGTCATTAAGGAGAATCGAGTTGTATGAATCCAAAGTTGATCAAGACAAAGAGTGCCCATACACTCTACCATCCGAGAATTGAAAAATAATGGAGAAGGCTATTTGGTTGAAGCTTTAACATAAATCTAGGGATTCTTAAATGGAGTCTTCAGATTTGTAACTCAGGTAAGTAATTAAAATGATTTTATTATGTAGAACAACATGATTTTGTACGATCAAATTAATTTTTTTTTTTAAAATTCCATTGCATATCTGATCAGTTTTTCCTACAATAACTTTGAAGATAAATTATTTAAATGGAAATTTTAACCCTTTTATTTGTTATTAAATATATTTCTTTTACCCATTTCAAAAGAATTAGAATTTTTATTTTCAAATGGGATAAATCCTTTTATCTAATAAATTTATTTAACCAAATCTTTTAATATAATTAAAATTTTTATTTATAAATGTGATAAATCTTAACAATAGTAAATAATATTTACAATAACAAGATTACTATTATAATGAACAACAACAAGTATTTTGGTTAGTTTAAAAGATTATGTACATTCATGCTACTATATTATATTTTATTAATTATACAAAATAGGTGTGTGAAGTGGCACTATTATTATTATTATTATGGAGAAGACTGGTAACTGCAACATGTAAATCTCAAAAACTTATGCATCTAGTTGGAATCCAAAGCAGCTTGATTTAATTAAGCAAAGTTAACTACAACTTGATTTAATTAAGAAAAATTAACTATTTGAACTTAAACTAACTCAAAGAATGATTTGAACTCAAATTATATAAAAGAAAACCCAAAATTATTAAATAATGTCAACGACTTAAAGTCAAAGCTATTTAAACTCAAAATAGCTTAAAATTGACACCATTAGAACTTGTCTTGTCCCAACCTCTCATGACTTATGATAACTCTATGCAATCTATAGTTATTTGGTCTCATTTTATGTATTCAAGTCCATTAAGTCTTCTAAGTTTCTAGCTTTAAATTATTAATTTCTATTTGTTTTTTTATTAGTTTTATTTATTTTTTTCATAATTAAATTAGGTTTATGTTTTATAGGTTCAAAACAAGAAAAAGCTTTGAGATGCGAGAAGATAGAACATAACAAAAAGCAAAAAAAAAAAAAAAGTGATAAGGCAAGCCTCGTAGTGCCCACATGGCCCCAAGATTTCAAAGTTAAAGGCCAATGCTTCAACGTTGAAGGCTAGTGCTGAACACTGGCTCGACCGTCCTAACATTTCAAAAACTTGAGAAGCTAGTGTTGTAGCACCAAGAGCTAAGGGCACAATGCTAACATAATAAAAATCATGAGCATGAATTTTTTAGCTTTGTAAACCTATTTGTTCTAAAAAGAGAGCAGCCACCAAATTTTGTAAGAGGCATAAAGAGATTTAAGAAGCATGTAGACTAAAAACCAATACTCTTTTTCGTACTTTCCTTTTTTATCTTTTTTGTACTATTGATGATGATGATGATGAAACACCTTTGTTTTGTGTTTTCTTTAGGATTGAAGTGGAACTCAACATTTAGTTTAGATAATTTTACTTGTTATTTTGACTTGAATGATATTTGAGTTGTTTATTCGAGTTTGTGCTTAATGCTTCTAATTGCTTGGCCACCAATAAGATTGATTAAGTAAACTTAATAAGCTTAGAAAAAAGAATTTTGTATTTTTACATATATTGAATAACATATGTTCCTAGTCATTTACTTGGACAAATTAATTTGCATGTGAGGGAGAAATATACCTACACACTATGTGTAACCAATTCAGAGTTTAAGCTTAATGAGTCTTTCCTTAATTTAATTATACGAGAACACAGTAAATTAGTTGCGAATGATATTATTGTAAGATCAATGGAAGAGACTTATAAATGCATTACAACTCTTGGTTAACAATTTACTATCATAGTTAAGTTAAAAGAGTAATAGAGAACCAAATAAAGTGTCGAGAGAAATTATAAAATCTTAGGCTTTTATATATTGATTGATAAATTAAACTCAACTGTTTGATTTGTTTTATTAGCATTTGTTTAGGTTCTGTTTTAAAAAATTTTAATCATTTGTTTGGATAAGATTATATTATTATAATTTTAGTTATTAATGAATTTAGTATAATTTTTTATGGAAACAATATCCATCATTATATTACTTCTAAAGAATACTTGCACTTGCATGGTAAATCTGACAACATGTTTTTGGCATCTTTATTGAAAAGTTGTTTTAGCAATATCATTCTTAATTCAAATTTTCTTTTCATCTACTTTTAGATAGTATGGTTATTTTATGAAAATGGCAAGAAACTTATGTAGACACCTATTTTGTCCAAGCCATTTCTCCGATGGTCTAGAATATTTGAGATTGAGAATCAAGCATTAATCCCATTGGGGGTCAACCTCTCATGTGAACCACCCATTTTTAGGACTTATTTTTATCATATTTAGATGACTGCTCATGCATGCAATCTAAAAATTGCATTTTCAAGGTTTATAAAGAGCAAACCCTTTGATTAGAAAAGAAAAACTTTGAAAAGAAGAAATTAGCTTTTAAATACCTTTTTGTGGAATTATAGAATATATTTTAAAATATGATGCCAAGATCAAATTTCCCTTTTTAGGCAATATTTGAGCTTTTTTTTTTTCATGAAATTAGTGAATCAACTGTCACATATTTGTACTGATACTCATTCAATAGTTGTGTCGATGCTCACTTTAAAAATAAAAAAATTACGGGAGAAGTCTATATTGGCATTTATATACGAGGTTTAAATTGTTGAATTAATTAATTTATTTTAGACCATATTATCAGTTTCCTTTTTTGTATGGATTTTTTCCATAAACTCATTCCCAGTGTCCATTTTTTAATTCTTTCATCATCACTAAATATTTTCAATTAATTAGTTTTCCTTTACAAATTGGAGTCTATTTTGGAATTTTTCATTTTGTTCTAAGTATAGAGTTTTCTATTATGTTAAGTTTTTCTCGTAAACTCTTTTCGAGTTTAGGATTCTTGATTTTCTATTGATTGTTTTTAATAAAAAAAATTCAGTTTTCTTAGGACTTAATTCCATTTTTATATTATCCATTTTTTCCAACACAGATTTTTTTCTCCATAAGGATTTTTCTCGTAAACTTTTTATGAGTTTTGAACTTCCAATCTTCTTCTTTTTTTAGCCATATTTTCCTATTTAGCCACATTTTATATATAGAATTTTAATTTTTAGTTAGAACTCAACATTTAGGATTTTTTAAAAATATTTTAGTACGAATTATGCATGGAGTATCCTATGTATGGTTTGTATAAATGGAAATTCCACTAGCATTGTTCTTTGCAAGAAAATTATTTTCTTTAACACATGAAATTTTAGAACCTTCATGCATGGGTTTTGAATTAATATTTTAGGTTGAAAATTTTTTATTTCAATTCTTTAAGTCTTTTTCTAAATTCTTTTCTTACTAAAATTTTCCTTGATCAATTTTCCACATTAATTTTTTTGATTCAAATGTTTTCTTAGGGTTTCAATTAGAATTCTTGCATGAATAACTTCTTAATTGAATTTATAACATGTAGAATTTTTATAAACTACGTCCCAAAATTTTCTAATGGTATTTTTACACATTAATTCCTTAATTAAATTTTCCTTATAGATTTTTAATTCAAATTCTTACATGATTTATCACTTGTGGAATTTCTATCCATCACCTGAATATATGGATTTTAATCCACCTTTTTCCCTTTTACAATTTAGTCCTTCCAACTTAATTTCTTCCATTTGATTTTCAATTAGAATTTATCCAGATCAATTTCCTCAATTTAGTTTATACTAGTGGTCTTCTACAGAATTCTAAATTAAAATTCCCTTTATACTAGTGATTGTCAATTAAAATTCTAATTAGAATTTTATACGAGTAGATTCTTAATTGAATTTTATCACATGTAAAATTTTAATTAACCCATTTCATGAATTTTAATTTAACTTTTGTTTATTTCAATTAGGATTTTTCCAATTAAATTTTTCGTACGGATTTTTTCCATAAACTCATTCCAAGTAGTCCTTCCAATTAAAATTTTAAGGAAGTGAATAGATTTCCTTAAATACTCTTGAGGTGAGAAAATTTTCTTGGACATTCCACTTGCATAATGGAGAGTTTTTAAGAAAATATTTTCGATATCTAAATTTTTGATTAATCAATCAAGACCTTTTAAACCATAGGACTTTTAATCCAACATTAGGCTAACTAGGTATTGTCTTTGTGACAAGTTTTGTAGGGGTGCCATCCTTCCCCACTCAGAACTGAACTCCCAAATCTAGTTCTGAATGTAGACCAGAACGCATTCCTTTAGGGTGCCTTTGTCAAGCTTAGGATACAATTAAAAAGAATAGATTCAAATAGATGATCTAATCACACCCTTAAAAATGATTAGTGGTGACTCCCACCTCTTAAGTTTAATGCCGAATTTGTATTTGGCACATTATGATAGTTTGGCGACTCCACTGAGGGTATTAGAGAGTCAAGCCATAGTTAGTCTTATGATACTATAGGTCCTTGTAATTCATTTTAAAATGGTCATTCGTTTATGCTTAAATTTTTATTACATTATTCTTGTCCTAATGTTTGTTCATTTCTTTAACACACATGAAACTATTAAAAGGTATGAATTATTCCTTCGCACATACTGCACAAAATCATATCATAAGCCCTAGACCCAGGCTCGTCCTTTAGAAAAAGTAAAGTAACTACACTCTTGTAAGGTGTCAACCTTCATATAGGCTAGTGAAACACTCTCAAGGAGTAGAGTATCAAAGCTTTCGTGATGTAATAACCTCCACAGTGGCTAGAAAAATACTCCCACTTAAATTGAACCATTTTTTATTGAAGCCTATAATGGGTAAGGATTTGGGTGCCTTACTCATCCTCCATGTGTAATGTTAAAGAACAATTTGGGGACCTTTTTAGACACATCAAATATCCTAACCCAGCATGTAAATAACACCTAAGAAGCCAATTTTAGGATAGTGCCATGCCAAACCTTGTATAAAAATGACCCAAGATAGGACACATGAAGAAACATATCTTTCCATTTCAAGATGTATATTTTTATGCTTATTATCTTTTTGTTTAATATGTGTGCTTTTATTATTATTTTTATATTTTTTAACCATTTTACTTTATTCTTTCTTTTACATGCACTCACATCATCATGACATCATTGGAATATCTTGCTACTAAACTATTTTTGGTAAAGAAGGAATTTTCAAATAACATCCATGGTTAGCCTACCAAAGTCTGAATCTACCAAGTATGAGTCTTCAAATGATTTAAAGGCTAGATCAGAACTGATTCAGCTAGTACAGGGTGATTGTTTACCTGCTGGATACGTCTCAACTCTTCCAAAAAAATCCACCTCGATCTTGCATAAAATAATCTAATTGATTTGATGAACATTTAGAGATCGTGGAGTTCATCTAAGCAGGAAGCTTTTCGAGTAAAATATGGGGACATAGCATTACTTCGTCAGATCAAGTGGACAATAATTTGACAAGGGTTATAGTTTAATTTTAGGACCCTTTGTATAGATGCTTTGTATTTAACGAGGTAAATGTGGTCCCAACTATAAGGAATACTTAGAATTGTTACACTTTTTAACTCCAAAGCATGATAAGATATTTCAGAAGAGAGAATTAATTTTAATGGGGCATGAATCGAGAATACCAATAAGACAGTGCAAAGTAATCTTAGAGATATTTCAAAGATCAACTTATGCTAGGCATATTTATTGTTTGAGAAGGATTCTAAAAAGCACCTAAAGAACATCCATGTCATGATTGCCAGAGGCATCTTTCACCCAAAAGATCATCTTTCTCACTGCCCTATCAATTACTTGTCAAATAGTATATTGAGTTATGTCTCTTTGTTGTCATAAATAAATATTACCTTGTGTCTTTAGACCCTTATACAATTCATGTTGCACTTGTCATTTAGTTGATAATATTTGATAATTAACTGAAATACGCATCAAGATATCTTTACATTGCATCGAAAGGAAAAAAAAAGCACAGGGAACTCTGCTTACGCCCTAATCATTAATATTATGCACTTGTCACATCTAAACACCCATTTGGCATGACTATACACCAAACTATTTCTTGCTTTCACAAGCCTCATCTCAAGAAAAACCATTTCAGGCAAACCATAAATTAACCCATGCATCCTATCAGAATCCTATCAAAACCAGAGACATCAACCTGATCAGTCGAATAGTCTCTAAATTATCAACAATGCCCTCTATTTGTCAGGAAGATGATTAAGCCTCTCGAATCGAGAAATGTAGCAATCCAAATTCTTGAGACTAAATTTTCAGTCACATCCCCAGTGGAGCAAGGATAACCTACAATCCCTAGCAAGATAAGGAAAATTTCGGTCCATGGTTGGAACAAGTATGAATTGCCATCCCTTTGAAAGTCTAAATGATGTACAAGGAGAACTAAAGCTATCGCCTATATTAGACTTCATATCATGCAATCATGATAGCATTTCATATCATGCATTCACATTACCATCTTACATTATAATTTTTACAATATCACTTCAAGCCAGGTTTGTTAAACCTCCAAGGAATTCCTGGTAAGAACTCTAAGCTTCGCAAACCAAGTGCCATTCAGGTAAGGTCTTTTTTTCTTATCACCTTATGTCAAAACCTTTTTGTAAAGCAGCTACAGTTAAAGTACCAGTGTCAAGAAATTGTTGTCTAGAAACTATCATAAAAAAACTTTTGTTAAGAACATTTATCAAAAGTTTTAACATGAACTAATGCCAAAACCTTTTTTAATAGGAAATTTTATCATGAACTTATGGTATTTGAAGTTTTATCAAAAAATTTTGTCAGCATCCTTTTAAAGCCCATAGGTCATGGCACCTTTTTTAAACCCTACAAGTCAGTGGCACCTTTTTAAAGCCCACAAGTCATGGCACCCCTTAAAGCACCCTTTTTAAAGCCCATAGGTCATGGCACCTTTCTAAAAAAGCCCATAAGTTATGGCAACCTCTTAAGCCCATAAATTGTGGCACTCTTTTCAAGCCCATAAGTCGTGGCACCCTTTTTGAAGCCTATAGGTCATGGCACCTTTTTTTAAAAAAAGGCCCATAAGTCATGGCAATGTCTTAAGCCCACAAGTTATGGCACCCTTTTCAAGCCTACAGTCATGGCAACCTTTTCAAGCCCATAAGTCGTGGCACCTCTTCAAAGCCAACAAGTCAGTGGCACTCTTTTCAAGCCTATAAGTCAGTGGCACCCTTTAAAGCCCATAAGTCATGGCACCCTTTAAAGCCCATGTGTCAGTGGCACCCCTTGAAGCCCATAAGTCATGCCACCCCTTAAAGCCTACAAGTCGGTGGCACCTTTTTCAAGCCCACAAGTCTATGGCACCCTTTAAAGCCCATAAGTCATGGCACCCTTTAATGCCCACAAGTCAGTGGCACCTTTTTAAAGCCCACGAGTCAGTAGCACCCTTTAAAGCCCATAAGTCATGGCACCCCTTAAAGCCTACAAATCAGTGGCACCCTTTTAAGCCTACAAATAGTGGCACCCTTTTAAGCCCATAAGTTAGTGGCACCTCCTCAAAGCCTACATAAGTTTGGTGGCACCCGAGTCTAAGTTAAAAGCCCACACGAGCTGACAATACCCGAGTCAAAGCCTATACAAGTTGGTGGCACCAAGTTTAAGTCAAAGTTCGCACAAGCTAGCGGCATCCACATAAAAAATCCATGTTACTCCGTACCTACTTAAGGGGGTTAAACCTTAGAAAACCTAACACCTTAATATTCTAAAAGTGTCAGTCCACCCTGGACAAAATTGTGTCTATTTATCTTTGTCCTGTTCCTGACTCTCAGCAATGGTCAAAGAGGGGTAGCTGTAGACACTTTATTTTATCTGGGCTAATTTTGAGTAATTTGGAGCATGGACGTAAAAGGCAGCGTCACCTGGTGAAAAAGTATTTTGAGGATGTCAAGAAGGCCTAAAGATCATATCAAAGGTATATGTAGAGATATGGCATCAAATCACATGGTCCAAGGTTCTGGGAACAAAAGATATGAGAAAATTCATAATTTTACTTGAATGTATCGATACATGGTTCTCATGTATCAATACAATGCTCCAACATGCTAAAAATTTGAAATGTCCCTATTTGTATCGATACAACATGTAGATCTATCGACACATGAGCCTCTGTATTGATACAGGACCTCATGTATCGATACTAGACCATGCCAAGGCCAAAATATGCATGTTGTAAAGGAATGTATTGATACATATCAACATTTATCAATACAGTGGTTCATAGTATCGATACAATGGTTCATAGTATCGATACATTAATCATTGTATCGATACAATGTTTATTGTATCGATACACATGAGGTTTTTAGACCAAATGTATCGATACCTTATGCAATGTATCGATACATACAGGCCATTTTCATGGTCCGAGCTTTTTTTTTACTCATCCACCATTGATCCAAAACCTCGATTTTAAGTCGTTTCTTTGCATAAGGAAAGATTAAAACACATATCAGATTATGAATTTAGACTTTTGAATTAATCATAACATCTTTTTGAAGTCTAAATTGGATAAAAAAGGGTCAACATCATGTGATCACCCTACTCCCTGGCTTGTTAACCAATATCACCATTAGCCACCCTATTTTCTAGAAAAGCATTTTAGTATTTAATCCAGCCACACCATGCATATCACATTGGCATCAAGTTGCTTCTGACAGCCACCTTATAGCCCTCATGCTGACATCACCTTGTCCCCTTTGAGAAATGCCTAAAAACACTTCCAATTTGGCTCCAAAAGGCTGGTATAAATGGACCACTTCTATCTCAGTAGAAAAAGGTTAGATTCCAGCTCACTTACACTTCCAAAAACACATTTACACATCCAAGAAAACCATAATCCCATAGCTTTTCACCCATCACCCAAAAACAGCACCAAAACACTTACTTTCATCCACTAGACACTCTAAAAATCACCCTCATCCATACCAGAACCAAAGCCTCATCATTTTTCTCTTTTTCTTGCTTATTAACAACAAGAAAAGACGAAAATTTAAGCCATCTCTACTGCTAAAATCATTTAGCCAAGAAATGAAGTTTTATTGGTATAACTTCTCACTTTATCACTTTCATTTTTTGTTTTTCAGCTCTTCATCATTTTAGTGAGCTCTCCATGTTTCCATCACCTTTTTAGGATTATCATGCATTATTGTGGCTTTTTGGTTGTGGTAGTTTAAGATTTGGATGCTTTATGCCTCTTTTATGTGTAAAATGCCTCATTTCATCCTTATTAGTTTGATATCTCATGCTCATGCATTTTATGCCATGTTCATGCATCTTGTTATCCTTAATCTATGCATGAATCATTAGCCTAACATGTTTCAAGCACATTTACACATCAACTTGCATGAATCATAGTCATTCTCGACATCCATAACATTTTCTTATCAAAGTGCATAACACTTTTTTTTACCTAGGTCATTAGTTGAATTAGCATCCTTATTCATCTTATGTGCCATCCTTTTGTATGTTTGTTGTCAAAATGCATGTTTGATGGCTGATAAAAATTGATTTTCAAAACCCCCCAAGTCAAGCATGTTAACCTCAACCAACGAGGATTAGCATGGGCTTAGCATTTTCCTTTAAGCTAGCATAATATCTTGGAAAATTAAGCTTTCCAGATCTGGAATCTGGGTTAAACAAGCTCAAATCATTTGATTTTGAAATGAAAATGATCCTATACTCATCCTCGAAATGTTTATGCCTTGTTTTTGAGTTAAAACCTTGAGTGGTATGATTAACGGACTATTTCATTGTCCCAAACTACTCCGAGAATATGCAAATGAGTTCGTGATGCTCATGCCACTCTTTCCTATCAGTCATGGATGTTTGAATGTCAATGACTCGAATATAGACTCATAAACATAAGGAAAACAAGAAATATCCCTTACTTTGCGTTATCCTTTACTGGCAGCACAACTGCTAAAAATTGAAAAATCACTTTAAAACCCGAAATGACTTTTCATGAATTTTTTGATTTTTTCCATCAAAGCATGTTGAATTATCTTTAAAATGGTGTCTTATTCACCCTCATATCATTCCAGACAAGAAAGTTATGATTTTTCAAGTCTAAACTATCCAGAACCTCTAGAATCCAAACATGTATTTTGGTTGGGCCGTTCAGGCCCACTAAATGATTTTTCCAAATTTTTCAAGCATTTTTCATAAAATGTTCATGAAATTCCATTTCAGGAAAGGTATTATGTGTGATTTTTTGACACCAAATGAGTCTGGGGTGATTTTTCAAATTTTGACACACCTTGTCACTCCTATGCTCTGCCAGTAGCTCAATCAGTCTAAACTTGAAAATTTATTCCCTTGGAAAATGACTTCTTGGGATATTGGAAATATTTTTAGAATGACCCTCATCGAGGTACCTTTCTAACGGAGTCTTGTCTACCTTCTAAATCCTTCGAACCAATTTAGAATAAATTTGGGAGGCAAGATAGTGCGATGCTGTCCCCTATTTTTTATTTTGGTCAAAATTGAGTTGTTGTCCCGAATTTTATCACGAGATATTCGAATGTCTCCATGTCACCCTGATCAGACTCGAGAACATACCTTAACCTCCCATAAGCTCATATCAAGGCATAAACATATTTTACATCTTTATCATCCTAATTCATAATAAATCTTTTTGCCAAAATCATCGAATGCTCACCCATTTTCTAAATCATGAAGTTATGTCATCCATGGGGATACTCCAACCCTATCCTTCCAAGGGGATACTCTAGCCCTGTTTTTCAAAATTGTCAAGATTTGAAAATTTTTCCATGTCAAAATGACTTTTAATCCACGGGGATACTCCAACCCTAACCTTTTGAGGGGATACTCCAACCTAATTTCTTAAACTTGTCAAGATTTAAAGATTTTCCTTTATTAAAAAAGATTATTTTCCATTCATAGGATATTCCAACCCTATCTTTTTGAGGGGATACTCTAACCCTATCTTTCAAGTATAATTATTTTTTTCTTCTCAGTTCTTCTATGAGTTGAGCAAACCTTCTTTAATCAAGTAACCCAGATACATCTCAGAAGTTATCGATTCGGTTATTCCTAGATAATCAATGCCAATAGCGAGATAAATTCCAATAGTCCATTCCTTTTCTTTATCATTGCATTGAATGATTCATGTTAGGTTACTTCATTCATTGTCTTACTAAAACGATTTCTTTGTGATGATTATGTGCATTCATGTTTTCAAAACGTTTCCAAATAAAATTAAAGGTAATGTTCCACATAGGCATCTCTCTAGTGCCCAAAGTGGAACATTTCATTTTCAAAGCAAAATCTAGAGGTCATTTTCATTGAAAATCTCTACATCCCCCATCTCTCCGGGCCGTATATGAGATAAAATCTTTTTCATCAAAACCTAGATTATTTTTATAAGATTCATGCATTAAAAGAGGGTTATATTGAAATAATGACAAGTTAAGATCGAAAGAATCAAAACAAAGATAAGACATAGCTAGTAAGGTGCTAATTTCGGGTGTTGCAAAGAGGCTTGTACCTCATCACGCGTAACCAACTCCCGAATCCAAACGGTGAATCTTTGCATTACGTAGACCATGGGATTGATGTTTTGAGTTTCGTACTCAAAACATAGGTTTTAATAGGCATCCAATCATGCCTAGCCCGAAATGATTAGTGGCGACTCTAAGCATTGGCCATTTCGTGATGGTCATATGAGACCAATAAAATGAGTGATTCGTCTTATGGCCCCCCTCACTGCACCATAAGTCGAGAATCCGTACATTCTCGTTCTCATCACATCGCCAAAGAATAGTCTTAATCAAGAAGACATTTCCAAGTCAGGAAAATATTTTAAGTCGTACGCACTCTTAGATCCACGAGGATCCACCCTGGGGTACGTTGCGACACACATAAGGTGAGATTAAGCCCAATATAGCTCATACAGTCTGAGTTTAAGCCAAAGAAGTTGGCAATTAAGATTAGATAAAGCTACTTTCAACAATTGGGTTTGCCAAAGTTATTTTTAGCTTTTAGTTTCGCTTGTTTTTTTTTAGCTTTTGATTTACCCAAAATTACTTTTTATTTTTGGTTTTGGCCAAGTCTTTTTTCATCTATTGGTTTTTTCCAAAATTATTTTTGATTTCTTGTTTCGCCCAAGCATTTTCTTCAACCCTTGTTTTTACCAGAGTAATCTACTCTAACCTTCGGTCACCAAAAAGCTACCTCGTTCCTTAAACCCTAGATTAGATATTAATATTAAAAGGCCTAATTAAAGAAATTGGAAGCAATAAAAGTTGAAATTGGAGAGTTGGAATGGTGGAAAGACTAAATTAAACAAATTAAAAACAATACAAAGGAGGAAATTTAAAATTGAAGTAATGAAACGTTAAATTAAGAAATTGGAATGAAAAAATGATTAATTTAAGTGAATTGAAATTGAAGATGATGGAATAAGAAATAAATTGGAGGATTGATAGATGAAATTGAAGAATTAAGGATTAAATTAAATAAATTGAAAATGGTGTAAATGTGAGGTTTAAAATTGGAATGGTTTGAAACAAAATTAGAGGATTGCAAACATAGAAAGGTAAAATTAGAAAAGTGGAAATAATGGAGGAATGGGGAAGAAATGGAATTATGGAAATGAAGTAGTGAACAAGTCAAATTGAAAAACTAGTTAAAGAGGAATTTATGTAAGGACTAAATTAAAAACAATAAAAACTTTGAGAAAGTCCAATTGAAAAAATTAGCTGAAGGAGGAATAATGGAAGGATGAAATTGATGAGGTCAAAGTGAAATTGAACTGTAAATTGGTAAAAATTGAGATATAAGGTGCATTAATTTGAAGGGAAATTTGAAAAAAGAAAGGCAAAAAGGCTAAATTAAAAGAGTTAATACTCGGGAAAACTGAAATTAAAGGATTAATTAAAGAAAGGTAAAGTTGCCATCAATTTAACTAAAGGCAAATTAATTTGAAAGCCCAATTAAAGGATAAATGATGAGAAGGGGTGATATAAAAAATTTCAAGAATAAAGAGTTTATTTCCAAGGAAAAAGGATGTGGTGTTGGAATTTAAAATAAACATAAAGGACAATTGAAACATTTCCTTGGAAAAATCTTGCGAAACATGAGAATGGAGGGCAAAAATTATGATGAATCTGTCAGTTTGGTAATAAAAAGATAACAGAATGAGGAACAAAGTAAAACACATGAATGAATTTGCAATCTAACACATGAGTTGGCATTTTTAGCCAATAACGATTAATGCTTCACACAAGAGTAGCTAATAGAATTTCAACTTCAAGAGCAAGGTTAGGAGAGCCAATACAAGAAAGGATAAATAAAAAGGAAAGAAAAGAAAATAAGGCACGATGATAGTATAAAGAAGCCTTTTAAAATGCCGAGCAAGTGGCATCATTTGGGCATTAAAAAGAATAAATGCAATTCAGCCAAAAGAAAGAGAAAAAAGGAATCATTCTTCATGCAAAAATTCATTTCATTCAACAAAAAATAAAAGGAAAAGAGATAAAAAGAGAGGAAAATAAAGAAAATAGAATAAATAAAGGTGAAAGAGAGAAAGTAGATAGTCTTTAGATTTCATGCAATCATTTCCTTCTTAATTATTTTTACATGTTATTCTTATGATATTTTTTTTAAAAGTTTTTCAAAAGAAGATGGCATAAGGTTTTATATTTGCTTTTAAAAAGAATAAAAATTTTCTATTATTAAAAAAATGATCTCATAAATATCTTGTCATTCTTATGCACGTCTTATTGAATACTTTAGACTTGTGGTTTGTTATGATTCATGCTTGGTAATTTTGATGGTTTTCTATGTTTTTCTTGCCTTTTTCTTTTTAACAAGCTTTGGTTATGAGCTTTGATGATCTCAAAGCATTTCTGCCCTAGGTGATGGATAAGCAAAAATTAACCATCCATCTAGCCATCCTTTAGCCAGCCACCTTGCTCTTTGAAATTGATTCTTCAAAATTATCGTAGTTTGCCTTATGTTTAATCTAATTAATAATCTAGATTATTTTGTAAAACATAAAAAAGTCCTGGAAATATCAATTTTGTTTAAAGCCTAGACGTTTGGACGTTGGGCTATATTGTTGTCGAAAAATAGATGCTTCGACCCTTAAAACCCCATAGTTCAAATATCTTTGGCTAGATCTCAAAATCGTTTTGTTTTTTTTTTTTTTTTAACAAAAACAACTTCAATTTTCAGCTTTAATCTTTCAAATCAAAATAGTTTTTGGTTTTAGATCGAAAATGAAAACAATTTCAATTTTAATGCAAAGAACTATGGTTTTAACGGAACAGTTTCGGCTGAAACCTTTTAAATCAAATCAGTTTCACTTTTGAGCTCAAAAATGAAAACAATTTTGGTTTTAAGCTCCTAAACCTAGATAGTTTTTGGTTTAGAGCTTGAAAATAAAAATAGATTCAGTTTTAAGTTTTTAGATGAAATAGTTTAAATTTTGAGCTCAAAAATGAAAGCACATACTATTTTAACGACAACACTTAGGTTTTAAGCTTTTAAATCAAAATGCTTAAGAAATTAGAACACTTTCGAGAATAAAATTCCTTTGCCTGACAAAATAAAAATTCGAATCTTCAAATTTTTGAAATTTAAAAGAAGGCTTATAAATGGCTCGAATTCTCTTTCAAATTATGCCTTATAAAGCTTGAAACTAAAACTATTTTAATTT
>JBBYHO010000003.1:21960469-21971675 GCA_038382025.1 Adansonia gregorii | reverse complement strand
AAGAAGTACATAAATAAAACTTAGAAGTATTGGCTTGGATAAATGACTTTGCCTCTTCCACATCACAATGTGTCCCCTGATGTATTAAAGTTACTTAAGTTGTTAAGAAATAGAGCAATTAAAGAAAGATAATCAGATTGTTTAGAAATAGAGCAAACAAAGAAAGAAATAGCAAAAGCGAAAATGTTTTAAAGCATCGAAAGTTAGCACAAACCTTAACATCCATTAGGAACATACAAACAGCAGCAAGAATAGTGCAAAACCCTCAAGAGATTAGGGAATTTGATCTTCCTAACTGACACTTTGAGCTTGCATTTGCTGTTAACTTCTCATCTCATGATTGACCTACTCTACCTTTGGTTTTTTTTATTTTATCTTATCTGAGGATGACTGGACTGAGCTGAGCTGAGCTTCAGCTGTGCTACAAGGCACTTTGGGTGCATCGCAATCATACTTCTCATTCATGACACTCACCATCTTTAAGAGGGCAAAGCAAAGTCTTCCCCCAATTCCCATTTCAACAAGCATCGATCTACTGCACTGCCACTGCCGCTCACCTCATTGTTTTGTTTGACTGCAAACTTTTCAAGTGAAATGAAATCCTTTCTTTCTCCATCGCGTGCGTCACAATTCACAAAGCAGTAACAGAGTTTCCACTTCATTAATGGTAAGAAAAAGAGTTTTCACTTAGAATTCTTTCAAGGGTTCACACTTCTTTTGTTGCTCTATTTGCCTGTCTAGCTCTGACATCATTCTCGTTCAGAGTCCCAGAATCGTAGTTAGCCCAGATTCAAAGGCCAAAGCCTTCCAAATCTGTGAATCTCGGAAGCTTTTTTCGTTAAATGGGTAGTCAGGTTCTTAAGGTTTTTGCTATGGTGCCACTGTTGTTTTATTTTTCTACTGGTTTATGTCTTTTAAGTAATTTTCAAAATTGATCCCAAATTTCTTGTCTGTTTCTCCAATCTGCTCCTTTATTTTTCTTGTTTTTCAAATTATTTTACCCAAAACTCTCCCAAGATAAATTACCCCTTCATTTCTAAGAATTAATCAAATTCTTAACCTCATTCAATTCAGATGTGGTTCATGAATCATGAGCCATGGCAACAGGTTTCTAGTTTTTATTCATAGAAGTAGCAACGCAACGTTAAAATCGTTATGTTACAATGTCAGTTCTTTTCACCATAGATATTCATTACAATTAACAGTGTGATGCAACTGAAAACGTGAATGCAATTTAAATCCATACTCACAACCAGAATTCTGGAACTTGTAATATATATCTTCAAAAGCTAACTACATAACCATTTACAGGTTTCACAGATATAGATGATGTTCAGACAACGGCAAGGCTTTCTACATAGTGACAAACATGGTACCATTTATATTGCATACAATCATAGACATTGTTAGTCCTCCAGCTCGACAGTAGTTTTGAAGTGTTTAGCATCAGATTGTGGGAGATGATTTTACCCGGTATAAGCAGCACCAGTTCAACATCTTCATCTTTCTCTCCTCTCACAACGCTTAGTATGGAATATGTATAATACTGAACTTGGAAGTCCTCAGGATTGTTCTGTGCTAAATTCGGAAAGTCATCAATGTATCTTCGAGCAATCTCCGGGAATTCGGATGCCATGTTGTTGAGATTAACTCTGTATTTAACAAACCAGTGGGAGTAATCAGGGTTCATCTCGAATATACGAAATCTCGGTTTGGTGATGGACTCAACTTCAATAAGATGTAAATGGCTACGACACTGTCCGAAATAGGGAAACCTCTGAGAGCTCCAGAAGCCAGATGGTCCTGTCCGAATGCGTGGCATTGTCATTGTTTCCAAGCTTTCAGTATCAACATCAAAATAAAGGGAAACATCCGTGGGGCTAAGCCAATGAATTGCACCATTGCAGAACACCCCATGCTCAAAGTCTGTATAATGTGGTGCTTCAAAAGGATTTCCAGAAAGAGTCCAAGCTTTAGTTTCGGATGAAAAGATCTCAATCTGATAAGTAGGAGAAAAAAGTTGTTCAATGTCATTGAGATCTTCCTCTTGAGCCAAAAGATTATCATCTGGAATTGGGTATTGCATGTTATTCATCAACACACAGATTATTTTATAATGGGTCGATTTTGAAGGATCAAAAGCCAAATTAATCCCAGCTAGGGACCTGTTTGCAGTTGCTTTAGGTAGGGGAACAGTGACGAAATTCTTGGTGGTGGGGTTACAAACACAGTAAGTAAAGCCAGAGTTATTGTCTTCTGAACAAAAACTGCAGAGAAGCAGCAGCAAGCCATTGCAGGACTGCAAAATTTCAATGCCTGAAACATTGAGAAAGGAGAGAGATGGTACCTTAAGCATGCTCTGATTTGCGTCGAAGTTAAGGAAACCAAGAGGGCTGCCATAGAAGTAGAGGCCAGAGGGTCCAAGGTTGGCATGCAGACTGCTATTTTTGACAGCAAATTGAGGATCAGAAACGAGAGAAAGCCATCTTTTGGAGACGCATTTGAACTTGAGTAAAGATTTCACAGGCGAACGCAATAGAATCTCTGTTAAAAGATCTTGGTTAGATTCTACCATCTCAGCTGAAGATGTTTGGTTTGCTGAATTATCAGCCATTTTATCCCTGTTTCTCAAGAATGCTGAGACAGGTGATCCAGTGAAAGTGAAAGCTCGAAAGAGAAGATGGCAAGAAAAGAAATTGAATTAATGTAACCCACACCTGGCGTCCACGCAAATTCAAGCTGGCTAAACTGGATTGGCTTGAAGAAACGTTTCAAACAATGTATAGGACAAAATTGGAACCTCGTTTAAACGCCTCTTTATTTTTTCTTCTTCAGTTTCAAATGTGTCAAAATCTAATTTGATCAAACCTATCAAATCTGACTTCACATCTTATCCAATCCAATTAACATTTAATTAAAAAAACGCTATCAATCTAAATCCCAAGTGACCTGTTTGACATTTCAGTGAGCTCTTATTTAATTTATTTTATTCTAACCTTTGGGGGGGGGGGGCCAAGGCTTGGTTTGCATTATTACGGCAGATTCAAAAGGTTAACTTAACCTATCAATGCTCGACAAAACATAAGCATGTAAAAGATGGTGTTAACAACAAAAGGAATCTGAGGAAGAAAAGTATAAAATTAACTATGTTTTTTAAATTTGAACAATACTCCAATGTATCTCAACAGTTGAGAGTTAGTACGGAAATGTTCAAAAGTTAAAAAGCAAACATTTTCTGTTGCAACTCTTCTACCAACATGGAACAGAGTTTGAGAGGGTGAAAAAAAAATAAAAAAGAAAATGGGCCAACCAGCCCTTGATTACATTAGATAATTTCACATATAACATGAATTTTTGGCTCAAACAGAAAAGAAAAAAAAGAATATTGTAAATTTTTTTGAATGGAAAAAATGGATGATTATTGAAGATGAGGGGCTGGTTGTTCCTTTGTCCCCATCTTTTCCTCGGGGGCCAGTGGTGGCAGTAAGAATTTCATGGCACCAACCTGGTTCTCTTTGCATTATCAGAATCTGAAATCAGGGTCTACATCCATTGCCCAAGCAAACTTTGCCAAAAGTGACTTGTTGAATATCTGTGAAGCAATATAATAAAGAAATGAAACTCAATTGAATAATGTGCCATCCCAACAATTATAGAGCAAATAGTGTTTACCTTCTCAATGGGAACCTCGTGTCGCTTGCACCATGCAACTGTAATCCTAGGGTCAAGGTAATTAATTTTGGACGTGCCCAATGCCACAGTTTTTAAATCCTCTTTAGTCTGCATGTCTCTTTCCATCTTCTCAATCTTCGCATTTGTTTGAGCTATCTTTTTCTCTAATCTGGATATAAGTTGACGAATCAATGAAGCAGTACATAGGCAAAAATTGCATAAAATGATTAAGAAAAAGGGATCGAGCTGTAATACGCTTCAGGAGTCAAGTTCCTCTTCTGCTTCCCATCAGCATCCTTCAACGGGGGCTTTCCTTTCTTAGCCCTGTCCAAATCAATTTTTAGCTCCTTTATAACACCCTACAAGCAACAGGAGAAAAGTGAGCCCAATGGATGGAATAGAGAGGCACCAAAATGTGAGGAGAAATCTTTTAATTTTGAAACTACCATGCAGAACATATCCTAAGTGCACAAAGTTGAAAAGACACGAGTCCAGAGAAAGGGCCAATAAAATTTTAAATACAGTGTGGCAACAATCTTGCCATCAATGCAAGCAAGGCAGACCCGCATTGACAGAACATACATAGGGAGCAAGTCCGTTAGTATCTGCTAGTTGGTCAACAGCATTCCACAGTGAAAAAGCACTAGTGCCACAAAAGCAGACCTTAATTAGAAATCCATCAAAGTTTTCCAAGAAAATTCTAGAGAGAGTTATTACCTTGAGTTCTGTTATTTTCTCAGTCAACCTTGACATCTGTGCACTATGAGATTTTGAAATGCTACGCTGATGATTACAAATGATTGCAACCTGCAGCAAGAAACAATCTAAATTTTAGATGCCAAATTGCTAACTCAAACTAGACTCCTTCATCGGGTTAACGTCTAACAAGAAACGGTCTTTACCTCTTTGTTAGCACGCTGATAAATTAAAATTTTTTCTGCCACGTCCCCATCTTTGGTTTCTTTATTTAACTGTCATCCAACCAAAGAAAATCCAGAGTTTAAAAAAAAATAAAAATAAAGATAAAAAAAGGTGGTATGGTATCATTAAAAATGTTAGTGCTGAAGAGGATGACAGTCATGAAATATAGTACTTTACGAAGTTTGTTAATTGAAAGCACTCATAAATTGTTTATATACCACTACAACCATTCAGGTCCAATAGATTTGCCTCACATACTCACTGATGACTCACGACTATGCTTATTCACAACATACATGTCCGTAAGCATACTAGAGTGTATATGCATGTCTGTTGCGTGTAGGCTGCATCATACCATATCATCCAACGTAATGGAAGCATTATAGGTACGGAAAACTTTTGCTGTAAGCCCAGGCATGAGTTCCTTTAAATGAGCATTTAGTTTACTAGTATCAAGCTCGTCAAAAAGATCATCACTTTTGCTTTTCCCTGCATAAAAGAGAGCTCATACTCCTTGGCTTAAGTGATAACATCAACATATGAATCTTATTAGGGATGATCAACAACTCACCAGTTTGAAACTGTCCAATCGCCTTGTACACAGGAAGCTCAACCTCCACTGTATTCACATACTGAATCGAATCTTTACCAAGAAAGTCAAACTAAATGACCAAAACAAGAACAAAAATGTTAACACCAATATCAACAAGTAGGTAAATGGCTAGCCTCCATAGAATTCCACAAACAATTTCCAAGCACTAACGCTAATTGCACATCAACTAAAACTACAAGTCCAAACTTGCCAAGTGTTAAAGAGTCCATTCCAACAGTTACCAAATTCAGTACAAAAGAAATACTGAACATCTCTTATAGGGAACATAAACTGATCATACCTTCAATTTATTTGGAGGAATACATTCCACGTTTCCTACTTTAAGTGTGCAGCAACCAACAGTATCAGCTTCATCATCATCCTGCATGTGGCCAAGCACAACATGATGAATACCCAAAAAGAATTGTTTGAAAGATACTTCAAAACTAACGGTTATAGGACCCAGCATCTTTCACGACCAATATCATATTATCAATTGACTATCAAAAATTTTCAACCTAAGTACCTACTCAAACTAAGTCCCATTTATTTTTCAAGAACACACTGTTTTAAATGACACAGAAAAGCCCTATATAAGATTACTAACAAGCAAAACCCTTCATTGGACACAATAAACCAAACACCAGGATATGCAGCATTACTTGATTTGAAGTTGAAAGAGTTTTAAAGGTTAATAGAGAGGCTAAAAAGGACTGAAAAATGTTAGAACGGCAACAGTTGTAAATGATTTAGAGGTTGAAGCAACCCACTTTTGCCCCTTTGCTGTTACTAGGACCAGCCACTAATGTTTTCAGAAATGTCAGCGGAAATGCACATAGGACCACCAAATATAACACCCAGTTAACTTACTTGTATAACTTGTCAAAAGAAACACAAATAAGACAGTTCATGGTACGGATGTGATATACCTTCTCATTACCCGCCCTAAGAGCTAATTTATCAATAAGATAGGTAGCAACTGCTATTTGCCGTTTCGTAACATCTTTAGAAGTAAAATCCTTGGTATACGCTGCTCTGATGTTCTTGATATAATCCTGCATTCAAAGCACAGACATCCATTATACATGTTCACTAAATAAAAACTAAAAGCACCATATCATATCACTTATTACCTTCAGCATCCTTGCTTTCTCATATTTCTCCTTGTCACTTTGCCCCTTCAAAGAACTGCTAGCTGCCAAAAATACATATTTGAATTCTTTTGGATTAATGGGATCATTCCAGAAAGCTAACCATGTCACAGTATTGTCATGTTTTACATCTTTCCATCTGCCAATCAAGGAAAAAAAAAAATCAAAGTTATGATAAGCCAATTGAAAACACCTGCAACTCTTTGATATATTCTAGAAAATCAATACGCTCTGTCCCTTAACCTTTCACCAGGGATTGGACATTCTGGAATAGGGGCATTCTTTCCAATATTAATGGTAATGTCACTAGGACAAATACGTCTTTTCAACTTTCCCATCTGATAAGCAACAATTGAAAGTGTAATATAAGAATCCCGCAAATTCAACTATCAGAATAAAGCATATCAGTTTCTACAGCCTTAGAGTTATCAAGCATATCAGCAATACCTTTGGATGCTCTCCCCGACCTCGGAAAAGCCCAGGTGGTTCAACTCTGAAATTCCCTACCTGCAATTAAAACAACCATCTGAATTAGCAAGAACTTCACAAGAAGCAGAAAATTGATTAATAAATCAAAAGAAAACATTTCAATTTCAAAACATCTTGAGGAGATTGGTGGGAAAGGATGGAGAGAAGTCATATTCAAATTATAAATATTACTCCCCAAAAGCAGGGTAGGAGGATTAGCAGCAATAAATTAAATTAAATTAAATGAAGAAGTGGTGAAAGAATTCTTACAAAGGATAAACAAAATTCTAATTGACGCTAAATCTTTACCTTCTCTTTGACGCCGTCAACAATAGCCCACATATACTTTTCCTCCTGCTTTAACTTCTCTTCTTTCAAAGCCTTCTTCTCCTATCCAAACAGTGGCTTTGCTTAATGACTATAAAACTTCATTTTATCCAGAATTTGCTTCGAAGGAACGTGATGTTAAAAGATACGTAGGTTTGAAGACAGATATAGTACCAGAAATGATTGTATATGTTGAAGTCAAAAATTATTTTCAACCAACTTACTTCAGAACTCATTTGTTTCTTCTTCTCTTTCTCCTGCAAATGCCACTCGTATATTGGACTGAAATCACATTTGTCCAAGTCCTTAATCGTATGGTTTTTCCCCAGTAATTTACTCCAATCCTCCCAGAAATTCTTCTTGAACTGTGTTTTAGTCATGTAATCTGTATCTTTCATCACAGCAAACATCGTTGCAACCTATAGAATTAACAGATTAGGTTAAAAACATCTTGCGGCAAGTTGAATGAGAACTTCTAACTTTCCAGGCAATTGCAATAACGACCTTGGTCTTCGCAGAAACACATGACAATACAATAGCATACAAACACTATAGAATATACAGACCTCCTCTTGTTCAGGAGTTAGATCAACTGGCCGCCCATCATACAGCATCTTAATCCCATGAGGCTTGTATGGGGTTGGAAAAATGACACCATTATGAACTAAGGTACTCCACTTTTTCTGCCCATCACCAGAACTAGGCGACACTTTCGTTGACTTAATATATTTAGAACTTTTGAACTCTTTCTTCGACTTTTTATTCATCTTTTTAAAAGAAGAAGATACAACCTTTGTCGCTTTTTGCTTCACAGACGATGTTTTACTGTCTGTTGGAGTTGGCTTTTTCATTCGTTGGGCAATTGGAATATGGTCCTCATCTTCATCAACCTTTTCTGCTTTCACCGCTACTTGCTTGGATTTCATTGTTGTAGGTGTATCTGAAATTTTTGGCTTTTTAGCTGATGACTGATCTGAGGAATTGCCCTTATCAAGAGGTCTCTTACCTGACAACATAGAAGACTTTCGCTGCTTGTCCTTCACAGTGTAACCATTCTGCTGAATTTTAGAAGCAAAAGGTTTCATCCTGTCAGAATCACACAGCTCACTACTTGATGTCCCAGTATCGGACTTCACGTTGAACCTCCCAGACAAAGGAGCTTCATCATCTGGATCTTCAGCGGATCCTTCAGTCTTTGGCACCAATTGCTGTGATTGGGCAGTACCAGAAGTGCTCGCCCCTTTGTTGCCCTGGTCTGAGATCCCTTTAAGCCGGGCACTCAATGGTAGCAAATCATCGTCATCATCACTGTTTGTCTCAGTGGTGTCTTTAATTGGGCTTTTCTCCTCCTTGACAGCAGTAGAAATATTCTGCTCCAACTTCAATGCTTGTTTTGATTGATCATTTAATGAAGTTTGTGCCTTAAAATTCGCCACTGGTGACTTCATTAGCAATGTCTTGGCAGATGAAGTTGAGACTTTTGGGCTCAAAACAGGCGATTTCACCAGAGGTGACTTAGAAGATGGGATTGTCTTGTTCTTCAGGGCATTAGAACTTTGACCCTTGGAAGCTTGTACATCACAGGCCTGCCTCCCAGATTGCCCATCAGACCTTTGAGACAGTGCCTTATTTACTTCCAACTGATTCTGCTTAGAGGACAAGGTATTATTCCTCTTGATCACTATAGGCCCATCATCATCTTCTTCGTCAAAATCAAAAACATGTTTGGTAGGAGACTCAAGAGCCATTATCCAACAACGAACTGTGTTGGCATGTATATCAAATCAAATATCTGATTAAAACAGAATTCCAATTACTTTTGGGAACAAAGCACACTTTCCATCTAAAACCCTTATAAATCGGCAACTAATTAAATTCAATAGAGTATAAAACAAGACAAGCCAATTAAAAAAAAAGAGAAAAAAACCAATAAAACAATCAGCGAATCCCACCAGATAATAATACCCATTATGCCACATAGCTAAAATTCAAAAACCAGCCCAATAACTAGCGGAATCGTCACAACGCCACATAAGAATAAAGCTTTTTCTTGAAACCTAAATGCTTATCCACGCATATCCATTCACAAATATCCACAAAACCCTCATAAATCATCCCAGTAATTAGACTAAATGGATAATGATACCAGCATAAGCTCAAAGAATAAACAAACAAAAATAACAAAGAGTTCCAAATGAATTCCATTAGACCCATTATTCCAAACACCCCTAAATTGAAAAAGCCACCTAATAATTAACCCAATCTCAAAACCCAGAACAGAAAAACCATTTTCCTATAAACCTAAATGCCTACACACCAACAAGATCAAACTAATAACCTTCTATCTAACCTACAATGCCAAAAAATTAGCCAAAAACTTAAATAACCGTAAGCAATTAAAATAGATTAACTGAAGTTTTTTCTGAGGAGAACCGATTAATCTAAACTTCTTGCTTCTCCTCCCTACATATAACAGAGCTTTTTGCTTAAAAAGTTAACCCAAAGGCTGAAAGAGTAAGCTGAAAGCAACCCAATTCATAAAAAATTATCAAATTTAAAACATTTAAGCAGCTACGAAAACTGAAGATTAATAAAAAAAAAAAGGTTTCGAATGTTAAGGAAAAAAAAAAAACCTAAACAGGAAAGAATTATAAGAAAAGAAAAGTGCTAAGTGGGAAAAACAAGTTACCTTTGAAACAGAAGATCAAAGCTCTGATAGATAATAGATCGAGTCACCTCTTGTTTGTTTTTTATTTTATTTCTATCTTTCTTATTTCTTCAATATATCTATCTATCTATCTATCTATTTTTTATCTTCCGTTTTCTTAGGATTTTTTTTCCCTCTTTTTCTTCTTTATCTTTTTTTCCCCCCCTTGCTCGTCCTCTTGATTCTGAGTTGGGTGCAAAAATGATAAAAGTACATCTGATTCTGATTGTACCCTCATGGACTTGCATTCTAGTCATAGCTCTTGTGCAAGGAAGAGGGAAAGGGAAAGGAAGGGCCATTCTTTTGGGCCTGCCCCTTTAAATTTTTGGGCTACTCTAAAGATGCTAAGCATTCAATTTTGGACAAATATTTTTATTAATTAATATATCCTAATTTACTCAAGCCGAATTCCATCGGTTTTCGTAGCTTCAATTTACTAAATTTATATTATATTTAATTTATTAGAATAAAATAAAATTATAATTAAATAATTATTTTATGAGAATAGAATAGAGTAGGAATGGAATAGAATAATTATTTGCAATAATTTAGTTCAATAGAATAAAATAGTATATGATTCAAATCTCTATTGTAGGGGGATTCGAAATTTCTAAGGTAATTTCTTATTCCACCTAAGATCGGACTAGGCATTCAATGGGAGAGCTCGAAATGGCTATTCAGTAATTTTATGAAATAAGATCGTAATAAGTTATTCTATAAAATAATCATTCTATTAATCATATAGTCGCATTACTGTAGCACTCTAGAATATGATTATAATAGAATTCCTACTATAGTAAACCGAACACACTGCTGAAATCCTAACCTTTATTATTTTATTATTTTTTAGTTTTTTATTAACTTAAAAGATAAACATTTATTTTATCTTATGTTATAAAACAAAAATAAGTAAAAAGTTAATTAAAAAGTAAAATTCGATTTGACTTGAGTAATTGCAATTTTTTTAATTTGTGAATCGATGTATCAAATCAAACCCAATAAATGTATTACTGTTTGAACCAAAATCAAATCAAATTTCATAAGACATGAATTGAATATTACGGTTTGATCCATCTTTCTTATTGTGCCTAATACTAACAATTAAAGCCTGTTAATAAACTTACTCATGAGTCAAGATATAATTTAAAATTTTATATGAAAAGTGATTTGGGTCAAGTCAAACCAACCTGTATCACCAAAATTCAAACCCAGCATAATCAATATTGTATAGGCATCATGTGTATGTATATATATTAAAGACCTAAGGAAGAAAACGTTCTTTGAGCCAACCCTTTTGTGCCAACTCTAAGGACACTGTAATTCGTACCAACCAGGTTGCCGCTGAATGAAGCCCTAAGGATTTAATCT
>JBBYHO010000003.1:21938196-21960369 GCA_038382025.1 Adansonia gregorii | reverse complement strand
TCAGCACCTTATGAGAAGCTTATCGTAGTAAGCTTTCCCTAGTATTTTCCTTAAAACAGAACTTGAAGAAAGGCAGACTTGGCATGAATCACGAGGGAATAAGGCCAATTGGGCAATTAACCGTAAATTAAAGTAAAAATTAAAAAAAAAAAGGAAAAAAAAGACTTCCAAAAGCTTTAAAAGTATAGTCTTTGCATAAAGCTATCCATTTTTGGGTTAAGATGAAAGTCCACTTTCATAAAGGTGCGTGGAAAAGCATATAGCCAATTTACTTAATGATACTGCAAAACTAGAAGTATAAAAGGTTAATTACACAAACAACTTTCATATTATACCATTTTCAGAGTGTTTGAAAACAATTTTAGTTCAAATAAATATTTATATTATAATTTTATAAAACATATAAATATTTTGTATTAACATTATTAAATTTAATACCCAATTCAATTATAACATATGATAGTTTTTAAAATAATGATTTAATACTTTTATCATGTGCAATTTTATTAGATGTTAAATGCTATATCATCTATCTAACAACGATAGTACAAAGTACTTATGTTTTAATAAAATCATTGTATGAGTATCCATTCAAATAAAAATTTTCTTCAAATATTCAATTTAAAAAAAGTTGTATAATCAAAAACTATTTGCATAATTAACCCAAATATAAACTTAGTCCAACAACTATTTTCAAAAAACAACTTTCAAAGTATACTTGACTAGGTAGAAAAGTAAAAAGATAGATGAAGGAAAGTAAAAAAGTAAAAAGAAAATAAAATTTGAGTATCTTTGATTGGAAAAATAAATAAAAGGAAAAAAAATTTAAAAAATTATTATTTTTACATTTCTTAACAAAAATAAATCATTCCAAATTGAAAAGAAAAAAAGAAAAAAATGAGATTAGTGTGTATGATGTGTACATATTTATACGATTATTTATTATTTTTAAAAAAATTTTAATCTTAATTTTTAATAATTATAATGGTAAAATAATATATTTTTTATTTTTTTTCATATTTTTTTAATTATAGTAAGCAATTAGAAGAAAAAAATTATTTTTTCCACTTTTCTATCTTTTTCACAAAGAACTGTAATAAAAAAAAATACTTTTCATCCTTTTATATTTTTACTCCTCTAATTTTTTATTTTTTTCCAATTTTTTTACTTCTTCCATAGCAAAGCCTCACTGAAGTTTAAGTATAAACTTATATTACATTTCTTTATTACAGATAAAGACCTCTTTTACAAAAATTAAAAAAGACTACCATAAAAATTAGTTTCTGGCTAACCATCAGTTTAATATTTTTTACTCAGCTAATTAAGAAAAAATCAATGCAAAAAATGGTAAAAAAAAAAATTCAACCAAAGATTAGGAATGTGGCACAACATCACAGTCTGAAAAGTCTAAGCATGTATCAACACCCCCCCTTTTTTTGTCTTTTTCATGTTTTGTTATTTATTTATGTTAAAGTTTGATCTTTTCATAAAGCAACCTGCAATCAATTAAAGCAAAGCTACTTTTTATTTAAAAAATATCTCTGCCTATTTAAAACCAAAAATTAAAAAAAATAAAAATCAATTTAAACAGAAAAAAAAAAAACAACTTGTGGAGTGCGCATTGACTTAATCTAAGTCTACACACAATCTGCCAAATCTTTCCATGTCAACAAAATTGCCCCAGTTTGCTACAAATCTTAGCCATTACTTTTCTTCTCTCTGGCTAGAATTTTTTTTTTCAATTTTAATATTTAAAAATAAAAATAAAAATTTTATTTATTAAATAAAAAATAAATTATTTTATAATTTAATAATTATATAATATTTTAAATATAATTACAACCTAAAATAATAAACGGATAAAAACAAATGCATGGTACATCTATCAGCATCAAAGTCTAAAAGGTACCCATGTGTTGGATTCCATTTGGCTGTCGTCCTCCAATTCCAATCAGGAGCCCGGTGGCTTGATGCACCTCCCAACCCATCCAGTTGTTGGCTTGGGTCGGAGGCTCGACTCGAGCCATGAAAGAAAAAAAAAAAAAAAAGGTCCAGTTTTTGTTGACTGGTTCAGATCAGTGGGCGGGGAATGGAGATTGGCTGACCTCTAATTGGTGCATGCAGATTTCATGAAATTTCAGACCATATATTCATTTTCATCATGAAGTTGGCAATAAAAAAGAATCGATCTAATCCAAGTTTCTAAATTTTGATGTTATAGTTACTATGCATTATTTCATTATTTTTGTTTTTCCTATTTCTTGTACAAGATTGAATTTACAAAAAAAAAAAAGATTTTGGTATAATATTTCATTTTATTTCCAAACTGTTCAACATTTTATTACTATATTACAAATTAAACGGTATTTTTTTTAAAAAAAGAACATATATCATTTATAGATAATTCAAATTTATAACATTTTTAGTGCAAAAAATGATATTTGTCCTTTATTATATATTAATATTTATTAAATAAGTTTAATTGCCCCAAGTTGAAAATATAGCATTAGTAACAAAGAAAATTAAGTCAAGTTGTTGCAATAGTTATAAAAAAATTAAATAGGTTATTTTTAGGATCAGGTTAAGTCAAACCCGAAAGGCTCTGTCTTATTCTTCTAAAAATATTTAAAAAATTATTTTATATTAAAATTTATATATTTTTATAATTAAATTTTTACTATAATATATTTTTTTGCTTAAATAATAACACGGTTAAAGTTAAATAATTATCTTAAATTAAAATTTTTTTATTTAAAATTAAATTTTATTCTAATCAAATGTATCCAATCAAATGAATAACATAATTATTGAACAATTATACATGCATATCAAAATTAATTGCCAATTTATCTTTTTAACTAGACTTCCGCTACTTTTACCAAGGAAAAATAGAACGAACCGAAAGAAATACATCTAACTTACATTTATTCTTGAAATAATTTTCTTATTATTTCCTTGAATACAAATTCACCTTTAATTTTAAATATATAAATAAAGTGTAAAAAAAAAAAAAAACTTAAATTTAAAATTTTAGGGGCCATGATAATCCGGTGGAGGCAATCACACTCAATCATTTCCCAACAGCTTGGGACAAAAACCTCCGACAACCCCAGGCAGAAGCTTGCACGAAGCCGAACTTCGGACAGCGCTTAAGTCTGTCGAGAAAAACTCAAAAACTCACTTTAATTTAATTAACTAAAAATCATAATTAAATAATTTAATTAATTAAAAATTAATAATATAAACAGTTGAAAGTGAACCCAACAAATAACAGTATTATTTAAATATATAAATGTAATTAAATATATATAATAATATTAATAATATAATAATATAAAATAATATATAAATAAATATGTGTTATATATATAACTAATTATGTACTTAATATATTATATACCCAATGTCATATTTTCATATTCTCGGAAAGGGGTGACATACGAGCACTTGATTCCAGCCTAAAAGCTCAGTTTTTTTTTTCCCCTCTTTATTCTCCGTTGTCCCTTTAATCTTGCACGGTTTACCAAGGAAGAAACAGGTAGCGGAGATAAGTGGCGAGCTGAACTAGTTGTCAGCGGAGGAAGTATTTCAGACAATGGGGAACTTGCGTGGGAAATGGGTTGCCATTTTTGTTGTTCAAGCTTTGTTACTAGTTTCAGTGGCTTTGGTTTCTGCTCAGGGTTCTACGACTCCTCTTTGGCAGACTCTAAGTGGTGCGTTTCTCTCTGTAGATTCTGTCTTTTTTTTTTTTTTTTTTCTGTTTTTCTCTAAACTAATTAAATGATGAGAGAAAATATTTTCTTTTGGTTCTAGCTTTTTTTTCCTTCGTTTTTTAATTTTTAGTTGGCTGTCTGTGTGGTAATTCGGTCTATAAGATAGATAAAAGCGTTTAACATTAGCATTCATAGGCTAGCAGACAAAAAAAAATTGTAAAGTTCATCTCAGTTTAAACTTAAATTATTTGGATTCCTTTTGTAGGGAATGCACCCTTGATCATAGCACGTGGTGGATTTTCTGGAATATTTCCAGGCTCTAGTCTTGCGGCTTATAATTTGGCTTTGTCAAGCAGTTCCCCTGATGTGATCTTGTGGTGTGATGTGCAACTAACAAAAGATGCAGTTGGGATTTGCTTTCCTGATGTTAAGTTAGATAATAATTCTAATATTGCAGAAGTTTACAAGGATAAGCAGAAGACTTATACTGTTAATGGGGGTTCAATCGAAGGATGGTTTTCTGTTGATTACACTCTCCAGGATCTCGAAAATGTCGCTTGTAAGTTCAAATCACAATTTATCGTCTTTCTCTTTTTTCCTATCATCACCATAAACGTTCACGCTATTATTATTCATCACTTTTTTATTTGTTAGTCATTCTCATTATTATCGTTATCTTCACGAACTTTGCTTGATGGATGTGAGTTAATGAACTTTTGAGAGCAAGGCTTTAGTTTTAAATCACGAAACACTAACTTCTTATGAAAAACCCTTGTTTAAGCAATTCTGAATTCTGATATGCTTTTCCTAGCTGTGGGCTCGATATTATTACCTATTGAGGTTCAGCAATCCTCATGTCTTTTTTTTTTTCTTTTGATAAGTCTGTTGCTTGACTTTCTCTGAGATGTACTAGTAGTAAATTCCTCTCTGTTTTCTGCTATTTATTTTACGTCTGACATTCTAACGTGTCAGTTGTTTTTGGACAGTAAATCAAGGTGTCTATTCTCGAAGTAATAAGTTTGATGGCAATAAGTTTCCAATTATAACAGTTGAGGATATATATACACAGCTGAAACCACCTGGTTTTTGGTTGAATATTCAGGTGAAGGATTAATGAATGCTTAATAATGACGAATTAGTATAATTTTCCTGTTTTTGAATTTAATTGAATATATTTCAATTTTTGCAGTATGATGCATTCTATGCACAACACAAATTGAGTATGAGAAACTTTGTACTTTCTATAACTAGAAATGTGAATGTAACCGTTGACTATATCTCATCAACGGAGTTGGCTTTCTTGCAAAGTATTGCACCACTTTCCCAAAGAAACGCAACAAAACTTGTCTTCAAATTTCTAGGACAGAATGACTTGGAGCCTTCAACCAACAAGACTTATGGTTCTCTCTTAAAAAATCTCACATTTATAAGGACATTTGCCTCTGGAATCATCGTACCCAAGTCTTATATATGGCCTGAAGATGGAAGTTACTTGCTACCTTCTACCACTGTTGTCTTAGATGCTCACAAAGAAGGGCTAGAAGTTTTTGCATCGGACTTTTATAATGATGTTCCATTTAGCTTCAATTACTCCTATGATCCAGTGGCTGAGTATCTCCAGTTTGTTGACAATGGTAAATTTTCTGTTGATGGGGTGATATCCGACTTCCCAATAACTCCTTCAGCAGCTATAGGTAAATTATATGCCGGCTTCTATATGCAATGTCAATCCATCCTTGTATATTTCTTCGATTTGTTTTTTATATCTCATGCAATGATATTTACATTTTAACTTAGTATGATTATTGAAAGAAAGGTTATCTTATTTTTACCTGATACCATTATCTTTTGCTAAAAATGGATAAGAACATTTTCGTTGAGATGCTAACTTTTGTTTCATGCTGCAGATTGCTTTTCTCACCAAGGCAAAAATGCTTCAAAACAATGTATGTCATTATATAATGCTTGACTGAAGGATCTTATTTTTCTTGCCGAGAGTTAGTGGTAGCAATAGTGAGATACAAAGATAGCGTGTTTTAAGATAGCAACAATCGTTTTAAGGTTTATCATAACCTAATTTTCTTTCGTTTGTGTGCTACAGTGCACCTTTTGGTGATCTCAAAATATGGAGCAAGTGGAGACTTTCCTGGTTGTACTGACTGGGCATATTCAAAAGCAATAGAAGATGGTGTAGATGTTCTTGATTGTCCTGTTCAAATCACAAAGGATGGAATACCTATTTGCTTGGGCTCTATAAATCTGGTAGCTAACACAAAAGTTGTTCAAACAAGGTTTAGCAATCTTTCAACAACAATTCCAGAGATTATGCAAGCCAGTGGAATATTTACCTTCAACATGTCATGGAATGATATTAAAAGCTTGACTCGTAAGTTGAATTTAGTTCTTATATGCTTCTTCTTTATTGTACCAAACTTTTGCTTTGTTTTCCTTTTTCCTTTTTCCTTTTGGGTGAATGGGCTGTCATCTAGAATCTTTAATAGTTTTAGAAACATAACATGTTGAAAATAAAAGTTGTCCAACTTCGTAAAAAATGAAATTTGTATATTATTTTGAGCTTGTCTTTGTTATTCTTTGTGGATGCTCCTTGTGTTTCTTTTCCATGCTTGAAAGATTGTTCCAATAACCATGCTGATGAAGCATGGCCAAAAACCCTGCTTTATGAGATAATGTTTCCTTGCATATGGTACTTATATCAGTTTTATTTACTTTGCCTGTCTGTGCTTTAGTTGCTGAGGTTTAGCTGCCTTTTTGTTTCTTAAATAGATATACTTGGCAATAGTACTTTGTCCGCATCACTGTTTTGATCTGTCATTACTTCAATGTAGCTGCAATTGCAAGCCCACAGTCAGCTTACCAATTGTTTCGAAATCCAAGATTCCGAAATGCCGGGAAGTTCTTAACATTATCTGATTTTTTAACCATGGCAAAGAATGCTAGCTCTCTTTATGGTATCTTAATTGGCATAGAGGTCAGTTCTTGCGATTCTATATTTTTCCACTTCAAGTTTCAAGTTTCTTGCGTTGGAGTTGACTGCCATGATTTTTATTTAGTATTAACATTATTAAACCTAATGATTGAGGTAAAGAGGTTAGGCACTATGAATATTGGCTATGGTTATCAGCTTTTCCAGGGGCTACTGTTGGCATGGTATCGTAATTATTCTGAGACGTATCAGATTGAATCATAATTCTGACTATTGTGGCTGTGAGTTATGCCATGTCGAAATATATTGAGCTGAATGGTCAAGGAAAGATAAAAATATGGTTTAATATGAAGCTGCAAACCTTATGAACTTCTATTCTGTAGATACCTTGTTTACATCACTCTAAAATTCACTAATTCTGGGGTTTCCAGAAACTTGTCTCTTTAGTGAAAAAAAAAATACCATCTCCTGAAACTCTTATTTGCTTAAAATCCTCATTAATGATGATTGAGAGCTAGCTATATGTAGTGTGTCAAAAGGTTTCTTCCTTGATATCATAACAGCAATATTTATGGACATTGTTTACTTGTTTATTCCTTTCAGAATGCTCCTTACCTTGAAAAGCATGGATTTGCTGTTACCGATGCAGTGCTTACTGCCTTGAGTGTAGCTGGCTATGATAAACAGACTGCTCAGACAGTTATGATCCAGTCCACTAATAGCTCTGTTCTAAAGAAGTTCAAGGATAAAACCAACTACAAGCTTGTCTACTGGATTGATGAATTTATCCGTGATGTTGATGCTAAAACAGTTGATGACATCAAGAGATTTGCTAGCGCAGTGGTTGTCAACAAGGAATCTGTCTTTCCTACCAATATAGCATACCTCACCAGTATTACAGACGTTGTACCAACGCTACGAGCAGCTAATCTCTCTGTATATGTTCGAACCTTCAGTAATGAGTTCATATCTCAAGCATGGGACTTCTTCTCTGATGCAACTGTCGAAATCAATTCCTTCTGTGCTGAAGGTGGTATTAATGGTGTCATTACGGACTTCCCAAAGACATCTGATCGATATCGGAGTAAGTGCTTGCTGGTTGAATTTTGGCTCTATTTGCGATATGTTGAAACCAGAAAATTTTCATGAGGTTGAATTACCAGCCTCTTAATTTTATGTCAATCTTTTTTGTAGGGAACCGATGCTTGAACAGAGGTGATAAAACACCGGTTTATATGAGGCCCGTTAAGCCTGGCAGCCTTTTGCAACAAATGATACCTGCTGACTTGCCACCAGCTGAAGCTCCAAATCCCTACCTGACTGAGGCAGATGTTATTGAGCCCCCTTTGCCTTCTGCTGCTACCAAAACCCCAACTTCTAGTCCACCCGGTACTGCAGTCGCCCCAACAACATCACCAAATGGGCAGCCTAAACTTGCTCCTTCTGTATCATGCCGCTTGTGGTTATGCTTCTTGCTGTTTATTTACTGTTTTTGAAACTGTAGAAAGAGTCAGCCAGCTCTTGAAAACCATTTTGCCCACCTTTTCATTTTTCTCATTGCTTGGATCTGATGTTACAACAACCTTGGTGACTTGGTATAGCCAGTGGCATTTTAATGTTACGTTGACGATTTGTTTGTACTCATTCAGAGTTCTGTGGAGATGAAAATCATTAATTTACCAAATATTACAAATTAGGGTCACTGCAATTTTTTTGTGAAATCAGCTAGAAAGTAGAACACCAATGTAACTTGTACGTCAAGCACCCCAACTTAGGGGAGCTTATATGTTAGATCTTTGAAAAGATATCCTCTTCTTATACAACTGATTAGCGCAAAAGAACGCTAATTGAACTTCAATTGCAGGTCATAACCACAACAAATTCCAATGTTAACATATTTAATTACAAGTAGGTCGTTGGAACAATTATAATCTGAAAAATATAAGACCTGTAATTTAATCAAAACACTGAAATAGGTTGCGTTTATAAAGTTTAATAACATCTAACTTCAAATAAAAAAAATAATATTGTTGAATAGGAAACAACCCACTAGTTGACTTTCAAACTAAAAATTCAACAGCTAAAACAATTTTAGATGTTCGAAAAAGGTGAACGTAAGGCAAAAAAGGACATTCAGATATGAAAAATGAAACCTTAAGAGTCCAAAAATTTTAGGCAGCTCCCTTCCCCTTCTTTCTTTGGATCTTCTTCATGTAGAACTCCAGCTCCTTGCCCTCCAAGATATACCTGTCAAACCCATTTGACATCATATTAGACTACGGATGACGTTTAGCTAGTCTGATCAACAAAATAGTTGCTCCTGCGGATAAGGATTATGCATACAATAAAAAAAACCCGACATGACATACCCATCAGCACGGCCACACTGACCAGGCCGTGAAGAGATACAAGCCAACAACCGGCCACTACCAAATTGCTCCTCGATATGTGGGTCAAGCTTGCGATTCTGTTGACGCCTCTCCAGCTTCCTCAAGACATGGTTGCTCTTTTTCACCTCCTCAGTACCAGCTTCACCTTCCTATACACAAATGAAGTGAAACAATGTAAAATTGTAAACAGCAGTACCCACAGTCAAAGATTAAGGGAAAAATAACCACAGATTCATCATGCTTGCCCTGAAGTCTTACCTAACAATATAAACTGGATAGCTAAATAATTTATATTTTTTGGGAACCAAGTCGGAGAAGGTGCAGAAACCAACTAACATACATATGCTAGCACAATATTAATAAGTAATAACCTCTCAGATGCCCAGAGACAAACGTAATTGCAAGAACAAATCAGTTGTGACAAGTAAATACCATTCCATCCTATGTAAAAGGATTTATGCGAGTGAACCATATCAAGCTTCGATTTCCATTAGACCCAAGCTTTGAAAGAAAAACACAAACCCAAATGACCGTCACCTTTTTTTTAAGACAATTTCATCAAGAAGGAACTGATCTATTTAACCATTATAAACGTAACCAAAACATTTTTTTTTAAAAAAAACACCTTACCTCTCCTTCTTTCTTGGTTGCTGCTGCTGTTGCTGTTTTCTTCTTGCGACCAATGTCAACACCATACTGCTGGAGATACCACTGCTTGAATGGAGCAGCATCAACTTGAACAATAGCACTCTTCACCAGAGTTTGGGTAGGAACCAGCTCATTATTGGATGCATTGTACCCTACATCCAAAATTCTGGTCTTACGTGTCACACCTTCACTTCCCCACGAGTAATTACCAGTGTCCAGCCTCAGAGCACGCCACTTCACATTTCCACCACGAACCCTAATCCTCCTAACTGTCTTGTTGCTTGACAGCTTCGTGTTTGCAGGTTGCCTTCCAAGTTCGTACCTTTAAAAATAAACCACCAAGATTTAGAAAGAAAGATAAACTCAGATTGAATAAATCAAGGGAAACTAGAAAGGAAACTGCACAAGATCTCTGGCATATAAACAAACTAGAAAGGATAAACTTCTACAGTTATAAAATAAATAGCATAGTCTATGGTCATGATAAGCAATTTGAATCAATACCAATAAAACTCAATAAAAAAAACTCCAAGATTTTCATATGACAATAAAAAGAAGTAAATCTAAAAGTGAAGGCCGAAAGTAGAATATTAGGCCAAGTAAATTACAGGAAAAAAGCCCTTTTTTAAATAATTCTGAATAAACTTTCTGAGCAAAAATGATCAAGAAAAATAAAAACACATAAAAAAAAAAGGAAACAAAGGTTTAGCATATTACTTTCTCTTCTTCCTCTAAGCCTTCTTTTTGCCACCTGTGGCACGCCTCTTGTGCATTGAATCACGAGAAATACCTATAAAAAATAAATAAATAAACTCATTAAGCAGAAAATTACATGATTTAGAAGAGATCAATGACAAATTCAAGGAATTTGAGAAATACCCATTTCGGTTCAGGGAAAAGTTCAGAGCCTTGTGGAGTTTTTGACTTGAAGCAAGTCTCGAAAGCTAGGGTTTGAGGGTAACAATAGGCATTTACCTGAAGCCGGGACAAAACCCTACTCTTGGTGAATATATGCAGTTATGTGATAATTGGAGTGCGTTTATGCTAGGGAAATGGGCAAATTATCTGTTTCGGCCCAATAACATGATTGGGTTAGTGATTCAGTCCATTAAGGACCCAACTTCCATTGGATGCTTATTGCCGAGTGATATTTGAAATTTTAAAATAAAATTTATATATTTATGTGGTATAAAATTTGATAAACTGTTATGTTTATATTATTTTTATATTTTAATTATACTAAAAATATTATATATTTTATATAAATTTTGATATATTAATAATTTATTATTGCAAATTTAATGATATTAAGATATTTGTTTAAACTTAGCATTAGATAAATCCTAAAATATCTATCGTATTCTTTTATTTGAATAATGAATGTTAGTAAAAAAAAAAATGTTGAGACATGCAAAATATAGACAAGGGACTTCACTTGTTTCACAATTTATCTTTTAAATAATGGTATTTAATACATTTGAAGTTCGAATTTCACTAGCTAAAACTTTAAACCATTTTATAGCACTAAAAAGCCTAACATTTTGGTACCTATTACACAATTTTTAAAGAGAAAAGAAAGGGTTTCCTTATTCCTTTTGAAATTTCGCTCTTTATCTTTTTTCACATCAATACTGGCATTTTAACCAATAGAGTTAACTACCAAAAAAAAAAAAAAACATTCTTCTTAATGAAAACAAAGTATAAACAAATGGAGTCCTCATTTTTATTAATGTAAACATAGTAGTTCCAGTATCATCAAGATTTCTGGTGTATCAATACGAATCCTAATAATAAACGGATTCGTTCGTCGAATAAAAAGGGTTGATCCTAAATAAAGATAAAATGAAAATCATAGACATATGGATAAAAAATCCCACTTGTCTATGATGAACAAGTCATTCTAATAGTAGCGAGTGGACCAATAGCAATGAGGTTCAAAATGTGGTGGATTGGGAATATAGTGATCATAATAGCTGCTGCTGTTGTAATGGTCAATAGGCCGCTGAGCATACTGATAAGGGTACTGAAGATATGGATCACTTTCATAGTATCCATGGCTGCCACAGGTAATTGGCTTTCCAGTCTTTATCCAGGCAACGTCCAAACCTGATTTCCTCAACGTCTTCAGGATCGATGTGGAGTTTGCTCTGCCGGAAAGAAGAGCCATTCCTTGTTCTGCATCAATGGTGTAAGTTGCCCCTACACAATCATCGCAACCAATCCATCAGAGAAATGCAATCTGAACTTCAAATCCTAGTATGCGTGAACCTTTTTTATCCCCAAAAGGCGGACTGTGTTGTACCCAAAGAAAAGCTTTCCAATCAAAGAGGAATAAAAGTACCTTTGATTATCTTCAGAATTTTGGTCAGACTTTCATACCATCCTGGAGACTGGGGGTTAATTCTTAGACCAAAAGTCTAATTAGCCATTACCCCACCCCCCCAAAAAAAAAGACATTAGTCAAAAGTGATTTAAGTACTAAGTTGTATTAAAATTATTCAAATTATTAGCCTTAAAAAAAGGAGAAGAAGAAGAAGACGACACTAACCAAGTATTGTTCTGATGATGGTGATGATGTTGATGATGATGAAAACATGTTGATAAAGTACAAAAGAATATGTTTTTCTTAGTAGAAGGGTTAACTGGAAACAAGGAACAACGCGAGGCAATGAATTTATGGAATCTCAGGGCAAATATTTTATTGGATAAACTTAATTCTTACGTTTTCTTTCAATAAATTTTCATTTATTAAGACTAATAATTTGGAATCATTATAGCTAAGGAAAGAGATCATTAGGATATATGATTTTTCCCCCTGATTCTTTTCATAAAACTAAGAAAACGAGTTTTAATTAAGTCAATTTAATTGTGAATTTCAACTTTCCTCGGTTACAAACAAGATTAAATTCATATAATACTGTTTTTAAAATCTTGGAGAGATTTTCTCTAATTTATTGGTTTTTTTTTTCTCTTAGACGTGTTGATATTTTTGATATTTTCATCTTAAAATCTCTTATATTTACCATTTTTGCTGGGTTTTTTTGGGTTCATAATTATATTTATTTTGAACTCTCTTTCTTAGGTTAATAAGGTGCTTGTGATCATGATTGGATATCATTATCTCTATCACTATATTTTAAATTAATCAATCATGTAAAAAGCTTTTTTTTTTTTTTTACTTTATTAGTGCAAATGATTTACTAATTAAAACTTTCTTTGTAATAATGGCTGAAAATTAGGTTGGGAAATTCGGCCAATTTTACGCCTTCTTGACTTAAATTATTAACCTGCAGACTTTGAGCGTTAATTATGCGTAGATTATGTAACTCAAGAACTTCTCAAATTCTTCTTTGTGTTACAGAAAAATTACAAGCCACCTTGCATTTTGTTCAACAATGGATGCATATCTCCCGATTCACAGAGTAGGGTTCCAATCAAATCAAAATCGAAGATTACTTGACTCAAGCATAGCACAGATTGATCTGCTAGATTGGTAGACTATTTTGAGACATAGCTGGTTAAGTTAATTTGCAAGAAATTATCCTGTAGAGAGCTTAACTGATGCTTTAGATTGGATTTACGATTGAAACTTGCTTCGTCTCTTTACAAGAATGATTGATGCGTAACATTCTATAATGATACTCAAATCATTGACGAAAGATATTCTATATTCGAAGATCTAGATATTGTGTAAAAATGAAGTTCTATCTGCAAACATGAAACCTCATATTCTTCTTCATTTTACTGAAATCATGACTGTGTCCCCAGATTCGGAGATGAGTGTCGAACATGAGAATGTTTTTAGTGCTAGTATGTTAAACATTTTCCAATTTTTTTTTATCTATTCGAGGATGCTATTCTCATGTGAATATGTGTCGGATAAAGTGATAAATACAAATACTTTTGAAGAAATAAAGAGTCGAACAACATAAGAGAAGAAGAATATGTACTCCGTTCCATTTCAAACAAAATAGTGACAGTAGAAAAAAGACCTTCACCTGGTATAATCCAAGTACTACAGATGATAAGTACCAAGATCCTTATTAACTTGTAAAACAAGATAAAACATGACAATGTTGTGTGATAATTATATTCACACAATCGTGCACTGAGCTAGTTCATTGTCAAGAAAGTGTTGTGGCGGCAATGGCATAGGAGGACGGGGAAGATACTGAGAAGGTGGGGGACATGGATAAGGATGCTGCTGCAGCAGCTGGTGGTGGTGGTATTGGTGGTTAGCTTGCCAATGTCTTCCATTGGGATCATACAAAATATTATGGCAATGATATCTCCTTTCCGACGGGTGATTTGTTCCAGATTCAATACTGTACAATTGAGCATGTTTCCCTGCTTTTGCTAGCAGTTCAAGAATTTTTCCTGGGTCTACGTAACCAGAAACACGAGCCAAACCATTTGCGTCAATGGAGAAAGTAGCGCCTGACAGACAGAAAGAAGAAAAACAACAAAGGAAATGAATGATGGGACAATGTATCACTCATCAATGAAAATCATAAATAAGATCACTCAACTGAATCAAATACTAGAGTGTCAATTATTTGGGTTGTTAACCGGGACTTCAATTGTGGTAGTGAACTCATTGCTTTATCATGGTTGCAGATATAACAAACGCTAATGTGGCGAATATCAATTAAATATCAGCGATAAAAAAGCCAAAATCACAAATAATGAATACGACGTTATATTATGGTCATTATTTAAATCCTGATTTTTAAAATGATATACCTGGAATTCCCTCCAGGAATTTGATCATGGACTTTTCCCAACCTGGAATCTTAGTATCCACTTTAACAAAGACTGCAAAAGAAGGCAAAATGTAATAAACCAAAGTAATCAACATTTCAAAAGAAAAAGTTAAGGAGTAAAAAAAATCTGGTTTTTTGCTGTGTATGAAGATGATCCAGAGTCCATTGAAATTTGTTGGATAAAAATGAAAGGAACAAGGGAGGCTTTCTTGAGCAGATATGAGAAAGAAACGATAGTTTTTAACAGGTTTTTCTCTTTTTTTTTTTTTTTGGTGGGGGGGTGGAGGAAGAGATGAAGATTTGGTTTATATAAACAACTTGTTTAAATAAATCAACAGATTCGGGTTTGGAATTATCTTATAAAATAACTGCCAACTTATGTCTTATATGGTAATGAATCACAAAATCTTACCATAG
Source organism: Adansonia gregorii (assembly GCA_038382025.1). Taxonomy (NCBI): domain Eukaryota; kingdom Viridiplantae; phylum Streptophyta; class Magnoliopsida; order Malvales; family Malvaceae; genus Adansonia; species Adansonia gregorii. The sequence goes on along the minus strand of JBBYHO010000003.1, from coordinate 21,945,494 downwards.
GATGTTTGGCATATTAAATCAAATACGAAATTACCACTTCCTTTGCTGTACATGGAAATGAAACGAAAAATTTCACTCCAAATGACACCAAAAACATGCTAGTAAAGACAGCAAAACTGTTTCTCGCAGAAAATGAGAATGCTAGTAAAGACACCAAATGCCATTGCTGCACTGTGCTGGCCGCTGCTTGTTAAGTTAAGCCCTTCGACAATAAATGAGAATGCATGCCCCCAGTATGCCTGGGGAAAAAGTTTGTTCATATGTACTTATTTTACTGTCCAGTGTCACTCCTAATCTAAATTTTATTCATATGTACTTATTTCATTTGAATTCCTTTGTCTCATTCTATAATATTATTTCAAGCTACAATCATGGCTTTTGCAGAAATAAAGTTTGTTAGTACTTGAGATGTTAATTTTAAACTCTTGCTTTGGTCCCATGCGATAATAATGATATCTGTCTGCTTTATAATGTTTTACATCCATGTTTTTATTGTACACAATGCAAAGAAAAATCCTAAATTAAAATAAAGGAGAAATTTCTCTTCCACATTGATTTTCCTTTTTCAACTTTGGGTTATCATTAAAAGAAGTTGTCTTTCGCTCATCACTAGTTATTTGGATTTAGATCTAGAGCTAATACAATTAATTATAACTTAATTTATTTTTTAAAAAAATTAATTAACACAACTGGTTCTACACTATACTATTTTTTTCAATTAATCACTAAAATTTTTTTTTTGATCCAAATACTTAACCATATTATGATTCCGTTAAGTATATATATATATTTTATATTAATACTGTTAAATAAATATTAATTTAATATTTAATATTCAATCTAATTACGATTGTTGATTTTTTAAAACTAATAATATAATATTTTTTGTCATGTGTCATGAGAGTATTGTTGATTTAATTTTAGATTGGATTGGACAATATTAATTAAATTTGAATAAATTTAAATAAAAATATAATTTATTTATTTTTAATTAAATATTAATTTTAAATTTATTCGATTTAAAAAATAAAAATACAAATGTATCAAATAAATACATTAAAATCAACTTACTTAAACCAATTAAAATAATTAAATTTAATTAAATTTGATCGATTAATGGGATTTGTGTTTACCCCTAAAAACATAGCCAAAGCTTTCTCTTCTTTTGCTTGGGTTAAAGGAAAAAAATTGCAAAAAAAAAAAAAAGAAAAAAGCGAAGAAGTAATGATCATAACTACAATGATTGCTTTGACAAAATGGGTTTCCTTTTGAAATTTAAACCACCTTCGACATTAAAAAAAAAAAAAACTCACCTATAAAAGTTTAAAATAAAATTTAAATTCAAAACAAAAATACAAAGCAAAGTAGATTTCTGATATAATAAGAAATAATATAATATGAAAAAAAATAATATAAATTTAATATAAATAAATATATAAATGTATTATAATTATATAAAATAAATAATTAAATATTAAAATTTATATAAATATATATCTTAAATATAATTATAAATATAAAAAAATATAAATATATATAGGATTTTGACAGGTAGACAGACAGAAACAGATCCAATGTATCAAGTGAAGTCAAACTTTGTTCCTCTCTTCCGACAGCTATCTCCAACGCTCTTAACACACTTCCAACATTTTTAAAGTTTTCATTTTTAATTTAAGACAATCTAAAATCAAATATATATATATATATATATATATGTATATCCCTCCCTTCCCTCCATCTCCCTCCCTAGTTTCTCTTACAGGCAAATAAAAATCAAGTCCATTTTCACTCTTTTCTCTTTTCTGCCTTTTCTTCTTCTTTTGGTAAAGCTAATGGTAATGGAGGAACGGATATTAGCTGCTACTACTCAGCAGGATCTATCGGGTTCAGGTGGAGCTCGGTACAAGCTAGTGGCTCCAGCTAAGCTACCTATCTCGAGGTCGCCTCGTATTACCATCCCACCTGGCCTTAGTCCTTCTTCTTTCTTGGAGTCTCCTGTTCTTCTTTCTGATATTAAGGTTAGAGCTGATTTTTTTTTTTTTTTAGGTTGGAGCTGTTTTAGGTTATGTTTGTTTCCTGAGTAAATAGAGAAAAGTTGGTTACTGGTAAATTTTAGTTTTTTTTTTATTTAATTGACTCAGGGATTCAGCAATACGCGATTCAAAGTTTCGATTGTTATTTTTTTTTCAAAGTAGCTTTTTGTGGGCATTTCTCTTTTATTTAATATATTTGTTTTGGTTTAGTTGGCTAAGTTTTTAAATAGTGTGATTTGGATTTAGTTTTCAGATGCTTAAAGGAAAAAAATAGTAATGGGTCACTATATTTGTTTGCTTTTATTTTTGTACTCTTTAAAATGCTAGGTTTTATATTTGAAGTGGTTCATGATGTTGGGACCTTAAAAAAAAAGGATTCTAATGCTTTGTTCTTGGAAAGCGGACCTTAAATGCTAGTGATGAGGTTGAGTGGATCAACGGATTGATGCTACTTTAATGGCAATTGTTTGATTTAGATCAAAGGTTGGATGTTTGTTTAATATGTGGTGCAAGGAGGCAATGGAATGAATAGTGGAAAATAAAAAGTAGGTGGGTCAAGGCGAAGAGAAGAGACGCGATTGCCTGTGATTTAACGGAGGATATGACATCACAGAGAGTTGAATTTGCAAAAAGGAATATGTGTAGTGAAGCATAAGGAGTTGAGTAGGAGGTTTTACAGATTTATTTTCCATATCAGGTGTAGGGTTTGCTGGAAGTATATGAATATTTATTGAATGGATTTTGCATTTTAATTACCTTTAGTTGTTTTGTTATGGAATCTTGTCTTTTTCTCCGCTTAAGTTCTTTTTGCCCTAAATAAACCTGATAGAATTAGTTTGTTTAATCTTAGATCACCAGCCAGGTTTGAACTTTTTGTACTTTTTCATGCTGACGAGCGAAGTAGCTGGAAGTTTATCAGTTTTTCTTTTTTTTTTTTTGCTTGCTGGTTAAAGCAGTTTTGTAGAACTATCCTTAATAATTTGTTATTTTGCTTCCTGTTCTTTCCAGGCCGAGCCTTCACCAACTACTGGTTCTCTCGTTAAGCCTCAAGCAGCACATGCCTTTACTGCTTCTTCTACATATTCGGCGACTTCTGTGTGTTGTAGTGGTTTTGACGAAAGAAATCCTGGCTGCTTTGAGTTTAGACTGCATCCTATGGTAATTTCCTAGTATATATTAATGATGTTTCGAGATTGAAATGGAATAATATTTTCGTTTCTTGTTCCCCCCCCCCCTGACCTAGTGTTGTTAATGTACAATCATTTTATACGTAAATATAGCCATAGGTATATGATTAGGTGATCATCCAGAATCCTCATTTCATGTGAGTTTTGTTCTGCATCATTTTCTACTCTGCTATAAATCTTGCAATAGGCAAGTAATAAACGTAGAAGTAGGGCCATAATGCCTAAGGACTTCCTCGGCACACCTAGTTAACAGCCTGTTTTCTCTTCTTCTTCTATAAATTATTCAGTACTTATATCGTTATCTAAGTTCATTATATGCTACTGATTGAAAGTATAGTTTTCTAAAAGTTTTTGCTTATTCAAGGCTCCTTTGGATTTAAACCATCAGAGATGTGAACAATCTCTGCAGATTCAAGGTCAATACCAGGCCATACCAGTCAATTCATCAGCTTCAGTTAAGAATGAGATGGCTGGCTCCCCAAATGAGTTGGGTCTCTCAGTACTTGTTCCTACAGCTACTGCTGTGGCTAGTGCTCCGGTTGAAGTTGATATAGATGAATTAAACCAGACAGGGACCCCAAATAGTGGGATAGAGTCACGGCAGTTCGATCCTAGAGGAGGTGGCCCATCAGTGCCATCTGATGATGGGTACAGCTGGAGAAAGTATGGACTGAAATATGTTAAAGGAAGTGAATTTCCACGCAGTTATTACAAATGTACACATCCTAGTTGTGAAGTTAAGAAGCTATTTGAACAATCTCATGACGGACAGATAACGGAGATAATATACAAAGGTACTCATAATCATCCTAAACCTCAACCAGGCTGCCAGTACTCTTCTGGTAATAGCATATCTGGCCTGGAAGGAAGATCTGACAAGGTCTCATCATCTTTGGCTGGTAGAGATGGTAAGGGAAAAACTACACATTCAGTGTTATCTGTTGAGTATTTTTTTTATACTTATGAATTAATCTTTTCTTTTGCCCCATTTTAGACAAGTCATCTAGCATGTATGACCAGATGGCTCATAGTACTGAGCCAAATAGTGCTGCAGATCTATCTCCTGTCGCAGCTAGTAATGATAATGCGGATAAGGTTGATGATGATGATCCATTCTCAAAGCGAAGGTATTGTTATTGTTCAATAGAGGCTTTAACTCTTTCCTCTGGTTTTGTCTGCTGGGGAGGTGATAGTATCAAATTATGAGCAGGAAGATGGATGGTGGAATTGATATAACTCCTGTGGTGAAGCCTATCCGGGAACCACGGGTTGTTGTTCAGACTCTGAGCGAAGTTGATATACTGGATGATGGGTATCGATGGCGCAAATATGGGCAAAAAGTAGTGAGAGGAAATCCTAATCCTAGGTATATATCATTAAATCAATGATGATAGAATTACAATGCCATATATAGCAAGTCTTATCTTTTTATAAGCTCATCTGTTTCGACATATAGCTTCTTGAACACTGTATTGGTGGGCATAAATTCCATTGGAAGCATGTCGATTTTTGTGCCTTGTCATAAGTTAGAGAGCACAACTGAATGTTTGTAGGCTTTAGATTCAGTGTATGTCAAGTGTTATTTGTATCTTTTTGCTCATAGATTCATCAAATGCTGACTTCAAGGCATGCACCTTGGTGTCATGCGTGCATGACTACACTTGGTCATTTTCTTCTATTCTTTTATTTTATTATGATTTTGTACATTAATTTATAATGTTATATTTTGTTGCTTACTTTTTATGTAGGAGTTATTATAAGTGCACAAATGCTGGTTGCCCTGTTAGAAAACACGTTGAGAGGGCATCTCATGATCCGAAAGCTGTTATAACCACATATGAGGGAAAACACAATCATGATGTACCTACTGCGAGGACTAGCAGTCATGATACAGCAGGACCAGCTGCCATGAATGGGCCAGCAAGGTTTAGATCAGAAGAAAATGATGTCATTAGCCTTGATCTTGGTGTTGGGATTAGTTCTGCTCTGGAAAATGGTTTGAAGAAACATCAGCATTTCCGTTCTAAACTGGTCCAAAGCTACCTTCAGACTGGTGGTTCTAGTTTCAAATTTTTTGAAGCAACTCCTATGACAGCATATTATGGTCTTTTAAATGGCAGCATGAATCAGTATGGATCTATAGAAAATCCAAGTGAAGGTCGTTTTGTTGAAATTACACCCCTAAATCATGCTTATGCATTTCCAAAGAGCATGGGACGAATTCTAACAGGTCCATAAGCCTGCTAACAAAGGTGATGACAAGAAATAAAACGTGGACATGAATTCTTTTTTTTTTCCAATCTTTTTGGCTGGTAAAAGAGAAGGTTAGAATTGTTTTCTGAAAATGTGGATTGTTCTATATATGTAGAGAGTTTACTGTCTGAGCTGATTTTCTTAACTGCACTTACAAGCTGCCTTAGGTTGTCAATCACTGTTTGTATTAACTTTGGAGTTCATACAAAAGTGGAACTGATGCAGGTGTTATTTTCTATGTTACCAGGACTCAAGGTAAGTGTTAGATACAGTTATATGTCCGATATGAATATGTTTACCTTTTTTTTTCTAGCTTTTTCCGTATATTTAAATGATCATATCTCATGTCAATAGCTAAATATGTGTTGGACATTTATACTTTAAAAAAATAAAGAGTCCTAGAAATATAGGTTATTTTCTTACGGGAAAGTGTTGTAAATCAAGTTCTTGTAATGTAACTTGAAAGAATATAGGTTTTCCATCTTGCTTAACTTGCCAGGGAACTTGTTCTTAGTACAGTGTACACCTGTATTTTTGTTGACCATTGATTCTCAGATAATGTGCCTCAAACCAAAGCTTTGCTCAAACATTTTGATGGATGATTATCATACATTTATCTAAAAAAAAAAAAATGATTGCTAGAGGCATTGTCCGAGAACTTGAGATGTCCTCCAAACTCCAAATGGTTGACCAAACAAAGTGAAGAATCCAAGGCCAAGAAGATTTTGAGGTTGGATGTCCTGAGTGTTGATCCGATTGCAGACGAACTGTTCCTGGTCCTGGAATACAAAAGGACAAAAGATGCTATTAATTTCACTTGCTGTGGAATGCATTAACAGCTACTTTGTTTTTGATGCATGTCAATTGTGAACCATTTAGTCTAGGGAACGACATTTTTTAACAAAACCCATATGTAGTGGCGTTTATGCAAGTGTCTATATCACTTTTTTGTTCCCTTTAATAAGAGTCTTTTAGATTCTTTGGAACATGCTTTTTTTGTATGAAGGTAGATATAAAAAAAATCTGCGTGATGGAAATTATTTATAATTTTTTAATTAACTGTATCTTTAATAGTAAAAGAAAAAGACAATATCAGATTCTCTACTTCGTATTTGAGTATTCAACAGCAAATATGAATTTATAAAAAAATCATGCATATTGGGCAACAAAATAAAAGAAATTATATACTTTGTATGATAAACTAGATCACTTATTCAAATTTATTATCAAAATTATATATTTTAAACTTATTTGGGACATGGACAAAGACATATTGGCTCGAAGTGATCTTTCTTGTTATTACATTAGGTTGCCTTCCATTCCAGGGATCCCATCCCATTAAAGAAGATTCCAGCAGAGGTAGAGAAGGGTAAGAAGTGGTGGTCCACTTAAATCATTATCAAGAAAACATTTCTTCATGAATGAAATTCTTGTTTCTCGCAAACCATTAGCTTGTTGCCATTTTTAACATTTAGTAGGTAGGCATTATAGATGCACTGTTGATGGTATCCAAAACCCTTTAAATTCATCGGTTTGTCGTTTATTTTGGCAGGGAGGGGGGATTGTAGAAGCATACAGCCACGTTGTGGCTTATATCTCCACTTGAACCTAACCAAATTTTACCATCTCAAAACAACAAATTCATATGAACTCAACTGAAAGCTATATTTTGTCATTGACAATGTAACACAGCATAGCATATCATTTGCTATTTTTTGAGACTGTAGGATTCTATAAGTTTTAAGAAGTCTCTCTCTCTCTCTCTCTCTCTCTCTCTCTGGCTTTTTTAAGTTCACAACTTGTAAATAATCTGAGTTCAGAGGGA
>JBBYHO010000003.1:21924011-21938096 GCA_038382025.1 Adansonia gregorii | reverse complement strand
TCTCTCTCTCTCTCTCTCTCTCTCTCTCTCTGGCTTTTTTAAGTTCACAACTTGTAAATAATCTGAGTTCAGAGGGAGGAAAAAAGAAAGAAATGCAGGCAATTTGGGTGTAACTCAGCCAACTGATGTGATTGGCTGCCCAGAAAATAACTATAGGAAGAAAGGGTTTGATTCCATAAATCAGAAGTTGGATAAAGAGCCTGTTCATCCCTTGCTTTTCAGGCCAAATAATCCTAAGACACACTTCTATGCTAAGTTTTTGCTCACATTTCCTTCAACATATGTATCTTTTAAGGCTTCAAAGGTTTCTGCTGTTTGAAACAGTTCACAGCATAGCCATAGGTAAGAGCTTGATGACAGCTTAAAAAGAAATGGTTGGTTGTTGAGAGAAATATTTGCCCCATGTCATGGGATTTTGTACCTTTTTGCATGCAATCGTTCCAACCCTGCTATTTTTAATCAGAGCTCAACATTGGTGATCCATCAAGAAACATCATTGAGTTAATCTTTCAAAGAGCATCAATCGATCCTTCAAAGCCACCATGGAAGATCAAAAGGTTCCTGAGAGTGAAGAACTCGATAGAAGTTCTCGAAAGGTTCGAGAATTACAGGGAAAAAAGTCATGAAAAAAGCCTATGCGCAACATAGTAAGAGACATCCGAGAAGCATGATGGATGGAAACGAGCTGTTACTATTCTATGGCACTGCAATGGCCTGTTGCAGCAGAAAGCTGAAGTAACCCATGTGCGGGCTTTGTAAAGATCCCAATTGTCGAGCCTGCCAAGTAATTCATTCAAGATTTCACGTGGAATTTTCCAGGAAAAATTGGATCAGATTGAGTACAAGCAGTGAGGAAGTGAGTGACAGTATGGTTTCATTCAAGTTGAAGAACGAAGAGGACTGTTATAGTTTGCAGGGTTATTGCTGGGAGGATTGCCAATATTATTGACGGCGCACATGAAGTCTGATTCGATTGGACGTGAAGGGCCTCACTCCCAACTTTTTAATGTTTGATTGTGCAAACTCCGCGTGCTATACTTCCCTGTTTTCTCATAGTTCTTAACTGAAATGTGAACATTTTTCAGCCAAATGGCCCCAGAAACAAATGATAGTGTTTTTAAGTTTTAAGCACTTTTTAACTGGTTAAATAAGTTTATATATCAGTTATACATCTCAATAATATTTAGTGCTTTTGTATATTAGGTAATTCTTGACCTGTTAAAGGGCATAATAATCAAACAAATTTTATATTTGTCAGTTATAAAAACCCTTTCTGTAGTAGTGATTGCCAATTCAAGAAGTAAAATCTATAAACTGAAATATTATGTTTGTATCATAATTTGGTTAGAGATAAGAAAATAAAAATCATAGCAACAAGTGCTGATTTCATATTCAGAAGAATAAAACATAACCATGATTTCATAGAAAACATAACCATGAGTCTAACTCTAGCATAACATGCTTTATGACAGATTAAAAACAACACCACACAACAGTAAGTAAGGTGAAGAAACAGCTCCCACGGTGCTTTGTGCATATAAAAACAACAGTAAAACTAACAACACCTAATTTATTATTCCTTTTTCCAGGATCTGAGGAAAGGAAGTACTAGGCCTATTAATTGCACCACTGCTGCAGCCTCCTTCTGGCAGAAGATAGCCTTCTGAACCATCTGCGTCGAAAAAATTAGCACTTATTGAAGTTAATAGGAAAGATGGCATTAAACCGAGATCCAAACTAGGAAAACTGATAGATATTGCTTTGTAACTATGACCATCTTCTCAGTTTATTGATCTCCTGATGCATGATATCGAATTGAATTTAATGTTCGATGCTGAAAATAGAATGCTTCATAACTACTCAACCTGTCGTGTCTTCTCAGATTTGATAAGCCTCAGACTTCTCTAATAAGACTGTTCAGTCCTTAAGCAATGTTAGGCGGGAAAACAAACATAGATAGACATAAGTCTTTAACATGATGCACGGTATCGGATTGAGACACTTCTTGTTTAAAACAAAAATGAGAAGTATATGCTTTGATCTAACTCCAGAAGGTAAGTCATTCAAAATTTTCGGTGTAGAAGGAGCTAGATCATTGAAAGTCAGCAACAAATCGAGCTCTTAAGTGTCAGAAGATTCTACTATGTCAATTAAAATTACTACTTGTCAAAATGATACAATATCTGGTGCCTTGTGCTATATGCTTTGCAGATTGGGTGCTAGGGGTTTAATTATATGATTACGAAAAGGTTTCCACTCAAGCGTAGGACCTGCTGATTGTACCAGCATCAGAAAAGCTGTTGTGTTTGCTCTCATGGCAATGTAGGATACCTGGTGAAACTGTGTCACATGTTAAAGCAGGAAGCAAGTGACACAGCCAAGGACTGCAACGTTGCAGTTCAATGGAAATATGATCAATGCGCAGACTTGGTTCAAATCTAGAACTTCAGATATTCAGCTGAACTCTTCTGATCTAGCCATGACTCTTTGGTAATGACATATCCATTTGAACCCTCACTAACTTGGATATGTACGCGCGTTTAATTCAGAAAAGACAAATTACTTAAGGCTTCAATATATAGCTTGTAAACTTAATACTGAAATTCAATTGACCTCCACATGCGTAAACTTAATACTGAAATTCAGTTGACATTTACAAAACCTGGATTTTTCTATCTCAGTTACCTTTATGTAGTGCAAGAATCAATAAGTTTCATGATTCTATTGCGTAAAAAAGACTCTAAAAAGTGATCATCCTATGCTTTTTCTTGTCCGATTGTGTCCAAGATAGGTTATACCATAACATATGGCATCACTTAATGAAATTTCAGCTCAAATGCAACACTTGGTGATTGCTTTATTGTTTTGAAGCTGTCCGGTTGCTTTAAAGGCAATACAGAACAATGAATTCAAGTGCTGGGCACGTGTTAAATCATTACAGAACCGACAACCTAAATAACATAGCAATTCAATGAAAATTGGATCATAAGGGAATCTCTGATGATAATTCTGTTGCCAGCATATTCATGCAAATTTTCATAGTGCTGAATGATATAGAAGATCGATAACTGTACGTACCGATAATAATGCCTAATCCTGGTGGTAGTTGCTCATATAGTATTTAACAACATGAAAAGTCATCATCGTCAACATCGAAAAAAAACAGATGATGAATTATGCATGCAATACTATCTCATTATGGGGAGAAGTTTGGTTTAAAAACATCAGCAGGCATATCATCTGTCAATACAAGGCTAATCTAACAATTACCAACCTAGATTTCTACTAAAATGGAACTAATATAAACACTTTGAACTTACTAGATTCAGGAACTAGATGAACACTGATTCGACGTCAGCCAAGTTGGAGGAGGCCAGAACATGCCCAAATATTGCGGGCAAAATGCAAGAGGTGCACTAGAGCGATCAGTTAAGTTGGATAATCTGACCTTTGCATTCCTTAATTGCCTAAGTCTATCATTGACACTGTCTTCTTCATCACTTTCTCCATTATAAAGAGACTGAAATTTGTCTATTTCATCAACATAGATGATGCAGTTCCCATGGCAACCTTCGGAATCTTGGGGAGAAAAGAAAAATGAGCAATCAGTACTCACAAAAAACATGCGATTGCCGAAATCATTCACCTCCACCCATTCATACCTATTCTGATGATGATCACTAGGGATCCGTTTATAAACTTTGAATTTACCGGCACATGGACATTTTCAACTTCATTAACAAAACCATTAATTCTTCTATCATAATGAACTTCACCATGAAAAGTATAGAAGTCTCTAACAACGATGTAAAGATGGTCACATGACTCAAGGAAATATCTTTCATCCTTCCAGACCTTTTGTTCCAGAGGTGAGTATATCTCGTCCAGGGAAAAATAGTTCTCATCAAGCCCCGAGGTAACTCCATAAGATCAACAGTGGAGAACTTCCCCTTGAAGCTGGTGATGTCGCAATACGGAACATCAGAATCAAGCAAACACCATTGAATATCATTATCAACACACATCTGGCACAAGTTTCATCTTTTGATAGCAACAACCACAAAACTCGAATCAAAATTTGAAGCAAGCTTTATCTTACAAATCCAGGGATTGTCCTAAATGGAGTCAGCATCAGCATCGTCCTTTATCCTTCTATTACTAAAAGCCCTTGTCATGTCCATTGAGATGGTTTAGCTCCCCAGGGAAGGAAGCAGGCATTTTCTTGATTGGATGTTGTGAAAACAGGTTCAACACACGAAACTTGTTGACTTGCTTCTTTTCTTCAACCCTGATGTACCAGCTTTTGTTGTTAGCATGAGTTATCAAAACCTGGTCCGATGTGCTAAACTGTTGTTTGTGATATGAGAAAGGAAGCAAGAGGCTTGGTAGGATGATTAACAAGAAAGTAGACTTCAACTGGCAATGCAGGAGATTTTGTTGGCACAGGAATAGAACTTCTCCAGGAGTTGGATACAACTCGAAAATGAAGAACATCTATGCGAGTGTCAAGGCATCTAGGAATGGAAGAGAGGAGTTCCATTGGAAGTTCAGACCAACTGGATAGACAAGCAGCCATTTCTTCCTTGATGGGGAAAGCCTGGAAATCAACTTTGATTGTTATGGGTTAGCTAGAAGGACAGCGGAGGTTTCTATGAGACTTTCATCTCTTCCACGTTACAACTTTGATATATAGTAGAAAAAAGACCTGGAATCTGCCCCGTATGTTGCTTACATTGCCTGTTCTGTTTTCAGGCTATTGCCTCTGTGTCAGCCTGTCTTAAAGCCAGCTTTGGGAGTAAGCGAAGTAATTTGGGGGGGAAAATGGAAATAATCTTAATCTCAAAATCTTAATAACTTCATCCTTCAAAAGCATTGGACTGAGAATCGAAAATTCATGGTCTTCTAGATCCATTTTTTTCTGGTTTTTCACCAACAGCATTTGCTATGCGCGGGCCAACAGAAGAATATCAAAATTTTCCCGTATTTATATGTCAAGACTCAAGACGGTATGTCAATGTCTAATTTGAACTATCATATATGTGATATAGCAAAAGAATATTGAGCTTGGAAGGTAATCAAAAGAATGACAATGCCAGCCATGGTGGGGGGGACAAATTTTAATGCCTTGAAACTGGAGGAATCTGATTTATTATACTTCCCTTTTCAATGATTAGCAAGTATTGATAATGCGAACAAAAAGTAATGCTTCTCTTCCTAGCCAGCCGCAATGTTAAAACTAAAGCACATGTTCCAGAAATCGTATTCTATATGTTTCGCTGGTTCAGATACTTGGCTTTCAAGTTTCAACTTCTTTATACGCAGAAATTACATGCCTGAAAACTGAAGCATACAACGAAAAATATGTACTTAGCTTGAAAATTTAATTCGAGGTAGTTTTATCCTATGTTACCTAGATTCTTCATTTCTCCTAAGTTTTTATGTCAAACTTTATATATCCTAAGCATATATTTAGATATTGGTATGAGGATTAATCCTTCAAATATATAAAAAATTTAGAAAAAAGTAAATATAATCATGTTGGATATCTACTCATCTCTAACACTTAATTGAGTCCAGAGAACATAAATTTTAACCGGTAAAGAATCTTTTCCACACCCAGAGCATTTAAAATAATAATTGTCCCTCAAAACAAGTCCTGAAGCCCCACATTCTTCACTCTTCTTTGTGCAATCTACAACCAATTAGATGAGACCGAAACATAATTCAAACACATGCTTGAACATGCACAAGAAAACTTGCAACGCATGCATAATAAACATACATGCATGCATGCATATATACATATATATTTATATGTATTCTAAATCCCCATTATTAATTAATCCATGTAAAAATACAGCTGGTACATTTAATTGTGCATTAAATAGAATGGTTTACCAATTTAAGTCAAAATTCCAAGTTTTTCTTTTAACTTTCAGCTTATTAAAGGAGGTTATTTTCAGCAAATGGTTTTAGAAGAACTAGCCAAATAAGGAATTAAGTAATGATTTAAAATTTAGTTGCAATTCTTTTGCAGAATTCAACCCCTGCAACAATGATAGGGGTAAATCCAGCTGCCGAAAAACATTAACAAAAATTTATGGAAGTTTCAAAGAGTTCATTAAGAGATTGAACTCAGCCTCTTTTTTGTGTTGGGAAACGGTAGCAATCGAAGAAGATGTTCTTCAGATGATAGCAAATGTTCTTCAAATGTTCATGTTCTGCAGATTTCTCACGTTAGAAGTGGCGATATAAATTGCATTCATGGATGCGTCTTCGATTTGTGTTATATTTATTGGATTATAGACATAGTGGATGCTATCATATTATCATAATTGACAATAAATATCAAAGATAAAAATCAAATCGTAAAATAAAAATTATAATGCTACAATAGGACCACTATCTAAATCACATATCACAAGACCGACAAAATGTGCGGCTAGCTGGGTGGCAAGGAAGACTAGAACGAGATGTTATTCCATTGACTGGTTTGTCCACTCACCAACTGTAACTGTTAAATGTGGTTTGAAATAAAAACGTGGCTAGATTTAATCAGAGGTGAACTCAAGCCAAAAAATATATATTTTTCAATTCATCAAAATTCGATTTAAATAAAAATTTAAAACTTTGAATCTACGAAATTAGAATTCAAATAATGGGAAAATCAAATGGATCGAGGCCTTGCAGATTAACATTAGCATCTGAACCGAAGTATAGACAAAGAGTTGGACAGTGATTTTTATACTTCGGAAGAGCAGATTTTAGTTGGCTTTAATTGGGCATATGTAGATTTTGACCCAATCAAAGCCAGCACAGAAAGATTTTTAGAAACTAAAAGAAGAAACCCACCTTCGTGAGAGCAAGGAAAAGGAGGCGGTAACGATACGCTTCTTATTCTGTTACAATTGTTTTAAACTTCCTTCTTGCGATCTGTGATTTCTTAACAAATCCTTCTTTCTCCTTAGATCTTTTCGTCCATAAATTCCTCCTTCCATTTGATCTGCAGTTTCTTCAAAAGAGCTGTAGGCCGCTCAATACGACGGCACCGGTTAGTCTTTTATGGTTTCGGTAGGACACTGTGAGGATTTTTCTTTTTTGGGGAATGGTGGTTTTGGGTTTTAAAAAAGAATAGTTTTTAGTCAATACTGAAGCTAAGTTGGCGTAAACGAATTGAATTTGGAGTATTGATTGAAATTCAGTAAATGAATAGTTTTGAATATGGATTGTTTTAGTGGAATTCAGATTGGTGTTGAATTAAAAGAGTTTAGTTTTGTGGAAATTAGTTGGAATTGGATTTTGATTGTCGTAGAGTGTTCTGGAAGCTTCTGTTGATTGTTAATATATGTATTAAGATTGAATGCTTGAAACTCTATAATATTTGACAAAAGGAAGAAATCCGAGTCTTTCAAGTTTAATTATGTAATATGTGATCTTTAAATCATCATATTTGTAGCTTTTTGCTAGTTGGAAGTGATCAATGCAGATTATACTTTTCCTGGCAGGTTTAACTGTGAGAGATTACTCTTAAGTGGTAGAAGTAGTCATATTATTGAAAATCCTGGGGACACAAAACCCTGGTTATCCGAATTTTCCCGTGAGACATCCCTCTACCCCTTTTGCTTCTGCTTCTCCAACTATGATACCTTTTTCATCATCCGGTTCTATGGTGGGATCCGAAGCCAGCAATTTTAGACCTACTTCACCAGGTGCTCCCCCAATTGTGATGCCTTTCTCATCAGTTGGACCTAGCCTGCCTGCTGGTTCTAGCGGTCCACCAGTTCCATCTCCACCCATAACATCTGTTCTACCTGCTGGGGGATCTTATAAGCGATTTCCAGCACCACCTTTTCCTTCAACAGCTCAAACACCCCCTATACGTGCACCAACTGTGAGGCAGCCAGCATTTCAACCCCTTGCAAGTCAAGTATCAGCCCCACCTGTTTCTTTCCCCCCTCAGTCACAAGTACCACCCGTCCCAGTGGGATGTTCACCACAGACTGCAAATTTTTCGCCATCTAATGTGAATGTTCCTCAACCTCCATCAGGTTCATTGTTCTCAGGGCCTAGACCCAATTTTCAGCCAACCTTTCTCCCTCCAGATTCATCTTATTCTGCTACCAAACCCACTTTCCGGCCACCTTTTCCTGGGTATCCAAGCAAGCAGCCTGCAGTTTCACAAGCACCTTCATGTTTTCCTGCTCAGCAAGGAACTTTTATGCCTCCTCCACCAGCTTCATCTTCTCCCTTGTCTAGTCAGCAAGGAAGTTATGTTCCTCCCCCACCAGTAGCAGCTCCCTTGGGCTACCAATCAAGGGACCAAATGCAACATGCTGGCTCTGCACCTCCTATTGGCGGGATCCAAAGCTTGACAGAAGATTTTAGTTCACTTACTCTTGCATCTATGCCTGGATCAATTGAGCCAGGAATCGATTATAGAACACTTCCTAGGCCATTGGATTGTGATGTTGAGCCAAGTTCTTTCATTGAGATGTATCCTATGAATTGCAATCCTAGATACCTACGGCTTACTGCAGGTGCTATACCAACTTCCCAGTCTTTAGTTTCAAGATGGCATTTGCCTCTTGGAGCAATTGTTTGTCCTCTTGCAGAGGCTCCTGAAGGGGTAAGTGTTGCAAGAATCAATAATAATTTACTTTTAGGTGTACAATAACTGCATTTTGTTGAAGACTCATGTTTTTCCTGTGAATTACTTTTTTTCCCTATTCAGGAGGAAGTGCCAGTGATTAATTTCGCTTCAACTGGTATTTTTCGTTGTAGAAGATGTCGCACTTATGTAAATCCCTATGTCACTTTTACAGATGCTGGAAGAAAGTGGCGCTGCAACATCTGCTCTTTACTAAATGATGGTAAACTCAGCCAAGTTAGGAAGCAAAGATAATGGTTGAAAGTGAAATTAGTTACATCATGTTTTTTTTTTTTCCCTAATCGTGGCTAACGTGTATGAAATCCTTTTCCATGCTGTTAATTTTTTTATCTGTTATCAGCACTAGCTTTTCTATTTGGAATGTCCAAAACATTGAAGTGCAATGGGCTCATCCTTCATTTATATAGATTTGCTTTAACAGTATGTGTCAGTTTTGTGCAAGCTTGCTTGTTTTGGGTATGCATCTTACATTTACTTTGAACTATCTCAATCCAATGGTAAAGGGAAAAATGAAAATTTTATTTTATTTTTTAATTGAGTTAATGTTGGATGTAAATGGTATTGAACCTAGCATGTTAACCAACTGTTCTTTATTGCAATGTAATTTTTATTTATTTTTCAGTTGTATCCAATTGGTTGTCTTGCATGGCAGACTTTGATCTTTTTTCCTGGTAATAGTTGGAATTGCAAAGTGTATGTGCTTATTTGATTCAACTTCCATTTTCAGTTCCTGGTGAATATTTTGCCAACTTGGATGTCACTGGCAGAAGAATTGATTTGGATCAGCGGCCTGAGCTTCTAAAAGGCAGTGTGGAATTTGTTGCACCAGCTGAATACATGGTGCGGCCACCAATGCCGCCACTATATTTCTTTCTCATTGATGTTTCAATATCTGCAGTAAGAAGTGGCATGATTGAGGTAAGCACTTCCTTTAAAGCTATTAATATTGCAATGTGAAATCATGCTTGACCAGGCTGCTCTTCTTCTTTTTTTTCTTTCCCCTGTTCAGCTATTAGTGCTCAATATCATAGCTTTGCAGATATTCTATATAAAATGCTGGCTTGAGTTATCTAGTGTTTGCGTATTATATATTTTTGCTGTTTGAAAGTGGTAGATGGTCTGGCTTTGCTCTCTTAACATGTCAATAAAGTAAGTTTGCAAGATCATTTTGCCATGTTATGGCATCAGTAGATAGAAAAGAAATATGTGAATTAGCCTTGCTGCTCTCATTACAGGGTGTCTGACACTTTAAGACTTGTGTAGATGATTGTTTATCCAGATTGTTATCCGCATTGCTGGATTGTAGTTGATTAAGTAAATTATTTTGTCTGCATACTTTCTGCTCTGGCCCTGTGGTGATAAAAAAGTGCCTTGATAGGCTATGCTGCTCTTTTCTGTGTATCTCATTGTTATATATGCATGTTAATGGTTTCTGCTGTCTTACAACATATCTGTATAGGTTGTTGCTCAAACTATCCGTTCATGTTTGGATGAGCTGCCTGGCTTCCCCAGAACACAGATTGGTTTCATTACTTTTGATAGCACAATTCATTTTTACAACATGAAGGCAAGTGAGTTTTGAGATAAGCAGAAAAGTTTTTCTGAGATGCCTCAAATTTTCTCCATTTCAGCCCAAGTACTTCCAAAATAACTTTTGGATTTTGTCTGTGCAGTCATCTCTTACACAGCCTCAAATGATGGTAGTTTCAGATCTGGATGATATATTTGTCCCATTGCCAGATGATCTCCTTGTCAACTTATCAGAATCAAGAAATGTGGTTGAAACATTCCTGGATAGCTTGCCATCTATGTTCCAGGACAATATGAATGTGGAATCTGCTTTTGGTCCTGCACTTAAGGCAGCATTCATGGCTATGGTGTGTTGTTTTCTCCATCATTTCTACTATGAGCTTGTGCCAACGATGAGATTCCTTTTAGTTTCTTGGTGATGACTGTATTGCATAATAGTTGTTCGACCACCTCTTTATTGCAGAGTCAACTTGGAGGAAAGTTGCTAATTTTCCAGAACACATTGCCTTCCCTGGGAGTTGGGCGCTTGAAGTTGCGTGGAGATGATCTTCGTGTGTATGGAACTGATAAGGAGCATATATTGAGATTACCAGAAGATCCCTTCTACAAGCAAATGGCTGCTGATCTTGCAAAGTACCAGATAGGGGTTAATGTTTATGCTTTCAGTGACAAATACACTGACATAGCTTCCTTAGGTACAAAAATGCCTGTCCTCCTTTTTGACTTCTGGATTAAAAATGATATTGAAGTTTAGAGGAGCTTTTAATGATGCTTGATGTCTCTTTTATGTATAATAATGTAGGAACCCTGGCAAAATATACTGGAGGTCAAGTATATTATTATCCGAGCTTCCAATCAGGCATTCATGGTGAGAAGCTGAGGCATGAATTAGCTAGAGATCTCACTAGGGAGACAGCCTGGGAAGCAGTAATGCGAATAAGATGTGGAAAAGGTCTGCTGATTCTCTTTGCTTATTTGAATCTCCTCGTAGCCCAATGCTATTAAGCCATAATTCCAATGTACTTGGTTAACTACATGATTTTTTCCCCTTCAATCTATTCGTTGACATGGGCTAATGGTTATAGAAAGCGCTATTTAAATATTTTTGTTCTCTTCCCCTACGATTTTGTGATAACAAAGCAGTTGATCCATGTTATTCGTACTTGCACCAGGAATTCGATTTACATCTTACCATGGGAACTTTATGCTGAGGTCTACAGATTTATTAGCACTTCCTGCTCTAGATTGTGATAAAGCATATGCAATGCAGTTATCCCTTGAGGAGACACTGCTGACAACTCAGACAGTATATTTCCAAGTTGCTTTACTGTATCCTTTAAGTGGGTCGATTTACTGTATAACTTTTAATTTATTGGTTTATCCCTTGTTGCTAAAACTGGTTGGGTTATTTTTCAAAGTGGGAAGGATATGTGTTACTGATATTTCTTTAACAATTTAAAGATACACTGCATCCTGCGGAGAGAGGCGCATCAGAGTGCATACGGCGGCTGCCCCTATTGTTACGGATCTAG
Source organism: Adansonia gregorii (assembly GCA_038382025.1). Taxonomy (NCBI): domain Eukaryota; kingdom Viridiplantae; phylum Streptophyta; class Magnoliopsida; order Malvales; family Malvaceae; genus Adansonia; species Adansonia gregorii. The sequence goes on along the minus strand of JBBYHO010000003.1, from coordinate 21,926,366 downwards.
GCGAGATGTATCGCTGGGCTGATACTGGTGCCATTGTTTCTTTGCTTTGTAGATTAGGTAAAGTTAAACAAAGCCCTGTGAAAGAGACGCTATTTGTTTTGGTGGATCTTAATTTCAGATGGTCCTAACATTTTCTAATCAACTAATGTTTTGCAGCAGTCGAGAAAACTTTGACCAATAAACTTGAAGATGCTAGAAATTACTTGCAACTAAGGATTGTAAAAGCACTCAGAGAATACCGCAATCTCTATGCTGTGCAGCATCGCTTGGGAGCTAGGATGATTTATCCAGATTCTCTGAAGTTTTTGTGTTTGTACGGATTAGCATTCTCTAAATCAGTACCTCTAAAAGGAGGATATGCTGATGCTCAGCTTGATGAACGCTGTGCAGCAGGTTTCACCATGATGGCATTACCTGTAAAAAAGTTGTTGAAGCTTTTATATCCTAGCTTGATTCGAATTGATGAGCATCTTTTGAAGGTTAAAGCTTTTGACTTTCTGAACATTTTTCAATAAAGATGCAGATTTTGCAAACTGAACATCTTTTCTGTCTCATATTTGCAGCCATCTGCTGAAGCTGATGATTTCAAAAACATCATGAAGAGATTGCCTTTGGTTGCAGAATGCTTAGATTCAAGAGGCCTTTATATATATGATGATGGCTTCCGTTTTGTTATATGGTTTGGTAGAATGCTTTCACCTGATATAGCTAGGAATTTACTTGGGACAGACTTTGCAGCAGAATTGTCAAAGGTACAATCCTTGTTAATGAAGCTATTCTTGCTGTGACAAGATTGTTGAGTACCATACATGTTTCATCTGCTTCCATTTTATGCATAAAGGAAACTGATATTGTTGTTGGTATTCAATATACATACATAGGATTTGCTTCAAGTGCTGACCTTATTGATATATAAAATCTGTCTTGAGTAGAATGTGTCTATACGTGTAATAAGTAAAAATTTGGAGTGGTCTATTAAACAGTTTCTAAATATCTATAATGAATGTCAGCTGCAACAATAACTGTGGCAATGTAATCTTGCTACTGAATATAATTTGCTCGTTTTGATGGTTATTTAGCATATCGGAACCTTATTTGCATGTGCATTTTTTTCTGCATGGTAATGTTATTGAAGTTAATATGTTCCTTGACCTGTCCTCAACCCGCTGCACCGTGATGAGGTTGTACTTGATTCACCTGGTTCTTTATCTTTTGTAATCAGGTTGCCCTTAGTGAGCATGATAATGAAATGTCAAGAAGGCTAATGAGAATATTGAAGAAATTAAGAGAGAGTGACCCTTCATATTATCAACTTTCTTATCTTGTAAGACAAGGTGAGCAACCCGGGGAAGGTTTGCTGCTTCTTCTAAATCTTCTTGAGGATCAGATTGGTGGTACCGGTGGGTATGTTGATTGGATAATGCAAATACACCGGCAAGTCCAGCAAAATGCATGATAGACAGGTAATTTTATAGGTTGCTAAATTTCATCCGGTCCTTTTGAGTTTAAATACAATTATTACTCCTTGAATTTGGGATATTTTTAATCTAGTTTTAGGTGGAGAAAAGCAGTTTTTCAAGTAAGCGAAAAACAGTGTCGTAATAGTTCTTTATTCATTCCCTTGATTTGGGCCACATATATGGTCTCATTCAACCTCAGAGTTACCAGTATCAAGTTAGGGGTTTCCTTTTATGGAAAATGTTACTTGAAATGCGACCATGACTTTGCTTTTGCTTCTGACGACTTCAATTCCACAGCGGTTTATCATCTTACTGATCTATTCCCATCCCTGACGTGTATCAAATGTCGTTAATTCATTATCAATATTCAGCTGCGGGTTCCTTTCAAATCTTGGGTGCTGAGATGGAACAGATTACCTAGACGATTTTGAGTAAACAAATTTTTTTTTGGTTGATTACATGATCCGATAACTAGGGGATGATGTATTGCCACTGGTTTCATATTTAAAGAGCAAAACATGTTAAATTTTTGTCTGTGAGAGTTAAAACCATTGCCAGCAATTTTGGTGTCATAATTTTATTTTTCTTTTTAGGGTTTCAAATCTTGGGGTTTTGTTTAGAAAGAGGTGTTAACAATTGCCAAAGCATTGGTTGGATATTGTCCGATATTTAATAGACTTTGGAATTTAAAATGCTGTGTTTTATTTTCTTATTTCTTGGCAATTCAACAAGCCCCTAAAGCTGGAAATTTTAATTTGGGAAGAAGCATATTGCATCACTTTGAAAGGGTGATTCACTCTCGTTGCGAGGCCATGCGTATAAAAGCCATAATCAAATTGGCTAAACTATCAAATGATGCCCCAGAACATAATATATATATATATATATATATATA
>JBBYHO010000003.1:21879157-21923911 GCA_038382025.1 Adansonia gregorii | reverse complement strand
ATAAAAGCCATAATCAAATTGGCTAAACTATCAAATGATGCCCCAGAACATAATATATATATATATATATATATATAGAGCCAAACCAGATCGATTCCGGGGAATATTATTGCTGGTTATAGTTCTAATTGCAAATTTGGGTAATCATAATCCCCTCATTGTTTGTTGAAATGAATGGAGGATTGAGGATTAGTGCTAACATGTTAAATTTCATCCATGGATAGTGTTGGAGATTTTTGAGTGCATTATCATTGTTGAGACTGATAAGGAGGGGACTTGTTAGTTGTGGTAACATGCTATTGCTATGCTATCTAGAAGAGAAAGAGAAAGAGCGTGCCAAGCAATTGGGTTACTTTTTGTTGTTGATTTGGTGGGTGTTATTGCTGTGCTCGTGGAGTTGCTTTGAGTCGGAGAAGTTGCCATAAAACTTGTAGCACGCTGGCAGGCAGCCTGACTGGCAATCGGGGTTTAAAGCCTTTGATCTCCAGAAGCTTTAGTTATTAGTTGTTATTCCTCTCCGTACCGGGCAATTAGTAATTCTTTTCCTGCGAAATTATCAACGTTGCCTTGCCACCCATGTTTTGTTTTAATCCGAATCTGCCAACTCCCTTTTGTGTTGTATGGTATTGTATGTTCCCAAATGATAAACAATTTAGAGCCCAGCCCAGCGCTTGTTTTTTCCATGTACCTTAGCACTCACCCGTGATTCGTTAACAGGAATTGAATCTTCTATATCCACAACAAATAGCAAGCAGATGGATTTTTATTGTGAACTGTTTGCAGCACCCTTGATATTTGAGGTTTCACACGTGTAAGGAAAAAAAAAGGCCTGAAAATTTTGCATCACTATTTTATATCTTTATAGTGATTTTGGTTGTCTAAAAGTTAGATATGAGACATGTAGACTACGACACTGGGTAGGCTGATGGTAGAATGAATTTAAATTTAAAAATTTATTTAAAAAATTTTAAATTTGAATTTAAATAAAATTTAATTTGATTTAAAAGTTAATAGTTTAGATTTAAAAAATATTGAATTGAAAATAGTTTGAATCTAAAAGAATCTGAATCTAAAATTATCTAAACTCCAAAAAACTTGAACCTAAACTCAACCTGAACTCGAACCTAAATTTAATACTAAAAATAAATATAAAAAAATTATAATTAAATAATTTTTTATAAATAAAAAATTTTAATTATGAATTTTATTTTAATATTATTTTAATAATTTAATTAAATATTAAAATTTAATTTATATTTTAAATATGATTAAACTTATTTATGGATTAGGTTGGATTGCAATCTAAATTTTTTTAAAATTTCAAGCCTAAGCCCTTCTTTAACGTGCTTAGACCTGCCTATTTAAATTAAAATTACTGTTTATCATATTAAAGAATATTTTTTTATTAATATTATATATTTTATAATTAAATTTAAATAAAATATATTAATTTAAAATTACTATCTTAAGCCTAGTCGAGCTGGTCTAATATAAAACTATGAGAACCTAGGCTCCTAATTGGGTTAGGTTGGTAGCCCGATCTTTAAACAGGTCTATATATGATAAAATATTAATTTATCAAAAAGTAAATCGTATCATGAGTTTTGAAAACGTTATCACTAAAGTATATTATCCATTTATCATATTTTTTAAAATTTTATTAGGTAAACTCATTAAATGTTGAAAGCTTGTGTATGTTAATAGTAAAATTTAAATACTTTTTTGAATATTATTATTATTATTATTATTGTTATTGTTATTGTTATTATTAATGGTAATTAAAATATGATAATAGTATAACAAAGTAAAAAGATAAATTAAAAAAAATATGAAAGCTAAAACATATAATACTATATAAAAAATAAAATAAATATTAATATTATATATAATTTAATTAAATATTAAAAATTTAATTTATATTTTATATGTGATTAACCTAGCTTATGGGTTGGGCCGAGCCACGACTCAAATTTTTTTGAAATTCTAAGCTTAGGCTCTTATTTAACATGCTCAGACCCGTCTATTTAAGTTAGAATTCATGTTCATCACATTAAAATTTTTTTATTAATATTTATATATTTTATAATTAAATTTAAATAAAAATATATATTATTTTAATCTAAAATCATTGTTTCGATCGGATCGAGTTAATCTAAGACAACAACATGAGAACCCAAGCCAGCCTCAATTGGGTCAGATGGGTAGCCTGTCCTTAAACAAGTCTATGTATGATAAAATAATAATTTATCAAAAAGTAAATCATGTCATGAGCTTTAAAAATATTATTGATAAAGTATATTATTGATTTATTATATTTTTTTAATTTAATTAGTTAAATTCATTAACTATTGAAAGTTTATATATGTTAGTTGTAAAATTTTAAATACTTCTTTGAATATTTTTCTTATTATTATTGTTGTTATTATTTTAAGTAAAAATAATTAGAGTTTGATAATAATATAACAAAATAATAAAATAAATTAAAAAATATGAAAGTTATAATAGATAATACCATATAAAAAATAATCAAATATTAAATATTAAATATTAATACTATATATAATTTAATTAAATATTAAAAACTTAATTTATATTTTATATGTGATTAAACATACTCATGGGTTGAGCCAAACCCTAACTTTTTAAAATCCTAAGCCCAGACCCTTATTTAATGTACCTAGACCCTCTTGTTCAAGCTAAAATTAAATTTAAATAAAATATATATTATTTTAATTTAAAATCACTATTTCAAATCGAATTGGGCTAGTCTGAAACAAAAATATAAGAACATGAATTCGAGCCCAATTAGACTTAACGGGTAATCTGATCATTGAGCAGGTCTATATATGATAAAATAATAATTTATCGAAAAGTAAATCATATTATGAGTTTTGAAAGCATTGTTAATACAGTATATCATCCATTTAGTATTTTTTTAATTTAACTAGTTAAACTTATTAAATATTGAAAGTTTATACATATTAATCGTAAAATTTTAATGCTTCTTTGATTATTATTATTATGATTATTATTTCAAGTAATGGTAATTAGAATCTGATAATAATATAACAAAGTAATAAGATAAATTAAAAAAATATAAAAATCATAATAGATAATACCATATCAAAAATAAAAAAATCACATGTTAGATTAATAACTAAACTTGACCATAGGTTAGACAGATTGTCCAACACAATAAGCCTGATACGATCAGCCCCAGGTCGTAGATTTTAAGTTTTAAACATGCTCGACTTGAAACAGTATTTTTTTAAATAAAATAATATATTTTATTTAAATTTAATTATAAAATATATAAATATTGATATAAAAATAACTTTTTAATATTATTAATAATGATTTCTACTTAAATAGATCAACCAGACCAAATTCCACCTTAAACTTATAATTCAAAAATTTTTCGAGCTACGACTAAGCTTATAAAATCGAATTAAGATTTTCAAGTTGAATCGGGCCAGTTTCAAGCCTAAGCTTAAAATTTAAATTTACGTAAAAGTGATTATATTGAATATAAAATAAAAGATGATATAAAATATAATCAAACTCAAACTTGAACAAATCTAAACTCGAATTGATCCAAACCCGAAAAAATTCAAATCCGAATCAATTTGAACAAAAATAAATTCAAACCCAAAATGATTCCTTCTAAGCTCATTCAAGCCTGTCTAATTACTACATTTATTTGTGCCTACTCTTCCAACAATTAAGGTTAAACACAAGAAACAGTATTCCAACAACTACACCCACAAAACGAATCCACTCACTATAGCTTTCTCCTTCCATGCCATGCCCGCCATTTGTATCCAGCAACTTCCTGACAATATCCGATTATGTACGCAGAAAAACACTCCTCTTTTCCGATTAGAGGGTCTAGGGTTCTAGCGGAAAAACTCCGAAGTCCAAAATATATTTTCTATTCCAACTCTTCTCCTGCTTCCACATCCTCAATCTCCACTCTTGTTTATATATATTGTAGAATATCATTTTTTAATTAAAAATGACAACTTGAATTAAGGTTTTGGTTCAGCTTCATTTTCCTTTTGCTCTTCTCAAAAGTGAAAAGAGAATGTTCAAAGATTAATAATGTAAGATCCCACCAAATCCCATCTTCTCCAAAGGCCAATAGCTTTTGGCAAGAAGCCGACAGAGCATCAACCATTCTTTTTATTCTGCAAAACAAACCCTTCCAAATGCTACATTCCAACATAATTTGGATTTTTTTTTCCGACCCTTTTCTCCTATCATGCACTTATTACCTTAACAATTTGCCACATAACTCTGATCCTTGGACTTTGCATCTTAGCTACCGATTCTACCTTTTTCTTCTATACATAATTCAGAATCAATTAAAGGGCTTATATTGAATAGATTAACGATTTCAATGCTTACTCATGTCCTACATATCGGAATATAGCAACACCAGACAACCTTAAGGGCCACTCTTCCCAGTACCATTGACAGGTTCCACTTCGTTTTCTGATGGGAGGTAAGAGTGACACACCTGTTCATTCATCCATTGCCCTCTTGCAAGAAAGGTTCAGACAGTCGCAGAGAGCCAAGGAAATAAGGCAGGTGAAAGAGGTTTTATGGCTATTCATTGAAGCAGAGCGGATCAATCCAGCCACACCTCAGGCAGCCCAATGGTTTTTCCATTCTGAATTGACCCTTCAGCCTAGACTGCCTCTCCAGGGATCTCTCTACAGTGAATCTAGAGGGCAGAGCATGCATATTCAGCGGCAAGTTATTGAGACTCCGGTATTGTCAAATTTATGGCCGAGAGATATGCATACATCTACCTTTAACGATTCAGATGTTGACACTTCACTTCATCTGTTAAAAACTGTACAATGTTAGTCTATCTATATTTTTGTTGCATTCTCCCGTTTTCAAGTCTTTACCTCTTCTTATGGAGCTGTAAGAAATTAGGGTGTTCTGCAGCACATGAGAGAAAACAAATAGTGTAATATAACTACTGTCCACTGGGACTCTCATTATCCTCTTTATTACGATCAGCAATTACATAATGATCTATGAGGTCATCCTCTTGCCCTTTTTCAAATGTATCTTCATCAGGGTTACCATTATTTGAGTCTTCATCACTGCTCCATTTCCTCATGATTTTTGGGATCATTGGAGTTACTGCTGTGGCATCTACTTCCCCATTGTTTATCCGTTCAATTCGAACAGCATTAACTTTCCGGGCATTTCCTGCTAATATCTGCACCAATGACGAGTAACTCACATTAATGTGTTAGTGATATAGGCATATAGCTGATCAAGTTTTGTCCTCATCTAGCCTACATGTTTGTGATGAAATATTTGCAGGAAGATCCATTAAATTTTGGAATCATAAGAAATCTTGGACAGGAAAGCTGTCCTTATGTAATAAACTTATTAAGTTAGCCTCTACAAAAGAAAATAAGAATGTAAGGAACTCTTGCATTAGTAGAAACAGCCATCAATAGGCTGTCATGTGCAGCAGCAGAGGTTACATGATGAAAAGATGCCAATAATGAGCGCTTATCAGCATTTCCTCCATAATGATTTTCCTGAATTTCATCAATACCTATTCCTCTATTTTACGCATGCTTTATGAACATTTTGTTGAAGGTGTAGCATTCTTGTTCACTTTCATTGTGATTAAGAATGAAAATCAGTCTCATAATATCACAGAAGAATATCTACATTTGATTGATTTGGCTGAAAAAAAGGAGATGGATCACTTAGCTTTCGCCATCAGGGTAGAAGACAAAAGATAATATCATAGCGATGGGAGTTCATTATAATTCCAATGACTAAATTTTTTACATTTCAAATGTCGTATTTAGGTTCAGAGATACTAATTCATTCGTAATCCAGACGTCATAAATACCAACTGCCTTCAATCTGCATGAACCCAACTAGACTACTTGAGGAACATTTATAAGTAAAAAAATGCTTTGATAAATGTTACATTATTCAAAAGCAATATTAAGTAATATAAATGTATATTGCAAGAAGGTTCGAACTGTACCTCAAGTTTATATATTTGATGCCTTTCCTTCAGGTCTTGGCGATCCGATGCAGCTTCAGAATTCTCATCATCGTCTTCTTGGTTTCCCCTTTCAAGAACTACTTTGATACTTTCACCTGTCCTTGGTATATATCCAAATGCCTCGCATACAAAACCAGACACGGTCTCATATTGATGTTCCTATAAAACAACAAGATAAAATGTTGAGAACATATATATAATTGACAAACAGACACTTTATATATGTGGATGTGGTTCCTCACACTGTGAGGTAAGGTCCAATTGATAGTTCCTTTTCCTTTAGTATAGCTATTATAGCAGGACCTTTTGCTCTAAAATCGGAATGCATATTCACGAACATTTCAACTAAACTAGCAGAAGCTAGGAAATAGAATGGCAAGTTATGCAGGAGGATTTATATCAATAATAATGAGTAAAACAAGTAATATACCTCAGGCATTTTGATATTTAGATCTTCAGAGAGTTGATCAATAGACGTATTAGCATCAACGTCAAAGATTCCCTCTGCTCGCATTACAATATATCCAGTTTTCTTCTGGATTTCCTCCTGTTGTAGCAGGAAACAAAAATATTTAAGACCACATAAACCTGAAAACAAAGTTTACAGCTTTGAAGGTCCACACATTTACTGATAGCATAGCATTAAATAGTATCACTTGACCCTCATTTGATCTCCATATCTTGTGAAAGTGAAGATATGCGATGCTAACATACTTAAACGATGATCAATAACCCAAGGTAGAAGAGATTGAAGGATAAATATAAGACCAGATACATCAATCATTATGCAGAAAAAATGAAGCATAACAATTGTATAAACCGATTTTGGACTTCTTCAGCAAGTTTCACTACCATCCCCTACTTGTGGAATAATGAAAAATAAATCTAAATAATTAGGGATATAAAGTTTGCAGCAGAAGAAATAAGTCATAATAAAGTCATCAAAGATGTAGCAAGCCTTACTTTTGAATCATTTTCATCAAAAATTTCACCAACAATCTCCTCAACCACATCTTCTAAGGTGACTATCTGTTCAGCATAAAAAAACGTGACAAAGGAATATATAATGGGCCCAGAAACATGCTGTGGAAGTGCTTCCAATTAACACGTTAACCCATGAAAAGTGCATTTGCAGCAAAAATCCATCTTACTTTTAGGTTCGTCAACAGATAGGAATCATTCAAGAGCCAAAATCTAAATGCAAATCATATAAAATTAAGTAAAGCAAATACCCCAACAGTTCCACCGTATTCATTAAGAACAACAGCCATGTGAACCTTCCTGATGCGGAACTCTCTAAGAAGATTCCAGACTGACATCGAATCTGCCAAACAAATTGACAATTCTATTTGTAATAGCTTCTCAGAATATAATCTATAACCACATGACGACAAGATATGCTAATGAAAGGTAATAAACTGAGGTAACATCAACCTTAGTCTGATGAATAGTAACACTGAGAAAGAAAGGCAAAAATTCAACAGCATACTAACTCAAAGCAAGAAACCAACAGAAGAAAATAAGCTTAATTAAAAATTACCAGGCACAAAGTATGCAGGTTTGTGAGCCATATCTCCCACAGTAGTACTTTCTAGCAGTTCACCCTTCAAAATAAAACAGATTATAATTCTGCACACTATGATATTGTTGCATACATTAATAAGCAGAGTCTTATGGATAGTAAGAACAAAGACGACGAGTAGAAATTGTCTGACCTTCGGAACATAATCTAATAGATCCATAGCATATGCAATACCCACTATATTGTCTACACGCTGCTCAAAAGCAGGCACCCTGCAAAAATGTCAACAAATTTCTTAGCATGTTTTTAAGGGAAAACAGCCTAAGAGAGGAGTTACTAAGATTATCTACCTTGAATATTGGTGAGTCAACCACAAATTGTGGAACTCAACAAGAGTTGAGCTTGCATCAATTGCAACTACATCGACAAGAGGTGTCATCACCTCTCTAACATGAGTATCTTTTATCTCTAATACATTTTCAATCATATCCTGCAAGGGGATTCCAACATTAAGGAACCAGAACCACAACCACCGAAAGAGGAATCGATACATGATTCATTTGGATTTATGCCAAATAGTCAAGTATAAACAGGGACCATAGAGAGCAATGACTGCAACATGCCTGTACATTGGCATTGTCCCAGATAGTTAAGCTGGAGCTATTGGGGGGATAATATGATCATTGAGAGCTAAGGCTCAATGGAGAAGGGATTCTAAAAATCCATTTTGACATGGAACTATATGCTTGCTATATGGAATAGACAGGGTACTGATGACAACTTGAGGGATCTGCTGCTGTCGAATCACTTAGTCTTTATGCACCTCGATGAATCCAAAATTTTGTTTACCAGTACCAGTTAATTGTCCTTAACATCTTTTTAATCCAGCAGATAACTTACTAACAGTCACCATAGCCTGCGATATTCGCTGAGAATAAAGTTTCATCCAGACTAGTCTAACAACAGTTAAGAAGCAAACAAGTTAATAAACAACGTTTCACTGGCACTTTCCTCCTAACAAACATATAAGAAGGGAAGAAACAAAGAAGTTTCATATTGGGTGCAGATGAAGACCCCCTGGTATAATGCGATAGAACAGAAGATAATAGAAAAATATCTGTTGGAGATGAAATATTATGTGTTAATCAAATGTTCAATCAAAGTTATATGTTTGTACTTCATAATACATGATCCATAGGATTACCTGCTCGTCCTCCTCTATTGCTCCACTCAACTCTGCCCCTCGCAACATTAGCTTTAATTCATCTTCAGTAACGTAAGGTTCGCTAAAATAAGAGACAAGGCATAATGCACTTAGAAAACATATGATAAAATGGTTGACATAAGTTGAAATTTTAACAAACCATTGGAAAGAAACAACACACAAAATGCAGCCAGATTAAATGCAGGTAATTATTTTCTTCACCTTTTTCCTTTTAGACCAAGAATTTTGAGCATTCCCATTGATAGATATGTCACAACTCTTCCCACTGGATATAGAATTACAGAAAGCCATGCCACTGGCCTGACCTAGAAATATTTTAACCACAGTCAGCCAATTTTTGAACCGTTAAGGATAGCTTTGGCAAGGTACCAAGACAGCCGTGAAACATAAAGAATAAACAATAGGAAGAAAAAAAAATGATGCTATTTTAACACACATCTGCAGGTAGTGAAATTTAAAGACCCAAATGATGGGGGAAGAAAAGAAAAAAAGCTTACCACAAATCTGGCAACTTCCGTGGGATTGTGAACAGCTATACTCTTTGGAGTGATCTCAGTGAGAAGCAATATAGCAACCTAGCAACATTCAATAAAAGGTGACTGGTTTTCATATTTATTGCATGAGTAGATATGTCATTTTACTTGTCTATATTCATGCGCTGACCACCCACAGCTTAACTAATTAATTATTCAGACAACTTCAAATAAAATCATGGTATTATAAAGACACAAAGACGTGCAGGCATGCCACACTCACATCCACAAAAACAAATCAAAGAACAAGATAATGATACATACAGTCATTACTCCAGTTGCTGCACTAACACCAGCTTCCCCAAATATTGCTGTTGCGGCATCTGTGACTAATGCAGTTGCTCCAATATTAACCACACTGAGTAAAGAAATAAAATGTACGATAAGAAATGCTTTCAAACTTAAGCTTAAAAAATGGGACAGGAACATGTCGAGGTGATGGCAAGAAAAGAGGTATACGTGGTGCCAATAAGAATGGTTGTGAGAAAGCGAGTTACGTCACTGCTAAGCATTTTAAAGACACCATCTTCAGAGTCTTTTTCAGCCAGCTCACGTACCTGACACAGATTAATACCAAATTCTAATTCAACCCTCTGCAACTTAAAAAGAAAGTGTAATCTACACTTCAAAAGGTTTGTCAGGTGATGCCTGAAATGACATATAATTTTTGTCCTTGTTCTCTATGGTGGGTTATTCTATAAGTTGCTTATCTTACTCTTTCCTTCTTTGTATTCGTTTCTTCTCCCTTTTCACTCCAATGTGCTTCTATATTCTATCTTTCTTCCTCTTGTGCTCGCCATTAACAATAAGGTTCCTTTTATTCGTTACTGTGGTTGAGGTCATGTCCACAAGAGATGGATATCACTCAAACTCAAACACCATAAACTAATAATAGAACATGGAATTCATACGGAACTTTGACATGGCAAATCAAAATATAATTTATATTAACTTAAGCCAAATATCTCAAGTCACCAATGAAATCTGCACAACAGTCGGGAAGAAAGAAAATGTTAGACAGTATTAGTAAATTGACCAAAGCAGCTACATTCTTTCCAACTTGCAACAATCTGTATCCGTGCATTCTGATTTCCATCATTGAACAACCACAAATATGCATTCTATGATTATAAAAGCTATCAAATTCTGGGTCTAAGAAATAAATACCTTCCAAGGCCATAATGCAGTGATAGCAGTCTCTGCCATTGAGAAGAAGGCAGATAGACCTAAAAGCGCTGTCAAAACCACACCTTGTTCCTTAAACACTTTAAGAAGCATAGATGCCTTAGGCCAAGCATTCCTCAACAACAATATGCACTGCCCAATCACTCCATAACCAGCATTAACCACTCTCTCTAGGGCAAAAACTCTTTTACATCCAAAGACCAATACACCACAAACCATTGCCACCAAAAAACCCCTTTTCACCAAAATCAAATTCTGATCATTTCCTACATCTTCACTTTCTTCCTTTAACAATCCCAAACGTGCCTGACGTCCAAAAATACCATTTTTTGGCAATCCAGATGCTTTGAAAACTTGGGGATTGGAAGAGGTGGAGATAACTGGAGTTGGGTAGTGGTTAGTTCTGGATAAAAACTTTGATGGGTACTTCATATTTCGGTTAAAAAGCATGAAAGATGAGGACTTTGTTGAACAGATGAAAGTGAATCGGCTGAAAATTGAGGATTCAACGGCCATTTTCATCAATAGGAAGAAATCAATTTTCCACAAAAGAAAAAAAAAAGAAAAAAGATCGAAACTTGTTTAAACAAAATATGAAAGTGGGAAATGAAAAGGGAACGAGAAGGGTGTTTCAGGTTTTATAGGGATGAAAATGCCCATGGAAAGTTTGTCTCTTCATTACTCCAAGAGGGGGTTTTTGAGAGAAGCTTGCGTTTGGCGAACGAAAGATTTTGCCAGCAGCAAGTAGGAAGTGAATGTTTTAGAAATGACAAAACTTGCCCCATAGATTTTAGAATTACAATTCTTCCCCCTAAGCGTAAGCTAACTAACGGGTTCCCACTCTCTCCTTACGCCTAGGAAACATTTGGCAATAAATACGATTGGAATCCATAATCTTACGCTTAATTCATTTAATTTACATAATTATTTTTAAAATATAACAGTTAATAAATTTAAAATTTAAATATTAATTTTGTATAATTTTTTATTTTAAATTATGATTTATTTATTAAAAAAAATTGACTTGAATTTGGCATTGGAAAAACTCTAATCCAAGTGAGTAGTAGCAAAACTGCAAATGGATGAATTAATTATGAATTGAATTGAAGAATAGCATAACTTTCAATATGAACAACTGAAATTATAAAAGCAGTCGTGCTTAAAGGATAATGAGCCAGTCAAAGTGGTAAGTGACAAGCAATGGCAACTAGATTTGTAACTGCAAAAGGATAATGAGCCAGTCAAAGTCGTGCTTTCAAACGTTGTCCAAAGTGCAAAAGCCAAGCCGGAAACTGGATTTGTTATTCCTCGAACTTTGTTTTTTTTTAAGTTTACCAATAAATTTCAGTTTCTCATTCCAAAGAAATTGCATGTGATCAGTTTAGCAATTGGTTTTTCTATTCATGCTTTCAAGAGACGATGATAAAACCACCCTTAACTCTATTACTTCGATTCTTCATTTTCCCTAAGAACTATCCAACATTTCATGTTACTTCTAGCTAAACTTCATTTGATGTAGACTAAATCTATATTATTTTGACTCTTCTTTATTTCTTTAAAAATTATTCGTATTTAACATATATTTAAACATAATTATAAAGTGTTATACTTAAAATATATGAAAAACTTAAAAAATAATAATTATACTCCGTTAGATACATACTCATATCCGATATTCACCTTTCACTCCGAGTAACATAGAATTAAATAGCACAATGATAGACTAAAAGATCAAGGAATGTCAGGATTTGGCAATTAAGTGACTGGAAAAGTTTACCAGTTCATTGAAAATAGAAACAAAGAACAAAATATTGGACAAAAGGAAAATATATTACCACCGTTTATTGCAGCCAGTAAATGGCAAGAATAGTCTTATACATAACATCTAGTATTACATTCTAATTAGCAACACTAAAATTTATTTTTCAAAAAAATGTAACACTTAATTTTCGCCATCATCTAATTCAGTCGAACTTCTCAAAACTTGAATTTGATCTCGCAGTGTACTCTGCCACAAGCTGTGCAAATGACGAAGACTTGTTTTCTAACAAACTAGATGGAGAATCATATTCTTCAATAAGTCCTGCAATAGTTAAAAAGTTTTAAATGAAATGAATTTCAAAGAATCCTACAAGCAAACCATAAATTGCATAATCATACTAACCATTGCTTAGAAGCAGAACCTTATCACTATCAAGAACAGAAGTTATCCGGTGAGCAATTGTTATGACAGTACAGTCAGCAAAATGCTCCCTTAGCGTTATCTGAATCAGATTATCGGTAGCTGTATCAACCGATGCCGTAGCTTCATCAAGCACTAAGATCTTACTTTTCTTCAGCAGCACACGCCCAAGACAAACCAACTGCCTCTGACCCATACTCCAATTCTCTCCATTCTCACTAACTGCAGAATCAGTTCAAAACACTATAAAATTTTCTTTTAAAAACTGAGTTCAGAAGACTTTAAACAAATTTATACGACATGCAAAAGAAATAACAACTAACTTGTATGTTAGATGATATAAGTCGAACCTGAAGAATCCAGTCTGCCTTCCTTCTCTCTAACTTCATCCCCAAGTTGGCACTTATCTAACGCCTTGAAAAATTAGATCAAACATTTATAGAAGTCAGACTCCAAATGCCAATGTAAAAGACAGCATTTTACTAGAAAAAGAAATGGTACAGACTACAAATGCTTTTGTGCCATAATTAAAATGAAATGAACGCACCTCCCAAATCTGTTCATCTGTGTACTCTTCAAGAGGGTCTAAATTGCTTCGTATAGTCCCTTCAAACATGGTAGGATCCTGAGGAATGATGCTGAGTCTTGACCGCAAATCGTGCAGTCCAATTGATGAGATATTGACACCATCAATTATAATCTGGCCTGCTGTAGGTTCAACCATCCGGAAAAGTGTTTGTATCAGAGTTGATTTACCACTGCCTGTTCTCCCTAGAATACCAGTTTTCAACCCTCCAGGAAATGTACATGTCAGACCTCGCAAGACAAGTGGCATGTGTGGGGCATATCGCACCTACATCGATCCTCGTTATTTATTTCAAAGACAATACTATCAATACATTAGAATCAGAGCCATAAACAATCACAAAACTGCGTTACCTGCAGATCACGAATATGAACTTCTCCATGATATGGCCAACAATGGTCTGGGCGATTAGTTTCAATCACAAGGGCAGGCTCGCTAGGGATACTACTGTACTGAAGTATTCTCTCCACAGATATAATTTTATTCTCCATATTGCAAATATTCCATACCACCCAAGCTTGCAATATATTTAGATTGAGTCCATACGTCACAGCTAACCCCGCAATGGCTAAACAAAAGAAATGCTTCAAGTCATTCTCCTAGAACATTTGTTATCTAGTAGTCAATAAATATGCAAATCAGCATTTGCTTACCTGGATGAATAACTCCCTCTGGTATGGAGATCAAAAAGAATAAAGAGGCGGCAAAAGTAATGGAAGACAATAAGTCCAGGCGGAAGCACAGCCATTCCATTGCACCAGCAACATGAAATTTTGGACGAGAATATGCATCAGTCAGTGCCATGTTTGTGTCTTGGAATCTTGATTCCTGATCAAAGCTCCTGATAGTTGTTGCTCCTAAAATTGTTTCAGCAAAATGCTGTATTAATGGAGCTTTGCATACTCCAACCAGCCGCGAAAGTTCTCGTGCAGAAGAAATGTAATATTGCTGCAAGATTACAAGCTTATGAGAATTCCTGCGTTCAACTATCAGGCAAGCTTGAATTTGTTTTAAAAACTAGAAACTCCGAGATTTCCAACATATTGCTGCATTATAGCAAGTTTAAGATTTCATAGATTCTATAGCCAGAATTCAGCAGACAACAATGCAGATAAGATGACAAGAGTTACCTGATACCAAACGCACGTAGCAATCACAGGAATAAAAATGATAAAGATCTGCCAAGCAACCTGAGACATGACTGCAATAATACCAAGCAGCTGGATAACTGAAAAAGCAAATGCCCCAACTTGATATGGAATGTTCATATCCACTGCACTTTGATCTGTAGAAGCCTATAAGAGGCAGGAAAAAATTACAATCCTAATGCCAAAAAAAAGATGAAGATAAATGGAATCTTTCAAATCCATAGAGGAAAACATCAGATACTTACTCTGTTGAGAATTCTTCCACTTGGTGTGGAATCGAAGAATGACATAGGAGCACGGAAAATGCACAAATGCATCTTTTTAAAGAGAAAAGTCGCTGTTTTATATCCAGCAGAATTAAGAAGCATGGCCCTGGCAAAGACAGAAAAGGCACTTGCAATGGCCAAAGCCAAATAGACAATTATTAGTGTAAAACTCCCAACAGGAGGTTTGACATCAGCTGACACAGGTGATGCCCAAGCCATCCAATAGTTGCTTCCAATTTGAAAAATCTGAAAAAGAATCTGCGCCAGTAATATTAAAGGCACAAGAGCTCCTCCATATGCTGTGGTGATGTATTTCCAGTAGACTGTAAACCCAACTTTCCCTTTTTCTCGTTCTTCTTCTTGAACAAGCTGCCCTTTTGGCCCGACATCATCTACTTTACCACTCTCATTACCTTGGTCGTCCTCTTTCTGCATTTTCCCATTAGTACTTCCTGTAGCACCTTCTCCTTCACTGATATTTTGTTCTGAAACAGATCTTGTTTCAGCAGTATCAAGGGCTGACAAAGCTTTCTTGTGTGCACCCACAAGTTCCTCAAAGTCAGTCCCTGAATTGAGAATATCATTATACTTCCCAGCTTGCACAATCTTCCCATCTCTCATGACCTAACAAATATATACAAGTTGAATCCAGTAATTAAATTATTTCAAGAATCCAAGGCATAGGATGAAAATAACTGAAAATGTAAATAGCTCACCAAGATTAGATCAGCAGCTGGTAAAAACTCAACTTGATGAGTAACATAAATCACTGTTTTTGATCTCAACAGGCTTAGTAAAATCTCCTGTCAGTCAAAGATTAAACAGGATACTCAGGCAAAGCACCAACTAAATGAGAAAGATCAAAAATAAAAATGTAAAGATCAAAATAATGAGCAGAAAGAAATAAAACAAATATAACTATTTCGACAGATTAACTAAATTATAGCACTCTTGTAATACATGCCATATGATCAGAGGAAGAAATTACCTTAAACAAATGAGACCCAGTGTGAGCATCCACAGCGCTGAAAGGATCATCAAACAGATAGATGTCTGCATCTTGGTAAAGAGCCCGTGCGATCTGTATTCTTTGCTTCTGTCCACCACTCAAATTGATTCCTCTCTCGCCTATAACAGTCTGATCACCAAAAGAGAGAATTTCAAGATCCTTCTTGAGGGTACAAGCTTCAAGCACTCTGTCATACTGCTCTCTGTCCATTTCTTTACCGAACAGTATGTTGTCTACAATCTTGCCACTTTGTATCCAAGGCGACTGAGCAACATAGGCCTTTGTACCACACAACTTAAGGGTTCCCGATATCTTGGGTAACTCCCCCAAAATACAGGAAAGTAAACTCGACTTGCCAGAGCCAACTGAACCGCAAACAGCAACATTCATACCATGTAAAACTTGCAAATTTATATCCTTTAGTTTTGCAGTGGGAGAAGACAAATCCCAAGAGAAATTCCCATCAGCAATCTCAATTGCTGTATCAGAACCACCTCTTGGAAGCGTCTCTATAACATCAGGCTGCAAGTCATCAAGCCGAAGGAAAGAAGCAATTCTATCAAGAGACACCTTTGTCTGAGCTATCACTGAAATTGTGTCAGGAAGATTGTAGATTGGCTCCTGAAGAATCCTGAATGTTGCAAGTGCAGATAGGATCTTCCCTGACTCAAGTGGGACTCCTAAAAACATACAAGCACCAAAAGTGGCTACAGACACAAACGAGGGTGCCACCCAGAAAACAAAACTAGTCATGGCATTTGTGTAAACGAATCTTTTTAACCATCCTTCCTCAACGGTCCTGAGCCCGATAATCTTGGACAGAAACTTCATTTCCCATCCCTGAAGTTTGAGAATTCTCATATTCCTCAAAATTTCAGATGTTGCCTTCATCCTTCTATCTTTTGATTCCATCAACTTATCCTGAAACTTCTCCAGCATTTTCCCCAAAGGAATGTTTGCCAACATAACAAGTACTGTAGCAAAAAAAGCAGCGATGGATGCTAGGCCAAGGGTCTTATACAAGATCATCAAGGCCAAAGCAACTTGGAAAGCTACCATCCATAGGTCATGCATGTACCAACTAAAGTCACCCACCCTTTCTGCATCAACAGTCATGAAATTGATGATCTCTCCACTGGTATGGCTCTGCTTTGACTGGCATGAAAGGGTTAAGCCCTTGTTATAAATCATTGCTACCAACACTGCTCTCATCCTAAGTCCAACTTGCTGCAACTTAAAAAACCAGCGCCTCTGAGATAGGCACTCTACTAGCTTTGCAACAAAGAAAGCAGTAACTAGAAGATACCCCTCATTTTTAAATTCCCTTTTCCCATTCAGATACTGAACAAAAGTGTCAATGAGGTATGGACCAACATATGAAGCCACAGTGTAGATAAAGACTAATAAAGCTGTCGAAAGAATATCTTTCCAAACTGACAAGAATAGTGCCTTCACCAGCTTAAGGGTGGTAACTCCACTCCCCTCACTATCAGCAGACTCAAGCCTGTTTCTAAAATCTGAAAAAGCCCCAATGACACTATCATGGCTATCTAGCTGAGGAACATCCTCAAGGTCTAAAGTTTTCTTATTGCCAGCAGCAATAAGAGGGCCCATCCAAGAAAATGTAAGAATGCTGAAAATATTAGCATTCGAGTAAGGGGTTACAGTATCACCCCCTTTTTTCTGGCTCAACTCTACACCGTTACTAATATTAGAATCTCTGTTTAAAAGGGGTTCCTCGAGGAGGTTATCTTCACCCTCATTTCTACCCAGAAACCCCACAGTACATAGGAACAAACCAGTAATAACAGAAAAGACATCGGACACTAAATACTGACTTGGGAAAGAAACATGTTTTTCGGAAAGAACAATGTCTGTAACAAGACAATAACATGATATTAAAAAATAAAAAGCCCAACACATTCTCAACAAAATTGGGAATTTCTTTTGTTCACCAGAATTGGTGAATTGACAGTGCAAATAAACACACGTTGCACCCCAAGCTACTGTTTTTACCACATAATCAGAAAGAGTTAGTAACTTATCCTCAGACCAACCATCTGTATGCCAATAAAAATAACTTAACAAACACAAGACAATATTAAAAGCTGAAACAACAACACAACAAGCTAAAGTTTGCTTATACCATAAAATTTTTCTTCGCCTTAGCGTCTCCTTTGAACCTTCCTCACCAGATGTTTTAACTCGGCTCACCACCCATAAGACTAACAATAAAAGCAAAAAAACTAGGTGTAATAAAACAGAAAAACCATGAAGAAAATAAGGTTTTAGGAGAAAATCAAAACTATTAGCTGAACTCATTAGTAAAGATGACTCTGAAACAAAAAGTTTCATTCTTTTTGGAGCCTTAACTGAAGAAAAAAATTTCGGGTTTTTGACTTTTGAAGAAGTTTTGTTTGGTTAAGTGTTTGAAAGCTTCTGGCCTGTGTTTATATAGAAATGAGACTTAAAAAGAGTGTTAGAGTCCAGAGGGAGAGAGAGACTAAAACAGAAAGTCAAAGGGTAATTACTTGGGGAAGAGATATGCGTGGAGAGCAAGCTTGGAGGCGGAAAGAACAAAGGAAAGGGGCGCTTTAGCCTTAAACTCAACGACAGACAAAAGGAAGTTGGAGGCCTTCCGGTGAAGGCGTCGACTTTGAACAAAACATAAGATATCAAGCTTTTTTTTTTTTTTTTTTAC
This sequence comes from Adansonia gregorii, assembly GCA_038382025.1. Lineage (NCBI taxonomy): Eukaryota > Viridiplantae > Streptophyta > Magnoliopsida > Malvales > Malvaceae > Adansonia > Adansonia gregorii. The sequence goes on along the minus strand of JBBYHO010000003.1, from coordinate 21,905,502 downwards.
TTTAATTTAGTTTTTCACGACCACAAATAGTAAATTGGTAGGAACCATCAGAAAAATGGGAAACTCAATGGAACAATTCGAATTTCCAACCAACGTTGGGCTGACTGACATGCCACTTGGATTTGGCTAACAATAAAAAGACAAAAACATCGTCATCTGCTCACTAAGAAAAGGGATTCTGTTGTCAGAAACTTGTCTTCCAAGGGTTAAACACGTTAATGAAGAAAATGGTTTTACCGAACGCTGTCTCTAACATCAATTGATATCTTAATTATAATAATATTATATTAAACACAATAATTAACATCATTTTTTTATATATTACGAAACTGTTCTTGAAAATACCTGCCTGCGCCTATCCGTTGAAGTCTCTATCCAGTCAAATACTATGTCATGTTACTTGGATAATTTACTGTGAATTAATGATCCATATTAAAACTTCAAATTTTCATTATATACAGTGTTCCTTAAAGTTCTTTTTGCCGTCATCAACCTCAGAAATCACGTTACTACAAATTTCCACAAAGATGCAAACCAAACCAGGAAAGTATAGAATGCATAAGCGAACCAGCAGAAAAAATTAAGGTGGCGAAAGAAAAAACGCTGTCAATGGCACCCCGACTCTATGTCATTTACCATGAAGAAGAAAGGCAGTCATTTGTTCTAAGCAACAAAGAAAACAAACAGCTCCGAAGGTTGCAAGCCAATTAGAGTCTAACAGACCAAGTGTAAATTTGAATGGTTAAAAGCAAATAATTTAGATATCAAAATCTAAAGTATTGGATATTATTGGATGTATGATCTTCCTTTGGACACCCATTGGGATTTCGATTTGGACTCCCACTTAGGAACAACTTTCTTCATGTAGGACCCATCGACCATAACGGCAGGAAAATGGAAACTTAATCGTCCACACGAATGAGGGAAAATGGATCAACTATGTACTGCTCTTCTAATGTTTTTCTATCCACGTTGTGTTGACATTTTAAAAAGATTCCGCCGACAGAATCTTTAATGTTTTTGTGACAGTTACTTGAATATTTTCCTATGGATTCCAAGTTGTCATGGAAAATAGCGTTTGAATACAATTATTAGAGATTATATATGGTTAAGAATTGATTGGATAGTCTATTCATATATAATATCATGCGCCAATAGTATTCTGCCCATGCTCCGAACCTGAAACTTTAGAAGTGTTAATTTCAGCTTTCATTCGACACAATAACCCTTCTACTTGATGCACTTTCAAAATCAATGTTTGTATCCCATTATGAAACAAACTCTTTGCGACTTTCCACTTTCCAGGCTACCAAAAAAAACTATGATATGTTAACTATTTTTTTTTTTCCAAAGTTGAGATTTTCAATCTCCTTGTAAAAAGTGGGTGTGTTTTTTCTAAGGCATCCAAATAAACAAAAAATAGAAAACCAATATTGCGGGTGGAATTGGACGAACAAAAGATGCTACTGCCTGCTCCAAACAGCAAGCAGGACCACAACTTGGAATAGTTGCAAAAGAATCTTTGCTTCGGAAGTAAGGAAGAAAGATATATTAGTAGTTTAATTTGACCATTTTTCAGTTTCCAACAAAAATTATTTGAAAATGAAAGTGCTTGGAAATGCTACAAATGCAAAGAAATGACCAATAGATGGATTTTCCTTCGCCTTTTCTTTCTTTACTATTTTTCGCAAAGAAATCAATAGTCCTCGGAATAAGAAAGGTTACAAATACTAATATTCAAATCTTAGATTTGTTAAATGTCACATCTTAAAGTTGATGCACAAAGCAACTGAAGTAAGCCTCGGATTCACAAGTGACTTTTATTACATTGATTAATATACTAACAAACAATTTCCATTATGGAATTATTAGTTCGATAAAGTTGAACATGACTGTTAGCTCAAAGAATAGTAAGATGTGGGAATTATGAACAGATCATTCTTCCTTCTCACAGTTAAGCCAAATGATTCAGTCATTTCCAAATCTTCATACTTGATCCCATTTGGGAGCTTCCAATCAAAATGGTATAACAAATTTGCAAGCGGTAACTCAATACTGGAAAATGCAAACGATCCAGCAGGGCAGATTCTTGCTCCACCACCAAATGGGATATATTTAAAGTTTGTTCCTCTAAAATCAATTGCGCTGCTGTCATCCAAAAATCTTTCAGGACGGAATTCCTCAGCATTTTTCCAATAACATGGATCTCTTTGTATAGCCCATGTATTGATAAGGACTTTTGTTTTTGAAGGTATATTGTAGCCGTTAATCACACAATTTTCAGCACTTTCTCTTATATTTAATGCAGCAGGAGGGTGTAACCTCAAAGTTTCTTTGACTGCTGATCTTAAGAATTTCAGTTCATGAATCCTTGCTTCACTTACTCTACCATTTTCACCAAATACTCCCCTTACCTCATTTTGAGCTTTTTTCAACAGTCCAGGATTTTTCAGTATTTCAGACATTGCCCATTCTAATGTCACTGCTGTTGTATCACTTCCAGTTCCAAAGATGTCCTGAAGGATTAACAATCACTAAATTTTTCAGGTTAGAATGGCAGCTCAAATCCATGCTTGAATTGAAATTGAGATACTATGCAAGTTCTTCTCTTTCAAATGAGATGGATTCATATCTAAACGAGATTGACTATGAATCGAGAAAGAAAGCTTTTTTGGTTCTACCTCCCATGAAGAATGGGTCTGGATCTCTTGCAGGAATGGTCTGAATGATCCAAGACCAAAAATAGTGGTATTTCCTAGTGGAGCCAGTCTATCTTGGTGATCACAAATCAACTTGAGTTCAGATCAATTAATCATACACTGTTATTTAATTATAATCTCAATTTTTGAAATATTAATGTCGGAAGTTTATAATGCATTGGAAAGTAAAATTAATATAATAACCTGGATGATTGCCTTTATGTTGTCATTTTCCATAGGAAATTCAAGATCACTTCGCTGTTTAAGGTTAAGAAGAACATCAACGAGATCTCCTTCTACTTGCTGATCATTGCCTGCTTCAATCATCTTGTTTCTCCTCTCTTTTTGCTCATTAACAATGTTCTCTAGAACCGTATCAGATTCCTGATGTAGCTTATCTAGTTTAATCCTCATGGTACTAATCTTTTTAAGCACTCCACTAGAAGGATACATATCAGGTAAACAGAAACCACTTTCTAGCTTTACACTTTCTGACATAATCCTTATAAATTCCTGTTGTTGATCTTTGCTTTTCTTGCCAAAGGCAGCTCTTGCTGTTATCCCATGTGACACTGAAAAAATTTTCTCGGTAAGATTGATTGGAGACCCTTCATTCAAAGCTATGGATTTGATTAAATCTGACACCTCTTCTTCTCTGATTGATTGGAATGATTGGACTCGAGCCGTAGTCAAAAGTTCCATGCCGCAAATTTTCCTCATCTGTTTCCAGTAGTTCCCATATGGTGTAAAGAGAATTGCCTTATAAGTGTATGTTATTACTTCGGCTGCAAGAGCATAAGGCCTTCGAGAAAAGATGATATCATTGGTTTTCATAACCTTTTCAGCAATTTCAGCGGATGATACTACAATGGTAGGGACTTCGCCCAGCTGTAGCTGCATCAGGGTCCATATTTCTTGGTTAAATCTCTTAGGGTCTGATGGGGCAAAGAACTAACGAGTTGGTGCATATCACCAATAAGAGGTAGTTTACATGGGCCTGGAAGAAGTTTCAGGGTGGACTTGTTGGCTTTTGCTCCTTTCAGAAATCTAAGCACCTTAAGCAAAAAAAGGAAGGTGAGGAACAAGATGATATATGTCAAATGAAGCTCCATGAAGCTCGAGGAGATACCGCCCTTTTTTAGTTTTCCCCTCGACTTGATTTAGAGTAGATGTGAGGTTTTCTTTCTAGCTAGGTGTCCTTTTGTAGGAGGTAGTTCTAATATTTTACAGCAATCTCGTAATTGAGCTACACCTGATAACAAAATAAAATCAAATTCGATCGCGATCGCAATACCACATACAATAAAGTATGACAACTTGTTATCCATTAGAAATGTACTAAAGATTTTTGGTTGTGATTGTTTTAAGTTATTATATTCGTTATCACAATCACGATGTCGAATTAGAGCTTATGACTTCTAAATAGAAAGAAAAAAAATATATGTTTACAGTTGGGATAACTGGTATCCTGGCGCGCGTATTCCATGCTGCCCTTTCTTTGTTATTTAAGGGAAATGAAAAACACTGATTTTGATTTCACGTGTAACATTTTTAGGATTATCCCAAGTATTTTATAATATATATCGTGCAGTTTGTTTTTATAAATTTGAGTATATATATATATATATATATATATATATGCATAATATAACTTAAGGAGCAGCACGATGGGATTAGTTTTTATATCATGATATAACCGAGTTAGGATACTGTTCTTTACTTTTCAATATATCTATCACCAACATTCACATGTACACAGTTCATTAATTAATTGGAAAGTTATTCTTATAAATGATAATTAATCATGTATTGAAATGGAATGGACATTATAGAAAAGTATAGAAGGGAGTCGGACTGTTATAACCAGATTTTGCTTTTGCTTGATCACATCATCACATAAATGACAGATTTCGATATCTCCTCTGTTTTTAGATCCGATATCATTTTAATTTTATTTTTAGATGCTAATGAATCTTTCAAATAATCGAGCTTATTGCAATCAATTAAAATTTCAAACATCTATATCCACTCAATTGAACCTCTTGCTAGATGAAGATTGGTTAAAGATCGTCATCATTTTTACCCGATTGCTTCAATTTTAATTTCCATCCTATTGATGATCCAGTGGATGAAAGTAGATGCATAAAGAGTCAAATTGAAGAGAATAAATGCTTGAGGGCTCAATTCATTAAAAATAAATTGATAGAAATTTGAGACAGGACATTTTTATACTAAAGCCTACGGATATTTTTGTGTAGATTTCATATTTGGTTCAAGTTCATAATAATTACACAATATGTGACATTTATTTGGAAAATTGCTACCTTTATTTGAAACATTGTTAATCATTTAGAGTCCAAGACTTCACAAGCAGCACTAAACTTCACATGCTTTCTGGAAATAAAAGAAACAAAGTAAAAGACTTCAGCTTTCGCAATTAGCAAAATCAATATTTTCAATATTTGCATCCCTTGAAGTTCTATAAATACTTGAAAGAACCAATATGTTGCAAAAAGGGAAAAAAAAAAAAAAACACTTTAATTGAAGAGTGAAAATAATAATATAAGGAAACAACTAAAGCAGATCTTGATTTAAGGGCATCTTTAGCAACTTACACAAAATTTAACAAACCTACAGTGTTGCTCTTTAGAGCTTGACTTCCACATCCACCCCAGCAGGAAGATCAAGCTGCGTCAAAGAATCAATCGTTTGCGCAGTTGGGTATAGAATATCGATAAGGCGCTGGTGTGTCCGAATCTCAAAGTGGAATCTTGCATCCTTGTGCACGTGTGGAGATTTAAGAACACAATAGATCCTCTTCTTGGTTGGTAATGGCACAGGTCCCATGGTCTTGGCATTGGTAGTCCGTGCAGCATCCAGTATCTGCTTGCAAGAGTCCTCAATCAAGGGGACCCAGTATGATCTGAGTTTTATTCGAATCTTCTGCTTAGGTGCTGCCTGTGAAAAAAACCGTGAATAAGAATTTCCAATATAAACAACAGAAAGCAAGATACAAATATAATCTATTTAGACGAATGCAATTATCTAGCGTGGTTCAACTTCCTCACTAAGCTTCTAGCGATTTCCAGTCACTTGGATTTCTTATCAGGCCATTCAGAATTTCCTTTGATAAATCACATGGCTAACAGCAAGCCCCATGTAAACTACAGCTAATTGTTCTTCAGAAGAAGCAGTTCAGGAGCTTGACATGCCACAGGACATAAACCTTTCCTAGCAGGATAGTATTACAAGGGTAGATGAGGCAACCGCTGACCCTCATGATTCATTCTTCCTCAAAACTGTATGACAATGAAAATGTTTCTAAGCAAGCTTTTCTGTGGACCAGCTAGATGTCAATCAGGCCAAGATTAACTCATATATAATCAATAGCATACTTGATTATCACCATGTAAAAAGAGAGGACAGCACTAAAACCCTATTGTTTAAAGTTTGTAAAGTTTAAAACTTTATAGCACCAGCTGTGGTCGTTCTATGGGTACTAACAGAGCCAGAAAAATCGCTAATAATGATTTGATATACATAAACATTTTTTCAATGAAGCATTCACTTATGAAATGAATATACCTATCGTGCAATAATTATAGAGCCATAGAGAGCAAAAGATTTGTTCCTGGGTGATGCAGGAGCATTGAGATTACTGCTTTAGAAACTAAGTCTTTTCAAAAGAATTATATTTCTTTTAAATAACTGCTTTAGTATAGATAAGAGTTTTAGTTTATTTAGACTTTTCTTTAGGATTTTTTTATCTTAAAAATTCTAGTTTAATTAGGTTGTTGTTTAGGATAAGTGTTTTATTTTACTTTAGGATAAGTTTTATGATTGAGTTTAACTAGTTTTTTTCTAGGAATAAGAAGTCTTGTAGAAGTAAGTGACCTAGCCTATTTATATGCACCTAGGTAACTGCTACAATATATTCGATTATTATTTTATTATTATATCTAAAGGGTTTCTTTTTTAGAGCCTAAAACCTCCCTACAGCATCTATCTTTCTTGACTATTTTCAATTCTTTTGTGTTCTAGCCATCTCTGTCATCCCTACCCTGCATCAATTTGGTATTAGAGCTATGGCAGGACGTGCAAGCTGCTGTGGAAGAAGGAACCAAGACGAGCAGATACATTTGATCAAGTTGAGGTGCATGGTAGAGGATTTGTCGTACGCTGTACAAGCTTTGCAATGACAAATACATGTGGGAGCTAGAATGGAGACACTGAAAGGTGACCACAATCCTTTTCACTTGCCAAAAGCTGGTTTTGAAGATGCGTTAGATGAAGGAGAGCTCCAGAACCCTTTCCATAATGCTGGACCTGCAAACTTTGCAGTACGAGGTGGATGGAAGTGCGGTTGTTACATGCTTTGGAGTCCAATTACAGAGGAGTGAATGTCCAAGTGAATGATTTCCAAGAGGAATTACGCGTGAAAGACTGTTTGGATTGGAAAGCCACTACAGAAAATTATTTTCAAGAAGACAACCAAGAACTATTAGATCCAACCCTTAATGAATATGATGAAGATAATGAGGACATAGATATACACCTTCTACCAGTAGAATCATTGATGGTAATGACTACAATGAACAAAGACGAAACGAAAAAGTTGGAGAATGATGGCAAGAAAGCTATGATAAGTGATGATGGAGAAGCTTTTGTTGATCATATTCGAAGGGTCCATGAGGAAGGACAAGCTGCTCTAAAAACTAGCAATAAGGCTTACGCAAATGCTGTCAATCAACATTGGCGTTGCAAAGAAGGTGAATATGGAGTTTTTGATGTGCTTTTGGGTAAAACAAGGCTATTTCTTCCAAATATTTTGTTTGGACATGATATTCTTGTCTACAAGGCTGTGCAGATGCTTGAAGAGTTTGTAATTACCTTTCCGAGATCGTATCATGCTAGATTCAGTTTTGGCATTCGTTGCGGTGAGGCTATGAACTTTGCTATTGATGAATGGTTTCAGAAGGGTACTTATGATAAATGGAAGTCAAAAAAGTTTGGACCATGAAAAGTCTTTTCAGCAAATGCTGCCACTTCTTCGACTGGGAGAGAACGATGCAAGAGCATCGAGATTACTGCTTTAGAAACAAAGTCTTTTCAAAAGAATTATATTTCTTTTAAATTACTGCTTTAGGATGGATAAGAGTTTTAGTTTATTTAGACTTTGGTTTAGGACTTTTTTTTTTTAATTTTAAAAATTCTATTTTAATTAGGTTATTGTATAGAATAAGAGTTTTATTTTACTTTAGGATAAGTTTCATAATTAAGTTTAACTAGTTTTCTTCTAGGAATAAGAAGTCTTGTAGAAGTAGGAGATCTAGCCCATTTATATGCACCTACGTAGCTCCTACAATGTATTTGATTATTATTTTATTATATATCTAAAAGTTTTTTTTTTATATCTTAAATCTCTCTACAATGTCTCTCTTTCTCGATTATTTTCAATTCTTTTGTGTTCTAGCTATTTCTATCATCCCACCCTGCATCACCGGGTGTACCTTGAAAGCCTCCAAGGTAGAACTCATTCGGAGGGCTTGGTGGTCCTAAGAATGGTCAGGGAAGTGGGTTGTTCTAAAATAATCAATGTAATTCTATCAATGCTTTTCAAAACGTTCTCTATGTCTCCAAAGTAGAGTACTCAGGAGAGCAAGTATGTTCTCATCAAATGGAAATTAGATATTATATCTAATATTTTCTATTCTGTTAATTTTGAAGACATAAGCTGCGAACGTTCAGTAAGGTTAACTCCAGAACTTATTTGAGCTTCAGTGCCAAATATAATATCACAGTCTTAAACAATTTTCACAATCTCAAGTACATACCTTATCTGCTTCTGCACTAACAGATGAAGGACTGGGCACCTCAGAGCCTCCAACCTGCAAGATACAAAATTAAATCCAAAACATAAGAATGGGAATTTAGTGTCAAACTAAGCTCATTCGTTTGGTGTTCAGGGTTTCAAATTCGACTGTAACAAATGGGCTCATATGAGCAAAAAAGTAATGGTAAAGTTCCTTTTTTTTCCCTCACATTTCTTAGCAAACAAACAAAAAATCAAATGCACTTAAAGAAACTCAACCCATCAAGCCAAAATTCAATTCCCATGATTTCAAAGCAATCAGATGCTTAAAACGAAATTTCAAAGTTCTTAGAAAAAAGAGAAACTTTTACAAACCTCGGGTGTCTCTTCCAAATCTTCAGGGGCAGCAAAAATCTTGGTGGGTGATTGTAAAAGTTTAAGGGAATAATTGCCGAGCTTCAAGGGGTTGAAGGAGAGTGGTGAAGAACGAGATAGAAAAGTGAACTTTGGCTTGGGTGAAGAAGAATTTGGGATTGTTAAAAAAGGAAACAGAGTTGGAGAGACTGATGATATCGCCATTGCAAATATCAATCTTTGTTTTGTTAAAGTGTTGTATGTTTTCTGGATGGGGATAAAAGGTGCGAGAGAGAGATTGGAAGGTAAGAGAAGCTGCTCGTACCGTAGGTCAGTCACAGTCTCACCACGGTTATCCAAAAGTCTACTTGTTTTTCTTCTGTTTTAGATATGCAAGAGGTTTTCCGAGCTAACTGGGCCTAACGGGAAAGCCCAAAAACAGGTCTAATTGAATGATTTTGGATTTGGATGGTTCTGGTATTGGAGTAGGGCGTTGATATGGACACACCATCACAGGCACCGGCGATCCGAATCTGCATAACTTACATATAATTATTCATTTACTCCAAATATTATTATCTAGATTTGTACTCAATTTATATTGTTATCCAAATATTATTATTTGGATTTATATTTAATTTAAAAAATAATATCCATTGAATATCTAAATTCATTAAATAATTTTTTATAGATAAAATTTAAAATTAAACAAGTATTAAATATATAAAAGATATAAGTTTTAGATATATGAATATGTTATTTCGGCACAGAGGACATAAATTAAGGATTCAGATACCATTCAATATTTGAAATCAAAAGCAAATTCAAGAAGACTCTTATTTGAATCCCCCCTAAATAGATAGATAAAAATCAGATACAGGCAAAGCCCATGACAAAGATATAAAGATACACGCAAAGCCCATGACTAAGAAACCGAGGAAGAACCATTTTAGAGGAACCGAGCTGCCAGCTAACCAAATCTTCAAATGCAAATCCTAATTCTATTTCTAATACAAACAAAACAATTACTACAACAACCCCTAAAACGCTAGCATTACTGACGACGACAAACAGGATCAAACGTAATGACTATGTGCTATGCTTGTGTCACTATTTACACTAGCTCTCAACCTACTGAACCCCGTATTAGTTTAACATTACGGGCGAATCGGTCACTTCACAAACATCCCAAGTTGTCACTTCCATGAGTTCCATAGTTTTACCATTCTGCTGTCTCTAACTCGCCTTCCTTGCTATCATTGCCGTTGATGGTGCTGTTTTGATCGTTATCTTTCATATCATTTTATTAAATTTTATGTGATTAATATAATAATAAAATAAATTAAGATAATTAAATTAAATTATTAAAATTATGCTATTTAGTGAATCTTATTAAGATTAATTATTGTATCATCCATATTATTTTATTAGATTTTATGTGACCCACATAATAACAAAATAGATCAAGATAATTAAATTAAATTATTAAAGTGATGCTATCTAGTGAATCTTATTAAGATTAACTATTATAGTGGGATGAGTTAAACTTCACTTCAGTAACTAATTGAAATACAGACTATTTGATGATAGGATATAATTCTAATTAATCTTTAGTATAGGTTTAAGTCTAATCTATATAACTTACTTGTACACCATCATAAGATAATTATCAAAAAATAGATATAGACTAAAAAACTTATACGAGTGTTCATATTCATTTACTTGAAGCGTGGTCGCGTTCTTTGTCAACAATGATTCAAGGTATGTTTTTAATTTAAATCTTACATGTGATATAGAGCTAGGTTTTCTTGTTATATTGTTCAGATTATAAAACTCACTACTGTATTTTGTCACGAGTATGTAATAATTGATTAAATTATTAAATTATAATATATATATATATATATACACACATACACGTACGAGAGAATTAGAACCAGGTTAATATATAAGTTTAACAACTAAACTTGCTGAAGAAATCAGGGAATAGATTGAGTTTTTAACATGTAAAATAAAACTTGATTCAAGAATTGAATAAGCATTTACATATATATATATATATATATTAATATATTTTCCTGCATGAAAATTTTCATGGTACCTTGCAAGGTTGAAAAGTGATTTTGATCACATTAAAATTTAATTTTTAAAGAAGGTAAATCAAATATTTTAAATAATTTTTTATTTTTTATGAAATCCAAAGGTTTATCGTTTAATTTTGTTTTACATTTATAAACCAATAATCGAGCACCGAATTTTCTTTTTATCATGGGCTTAAAGTTGTTTTTATTGGACAAAAAAAATTGAATGAAGAACATGAGTTGCAATGATCAATTCTGGAAAGGAAAAAGGTTGGATTAGCCAACCATAAGCCATAACGCACGTAAATGGATGGGTGGAGAAGTACATGGGATGGTGAGGTGGCGCATTAATGGAGCCATCCAAATTCTATCCATATCACTTTTGGTCTAGTTCACAATTTTGTGTTTAATATAATCATAATTTAAAAAATTTTAATTGTATAAAATATTTACTATTTAATATTTATTTATGATTAAATGAATTAAAAAAAATTATACACATTTATTTTAAAATTTCAATTCTAATACTATACTTGGATATATTCATATTTTATTAGCTATATGTACTCTCCTAATAAAATGGTTAATAGTTATTACTTTCAGCCTAAAGTAAGTGCATAATTGAATTTATTTAATAAAATTAAGTTTACTAACTTAGTATTTCAATTTTAATATGCATATTTATACCATAAAATTTATTCATTAATTAGGCATATGATAATGGCCTTAGGCATATTTTATGTGATTAAAGGATGCATGGATGGAACAAATATTTTTTATGTTATGATTTTTGAATTAGTTATAGCATGACAATATGGAATTTTATTGTTGTATGTAAATTTTTAGTACATAAGGGATGATGTCATTATTGAGGATCAAAATCACTAGCTTGGTATTAGTTAAAAGCATTTTAGGTTATATAATTTAGATAAATAGGTAGTTATTTAAAATAATAAATTTTTCTTTAAATAAGTACATACGATAAACATCAATAAAATTTTATGTCATAAATTTATTTGATATATATTTGAGTTATTAAATCATGTATGCAATTATTTATGGTGTATGTATATTATGTCATTATAAAGAATCTAAATCAATTGCTCGAGAATAGTCATTGCATCTTAAGTTGATTGATTTAGTTAAATTGGTAGTTATTTAAAATAAAGTTTTCTTTAAATAACTACATATGGAGGATAACATTAATATGTAATTATTTAAGCTATGATTTTAATAAGGTAACATGAGTTAATATTATATTCCCTTGCAATTATTAATACGCAGTAAAGAATTCTGCATATATTAAGAATGTTATTATTAAAGTTTCAAATCACTAACTTATGAGTAGCCACAACATCTTAAGTTAGTTGATTTAGATGACAATTGATAGTTATTTAGGATAAGGTTTCCTTTAAGTAACTACGTAAGAAAATAGCATCGATAAAGTATTATTTGTCACATGCAATAAGTTTTATGTATACATGTAGGATGTTATTACTAAGTTCTCATTAACTTAAGAGTAGCCAAAATATCTTGAGTTAATTGATTTAGATAAAATAGTAGTTATTTAAAACTACATAAAGAAAAATAACATCTATAAAGTGTTAGACCATAAAATTAGTTAGTTGGCCCCACAGGGAAATAATTAATTTTGTAAAATGGTTAAAGGATAAAATAATATAACATTAAAGTTAAATTTTTTTAGGCCCACAGGTATAGATTATTTAATTTTAGTGTTTTAAAGTTATTGTTTTATTATTAAAGTTATGTGAATTCATATACATGATGCACCTCTACCACAGAAAGGTTTGAATTTACATTTGAATATAAATGTTTTATTCAATTAAAGTGTAGTTCCTTGCATTTTGCAGTAATTTCTTCTATTGTGATTAATATGGTTTCTAATGCTATTTAGTGATAAAAATTATTCTAATGAAGGAGTTAATTAAGCTATTTTGGGTGTAAGGACCTTGACTTAGGGTTTCGAGTGGACAACTTGCAAAAAGTAAATAGATTTCAATGTACAGTGGGAGCATCTAACCATTTAAGGATGATGTACATCAAATCCTATATCAGTAAATCAATTTGGATTTCATTCTAATTGCTATAAGGTCAAAGATTATTGCAAAGCCACTAAAGATTAGATTATTAAATCTGATAAGGTTTTGGCTATCACGCTAATAAGCTTTCAAAAATAAAGTACAACAATTCTAAAAGTTGTGCATGAGCACATTATAGGATTTGAGAGACATTGTTGCTTGATTTAAATCTACGAAATTGAGCTTTTTGAGTAAATTTCTTATCACTTTCATATTTACCTTTTTTTAATGAGTATGACCATGAGAAACACATATAAAGAAAATGGTCTATCAATAAACTCTCAGTTATATGTGTTTAAGAGGAAAAAAGATTAAAGAAAGAGAAACTAGATTCAGTTAGCCTAGTGACTCAAACTAAAAAGTGATCAGTAGGCAAATGTGTTATAAAAGTGAAAAACAAAAAAATGCCAATAAAGAAAATGGCATCAAGTCTTTCATTTTGTTTTAACTCAGCCACATAAGGAAAAATTGGCTAAAGTATAAAAAGGACTTAAAAATAATGGTAAATTCATTTTGTATCAATCTCTTTTGGTGTTATTCTTGATAATAATGGTGTTTGGACTTATGTTCAACAAATTATATTTCTATAACCATTTTAAGGTTTCATAAAGTCAGGAAAACCAAAGAAAAAGTGGGAGACACGTCTATTATAGACATCGTTTAGGACTATAAGGATCCTTTTTGAAATCAAGATTTATTTTAAACCTTAAAAGGGTTTTATCTTTCGTTTTGGAAATTTTCTTAGGTAAAAAGAGTTTTGAATTTAAATTTTTTAAATTTTATTTTGAAATTTTAAAGAAAATTTTTCTATTGGATTTTTAATCATTAACTTGGATCCCGATTATGAGAATATGTTTGTTAACTATTCACACGATTTCTGATAGTAAAGATGTGCTATAGATGAAAACCATTCAAGGTTGTGGTATAAAAATTGTGTCACATCTCGATATAGAAATTTAGGAGAATTAACAATGATGGAATTCTTGAAACTCGTGAGTTTGACCCTTAAGTTAGTTGCATTAAGAAAAAAACAAACTAACAAGTCTACTAAAAGGAGCTAAAGAAAGCACTATAATATTTAAATATCATACACATTCACTTAAGTTTATGGATTAATGCATTAAAACTAATGTTGATGTCTTTATTAATGTTCCAACAAAATTGTTGTATAAAACTTTCTTAGAATTACAGAATAGTTGGAATCTAGCTAAAGTGGAGGCTTATGACTTAAACATAAGGAAACTGGATCCAAGAACAAGTAGCAGTTATCGACTATGCAATTAAGTTAAAGTGGAATATGTTTTAAATGTCTCTCATATTCAACTAGACTTGTTGAAGCTGGAAATGTCTAGTGGGAGGACTTTCCTCGTAAGGTTGATATTAAGGAATAAATTATTTAGATTGATCTTTTATAAATGATTTGATTGTTTTTTAAAATAAGCATATAGATTAACTGGAGATCAATCAAATTGAGTATAACCTTTACAATAGATCATTAATCTCACTGACTAAAGATGTATAAAATTTATAAATGATTATAGAATTAAGAGATCTAATAGGTAAGAAACTAGCCATTTTTATGACTTGGCTGTATACTTACAAAATCTAACTTTGATATTAGACATAAAGATGATATCATTTTCATTAGCCATGAATAGTGAAAATTTCACACTTAGGCATAAAGCTATGATAAAAGAGATGGAATCAATGGCTAATAATCTAGTCTAGTAACTAGTTGAATTACCAATCGGTAATTTTGAATGGTATAAGGTTAGACTTGTGGTCATGGTTTCACTCAAAAGGGTATTGATTACCATGAAACTTTTTCTCTAGTTTTTTATGAAAGTTTCATTAAGAATTACTATAGCTTTTGTAGCTCATTTTTGATTAAAAGTTACATTAAATGGTAGTGAAAACTACTTGCTTGAATAGAGATCTTGAGAAGAGGTATATATGATTCTACTTGAAGGTTTCTTTGAAAGATCAATATATGACTAAAACAAGCATCCCACGAATGGTATGCAAAGTTCAACATTTACAAAAATGTTAATCATTGTTTATACCTTAAAGTCAGTAGGAGGAAAGTCATAATTTTAGTCTTATGTTGGTGATATTCTTTATACAAGAAGTGATTCGGCTTTGTTGCATGAGACAATGGTTCTCTTTATAAAAAATTTTGATTTAAAGAATTTAAGTGAAATTTCATATGTCACAGGAATAAAGATTCATGCAAATAGGTTTGAAAAGACATTAAGTCTATCTTAGAAAGCCTATATCCAGATATTTTTGAGAAGAATTAGAATGAAAAGCTATTCACTTACAAAGGTGTAAATTATAAAAGGGATATTTCAATTTGAGCTAGTATCTCCAAATACTTTGAAAAAAATATAATATGAAAGGCATTACATATGCATATAGTATTAGAGCCTTATGTATGATCAGGTTTATAAGAAACTTGACATAAGGTTTATATTAGAAGTGCTTGGTAAATATTAAAGTAATCCTTGTGTACACACAAATTTTGTGTGAAAAAATATGATAAAGAAAAAATTGGAGACAAATAAATTAAATTGATTTATTAGACTTGAGTTGTTACCTCTGGATGTTCTTTAAAATAAAGAAATCCTTTGATTCTTTTTTTCAACAAAAACTTCGATCCAAGGGTCTTAAGACTTGATCTTGAATCATTGAGATCTGCTTTAAGGGTCTTGTAGACTTGATCTTAATAGATGAAATTTGGCTCCTTGTTGTTGCCGGAACAGGATTAGAGAGCAGCTTTTTGATGAACGAGAGCCATGTTTTTCACGTTCTTCGTGTTCTTGAGAGAAAACTTCTTGAGACTTTGAAAGGACTTGAATCTTCAAAATTTGCTTCTTCTCTTCAGGCTTGTGAATTGTGTTCAATGGCTTTGGTGGAGATTTCTTTTTATAATGCCAATGAGCCAAGTTGAAAAAAGTTTTCAAAGAATATAACTTCTTTAATAAATTTATCTTGATGAATTATCTCTTAAATAATTTAATTTAATTAGAGATAAAACTCCTTTTATTTATCTCTAAATTAATTTAAATTTAATTAGAGATAAAATTATTTATTTATATTTAAATTAATTTTAATTTAATTAAAGATAAATATCTACTTATGCTATAATCAATTACGCATGTTGATACAGAATTTAATCGATAATTTTTTAATTAAAAAAATATCAATTTACATGTGGCAGTTTGTGATTGGTCAAAAATTTTCTCCTTCTATACCTGGTCTTGGATTGTGAAAACTGCCAAAGGAATTATGTTATAAAGTAATATCATAAGCAATAAGGTTGAGATATTTTATCTCTAGTTTGAGAGTTGTCTGGAAGGCCATTAAAGATCTATTATGACAACTCTTATACAGTATGCTTTCCTAAGAATGATAAAAGTGGGAGTCGCAGCAAGCAAATATATATAAAGTATCTTGTTGTTAGAGACTCTATAAAGAAGCAAGAAGTGGATATCAAAACACATCAGTACAAATTTAACGATAGTGATCTGATGACTAAAATGTTATCAACAAAATAGTTTAAAATTCGTGTGGATTATATAGGGCTAGTTAAATTTTATCAAGATGTATTTTGGCTTTTTTTGATTGTGTTAAGTTCACATTCTTAGAGTTTATAGACATGTTGTACTTGTGCACATAAAGTTTACATATTGAATGGACCTTAAATGGTTACAGAAAATTCATTCATGAAGTATTATCTCATAAAGTATTCTTTTAGAAATGATCATGCATTGTAGTACTTGAAAGAGAATATTTGGATTAGAATGCTACAGCCATGATTCCTGCTATGTGAATTTTTAATTGAGTAGAGTTTGGCTAGAATAACTCATGACCATATTAAAGTTTTGGATTTAATTATCACTTATTTAAGTTCTTGGATTATCATATGGACCAATTAGGAGAATGTTAGACTTTATGTGGCCTACATGATAATAAATGGAGCAAGATAATTAAATCAAATTATTAAGGTGATATTATCTAATGAATTCTATTAACATTAACTACTCTAGTGGGAAGAGTGAAACTCTACTAAAGTAACTAATTAAAATACAAACTGCTTGATCGTAGGATACAAATCTAATTAGTCTTCTAATATAGGTCCTTAGTCTAGTCTATATAAATTGCCTATGCACCATCATAAGGTAATTATCAAGAAAGGGATATAGACTAAAAAGCTTAGACAGGTGTTCGTATTTGTGTACTTGAAGTGACGTCACGTTCTTAATCAACAATGCCTAGATGTATGTTCCTAATTTAAATCTTGCACATTTACTTTATCATGAATGATGATGGCCTCATCAACATTTTCATTATCAATGTTTTCTAATCTTGGGGGTTCTCACCATCACTATCATTTTTATCATTTTCATCTTTTGATGATAGAAGCTCCTTACCATTAGAGTTTTCTAAGAGGTTATCAAAATAGTCCCGAATAGCCAACTCAGGTTTTTCCCCTTCAACAATGTTGGGTATTGTTTTGGCAGCCATAACTTCAACTTTGGTGGCACTAGCATCAACCTTGGCATCCATGACAATAGTAGAGGGCATAAGACCAAGCGAAACATAATTAGGTTAGCTTAGATTTTTTTCACTATTTTTTTTTAAGAGTAGATTATATCACATTTAATGATTCTTTGTAAGCTTGAAAAGTGTACATTTATGAAAACTGCATGAACAATTTAAAGAATATAAGTTTTCCAGTTAAAGACTTGCCTTTGACCCTAATTTGGTTATGTCTTACCTTTGGGTCTTTTTGCATGTGATTAGATGTCTCATATACTTTACAATGCATAAGTTAAAAGAAAAAAAGTTAATATATTATATTTGTTCTATTCATATTTAACATAGTAGATGACTACATGTAATTAAAATGAGCTTTTTAGCTTAATTTGTTATTGTCAGTTATAAATGAATGTAGTAAAAGAGTTAGTTAATGATTTTTGAAATGATAAGAACAAATGCTAAATTAAGTTATTTTAATCAATTTCTAAATCTTTTTTTTTCTATCTACTTAGGTTTTTTGAATACTTTTTTTAACTTAACCTATTACCTGTTTTTTTTAAAATCTTTTTTATGGTTCTTTAAGTAATGATGTGCATTTCAGGTTATTAATGTTATTCTTGCTAACAAGTCTGTGCATGCACTATCAAAACCATCGGTACTACCTTTGTAGATCAGAATTTTAATATGTTTTATTTTGATTCTATTCTATTTGCATTAAACAAGTTTTTCTCATTCTTTGCGATTGCTATACATTTTTTTTCTGGTGTGGTTTAAGATTCTTCTCTCCATGATACTTAAAATTTGTTTTTATAGGAATGCCTTGGTTGGAATAATCAATAGGGGGTTTGCTAATTGCCTTCATTTTGCATTGAGTGGGGTTTTTATCCAGTAGGAATGTTCCATACTCAATTATCAATGTTAGGCACTATCAGTTCAATTCCTAATGCTTCCAAATAGGATTATTATTGTGTAAAAAAAATAGTTGCATCCTTGAATAGATGATTTTGAAAATGAAAAATGTTAAGGGTTGATAATTTTTTATTATTTAAAAAAAATGAATATCTATTTTGTTTCTGTCTTGATCATGTTTAAGTTTGCTCAAAATTTAGGCTCCTTTCTAATTTTTAAATCTCAAAGCCTAAAGGACACAATGTGCATGGTACTTTTCACAACTAGTTATTATTATTTTTAATTTTGCTTTCTTTAT
Source organism: Adansonia gregorii (assembly GCA_038382025.1). Taxonomy (NCBI): domain Eukaryota; kingdom Viridiplantae; phylum Streptophyta; class Magnoliopsida; order Malvales; family Malvaceae; genus Adansonia; species Adansonia gregorii. The sequence goes on along the minus strand of JBBYHO010000003.1, from coordinate 21,886,708 downwards.
TGCTTGGTTGCATATTCGTTACAAGGTTGAATCATAAGGAGATGAATTGAACTATTAGTTTGTTATATTAGGCTCACTATCCTAATTTACAATTCGGGTTGAATTTTTTCAGTTATTGCCCTTTAACTTCCCATATGTGCATAACCAACCTTTTTTTTATCGAGGAGTGATCAAAATTTGATGTTTATGCCTTTGTCTTCAAAATCTGGCAAAGCAAAGAGTTCTGCCTTTCTTTAACATTAATAGCATTGTGAAGGTTGATATCTTAAGGTATATTACTATCTTCTTGCAGCTATATTAACATGTAGCAGGACAAGCAATTATATTTATATCTAATAAGATAGCATTTACTGCCATATTCTTGCTAACTTGGTAATAATCTTAAATCATCCTATTTTTTATGTGTATTTATTTATTTATTTTATTTGTTTGGGAAACACTAACCTGAGCACGTCAACATGAAAACAAATAAATTCACTAAAAAATAAAAAGACATGCAACAAGAAATGAAATGTGAAAAGAATAATCATAGGAACACGAGGATTTATGTGGTTTGGCTTTACATCCACAAGCAGAGGCGACGAGAAATTTTACTATAATAATAAGTTGAAGATTACTAGTGTTTTAACACTAAAAAAATGCTACACAATAGCTCATGATTCCACTCCCTAAAATATTTAAAAAATTACTACACTGATTGCTTTCTAATCTCACTCTTGGCTTGCTTTTCTTCACTCTTACTTGTTCTTTGGCGAGGCTCAATGGCCTATTTATACACATAATAAGCAGCCTTGCATTTAATGCAAGGATTGAAAAAAATTTCCATAACTATTAATGGCATGTTGACCAGGGCGAGAAGAAAAGAAACCAAACTTTGCAGAGCTAGGTTCAATGGCTAACTTTGACGAAAAGGTATGGATAAAATTCAAGCTATCTCTGACAAATCTCTACCTTGGATTGAAATTCAACTAAGTCACCTAGTAAACCTCTCAAAATTGAATCACCTCTTCCATACGCCCTTTAGGGCATTCACCAATTGTAAAAACCAATTAAGCCCAAGCAATGCTCGAAGTTGTAGGTAGGGATAACTTTTGTTAACATGTCTGCAAGATTCTCTTCAATGGCAACTTTATTGATCATAATACCACCTTGCGTAACAAGATCTCGAATAAAGTAATATCTGATGTCAATATGCTTAGTCTATTCATGAAACATTTAATTTCTAGTCAGATGATTAGCACTTTGGCTATCACAAAATACAGAAGCAGAATCCTGCTATAAACCCAAACTGCTTACTAAACCTTTTATCCATAATGCTTCCTTAACTACTTCTACTACTTCCATATATTTCACCTTAGTCGTAGACAAGGCTATGGTAGACTATAACACATTTTTCCAACTAATGGCTCCTCTAGAAAGAGTGAATAAATAACTTGTCAGAGATCTTCTTTTATCCATGTTCCCAGCATAATCAAAGTCCACAAAACCGGTGATACTGTTAGAACAGCTACTCTGATCATACACAGAACATAAATTTGTAGTACCTTTCAAATATTTGAGAAATCCATTTCACTGCCTGTCGATATTCCTTACTAGGACAAGTTATATATCTGCGTAATACACTGATTGCATGTGAAATGTCTGGACGAGTGCAAAACATTGCATAGATCATGCTCCCAATTGTACTTGAGTATGGGATATGAGACATCTACTGCTTTTCTTTATCAGACTGTGGTGACAACTGTGTTAAGGGTTTGAACGTGCTACTAAAAGAATGCTCATAGGTTTAGCTTTATTCATGCTGAAACATTTAAGTACCTTTTCAATATAAGTTTTTTGCGATAAGCAAAGCTTGCCCGTTTTATAGTCTCTGTAAATATCCATGCTTATATTTTCTTGACAGTGCCTAAATCTTTGATCTCGAACTCACCACTTAACTAAGATTTTAACTTATTGATTTCTGACATGTTCTTGGCAGCAATAAACATTTCATTAACATATAGCAGCAAATAAATGTATGAACCATCTCGAAGTTTTTTTATGATAGACACAAGCATCATAGTTATACCTCGTGTAAGCATGTTCAATCATAAAGCAATCAAACTACTTGTGCCATTACCTAAGTGATTGTTTCAGTCCATATAAAGGCTTTTGTAATAAGCAAACATTATCTTCCTTACCAAGCACTGTGAAGCCCTTTAGTTGACGTATGTAGATTGTTTTCTTAAGCTCACCATGCAAGCATGCTATTTTTACATCAAGCTGCTCAACTTTTAGGTCGAACTTGGCCATCATAGCAAGCAACACATGAATGGAGCGATGCTTTGCAATAGGGGATAAAACCTTATTATAGACAATCCTTTCTTTTTGACTAAAGCCTTTAGCAACCAATCGTGCCTCGAGTCTAGTTGCCTCAACCCTAGGGACACTTTTTTTCCTTGAAAACCCATCCGTAACCAACAATCTTTTGGTTACCTGGTGGTTCAACCAACTCCCAAGTGTGGTTTTTCTGTAGAGATTTTATCTTCATAGCAATTGCCCACTATGCTGATTTATTACATGTGACAACCTTATTATAACTGGAAGGTTTTGTACCAATGGACTCTACCGCACTGAGTGCATAAGAAACTAGATTAACATCAATATATCATTGAGGATGTTTAAGTTTCCTCTTAGCTTATCGAGTAGCAATGCTATATCATTTTTCTTGAGATGTTGTATCTTCATCACAATCTGACACCTCATGATGATTATCTTAGACTAAGCACCTTCTGTAGAAATTGGAGCTTTCACTTAACACTCCACCTACTTTTTAGCATTGTGATCTCCCTTTTTACTTAACTCCTCATTTTCTTGGGAATTAGTGGTGGATCAAAGGCTGGATAACTTGTCAAAAATCATATCTCTGCTCAATATGAACTTTGGTGACTCCAGATCAAGACACCACAACCTCTTGGCCGTATCCAAGAATTATGCATTTCTTCACCCTTGGTTTAAGTTTGCCCTTATTAATATGAGCATAAGCAAGGTAGCTAAATACTCTTAAACTGGAGTAATCTATAGGAGAACGAAACCATATTTTCTCGGAAGTATTTAACTCAATAGCTATAGATGGAGATCTATTTACCAGATAGCATGCAGTATTTACTGCTTTAGCCCAAAAGTCTTCACTGAGCCCAGCATTTGATTTCATACACTGAGCTTATTCTAAGAGAGTTCTACTCATGTGTTCTACAATTCCATTTTGTTGTGGTGTATGGCGAATAGTGCGATGTCTCACTATTCCTTTATTTTTGTAGAACTCATTAAATTCACCCAAGCTATACTCCAAGGTGTTATCTGTTCAAAGTTTCTTGATCTTCTTCCCTATTTAATTTTTAATGAAGGCTTTAAATTGCTTAAAGTTAACAAGTACTTGATCTTTGTGCTTCATGAAATACACCTAAACCTTTCTCAGTAATAATCGATAAAGGTTAATAGGTATTTCTAACCATCTTTTGAAATAGTTAGAGAAATACCCTAAAGGTCAGAGTGAATATAATCCATCATACCTTTAGTTCTATGAATTTCGATACTGAACTTTACCTAGGTCTGTTTCCTAAAGACGTAGCGTTCACAAAAATCAAGCATTCCAGTACCCTGCCCACATAACACACCTAGCTTGCTTAGCACTGATAGACCTCTTTCGCTCATATGCCCAAGCCGCATATGCCATAACTTGGGGGTGTTAGAATCTTGGTTGATTGATGATGACACTATCATAGCACCTGTACCCATGTTACTATCCAAGAATTAAAGTCTTTGCTCTAAATGTCTATGCATCACAGTCAGGGCACTGGAGAATACCCTCAGCACTGCACGTTTATTGGAATATGGAAGGCCTTTCTTGTCTAAAGGACTTAAGGAAATTAGATTTTTCTTCATTTCAGGAATGTGCCAAACATTTGTCAGGATTCTGACAATACCTTTAAATGTCTCTATACAGATTATGCCAATCCTTATAAAGTGGCTTGTCTGGTCATCTCTCATTAGCGTCGAACCGACACACCTCTCATATGTTAAAAATAAATCCTTTGAGTTACGAATGTGATATATGGCAGCTATATCAAGAATCCATATTTTGTCAACGTGAGAATCGGATATTGCCAGAATGGTCTCGATAGTTTGTATAGCATCAATAAAATTTTCGTATGAAGGTGGTAAAGAACACAAAACAATTTAATCCTCATCATCAATTTTAATATCGATATTATTAAGATCGATAATAATAGAATAAATGGTATCTAGTTGCTATGAAATAAATGTACCTTCTTCCATTTTAAGGGTGTAAAATCGTTACTTGAGGTAGAGCTGATTTGTCCATGACTTCATCATGTAATTGCTTTTTAGTCAAAGCCATAAGCTAGATGCAGAGGTCTCCTCAGCTACCTCCCATAATACTTAATCTCTTAGACTTAAGAAAATAGCACTATGTGCTTTTTCCAGTATCTAGTCTTTTTGTTCTTCCGAGAGTGTGTTTGATAGTTTATCTCTACAAATAGCATCTTCAGTAATCCTTGTTAGACCAATATCCCCTGCATCTTGATACGCCATAGATGGAAACTATTCTTTATGATGAATTTCTTCACTTCATATTTAGTTGATGATTTACTCACAACTATATCAATGATTTAGGTGACAATGAAAGCTACTTAAAAATATCAAAATCATAACCACTTTACAAATATTGCAAATGCAATCAAAACAAAAGTTCTGATACCAGTTTGTTGAGGAAGAACCAACCTGAGCACGTCAATATGACAACAAATAAATTCACTAGAAAATAAAGAGATACGTGTTGCAACATGGCCCTGATACAAATCCTAACCAAACCCGACTTAAATGGCCTTCGCTCCTATATTTATTAAATTTATTATTATTTTATATTCTCTTCTTTTTATATGCCACATTATTATTGTCATCTTCTTATTTTTGGGGACTGGGTGGTTGAGATAAATCACTCACTTGACTTAACCTTTAATACTTATTACGAAATGACTATTTATTTGGAATCGCCACCAATTTATTTGGGTCAGGTGAGATTAGTCACCTATCAGAGTTTGTATGTCGAAGGTTATGAAACTCTAGAATACAAACTCCAAGGCCCACGATCATACCAAAGATCATATAAAAGGGTTCAGAAGTTGGTTACAATCACAAGTAATGATTGATCCTTTTGTGATGCCCAAAAATTGGAACCTTATTAATTACGTGTTAACTTGAATTTTAATTTTTATTCGGTTTCAACATGTGATATTTAATTATAAATCTTCGAACTAATGATTTATAAAATAAATTTATTATTATTATGTGTTAGAAATATCGAGTTTTCATAATTTTGGAAGTTAAAATCTCTTTCGCACTCCATCAGAAGGCCAATGGAACTCAAAAGCTTTTTATCATTCTCCTTTGTATCCCAGCGGAAAACCAGAGGAACAGAAAAAGGTTTTTAAATTAAAAATATCTTTTGCACCCCAATAGAGGGCTAGAGGAATGCGAAAGTTTTTATTGTTATTATTATTTAATTTATAAAATCCTTACTTTCATGTTGAAAAAGATATCTCGATATTAAAATAATCCATAGAACCTTTCTCATATTTTGGGAGAAATTCTACGTATTATTTTAATTCGAAGACATTGCTTTAATTTCCTTAAACGAAAATTTATATTTTATTGAAAATATTATAAAACTTCATAAAACTCAATAACAATCTAAAATGATGCTCCTATTCCTAATGTGTTCCTTAGATGCGAAAATATCCTTGTAATCACATAGGACTTGGTTCTAGCGAAATTACCCAAGCGCCTCTAAGGTATACCTTTGACATGAAGGTATCCTAATATCGCTAATAGACACCTAAATGACTTTAAAAAGCTAAATGAATCTCGAGCATTCACCTTTGACATAAAAACATCCCAGTGGAATAAAATTACGAAAATGGTCCTAAGATAGGCGTTCGACATGAAAGTATCCCAGTACCCCTATTGGACATTAAAATGACCTTGGAGGGCTTCATCTTTAGCATAAAAGCAACCAATGAGAAAATTACAAAAATACCCTTGGGGTATACCTTCGACATGAAAGTATCCCGGTACCTCTAATGGACACTAAAATGACCTTAAAAGGCTAAATGAATCTTAAACATTCACTTTTGGCATAAAAGCACCTTAGTGAAAAAAATTATGAAAATACCCCATAGGGTATACCTTCGATATGAAAGTATCCCGGTACCCCTAATGGACATTAAAATGACCTTGGAGGATTGAATGAATCCTAAACATTCACCTTTGGCATAAAAACATCCCCGTGAGAAAAATTATGAAAATGCCTATAAGTATACCTTCGAGATGAAAGTACCTTGGCACCCTTAATGGACACTACAATGACTTTGAAAGGCTAAATAAATCTTAAATATTCAACTTTGGCATAAAAGCATCCCAGTGAGAAAAATTACGAAAATACCCCTAAGGTATACTTTTGACATGAAAGTATCTCAATACCCCTAATAGACACTAAAATGACCTTAGAGGGCTAAATGAATCCTAAACATTCACCTTTGGCCAAAAAGCATCCTGGTTACTATCTAGGACTCGATTTTAAAAAATTACCAAAATGCCCCTAGGGTATACCTTCGAGATGAAAGTATACCGGTACCCTAATGGACACTAAAAAGACCTTAAAAAGCTAAATGAATCCTAAACATTCACCTTTGGCATAAAAGCATCCCAATGAGAAAAGTTACGAAAATACCCTAAGTATACCTTCGACATAAAAGTATCCCGGTACCCCCTAATGGACACTAAAATGATAAAAACTGGATGAACTTATCCTATATGTGCACCTTTGGCATAAAAGCATCCCGGTTACTATCTAAATTTTAGAAAAATTATCAAAATGCCTCTAAAGTATACCTTTGACATGAAAGTATCCTGGTACCCTAATGGACACTAAAATGATGAAAAATAGATGAATTTAGTCTAAATGGAGCAACTAAAAGTTTAAGTTTGACTTGAAATGCAAAATTTACAATCAAACCCCTAAAATTTTAAAAATTACATTCGTATCCTTCGGAAGACCAAACAAATACAAAAAGTTTCAAAAATTTCAATATCCTTACAGTAGACCATAGAAATAATAGAAATCATTAAAACTGATGAAATGTAAATCTTGCCCCCTAAATATGAAAATTTACTATTTTGTCCCTGCACTTTTCTAAATTTTCATTTTACTCCTTACATAATAAAATAACCTAAAAGTAAAAAAAATCATATGAAATTATGCATGAAAATACGACCAATATACCAACAAAGATTCAGCCAAATACTTTGCCCATGTTTTTTTCACAATTTACAAAGTAACCTCTAAACTTTATAAAATTATATTTTTACCCCTGTATGGTAAAGTACCATAAAAATCATTAAAAATCATCCAACTAGCAAAGAATCAACACAAAAGTCATGGTAACAATATGCAAGAAGGTTCGGCCAAGCATTTTTAGCCACAAAATATAA
>JBBYHO010000003.1:21865806-21877761 GCA_038382025.1 Adansonia gregorii | reverse complement strand
AAACCCTAAACCCTAAACCCTAAACCCTAAACCCTAAACCCTAAACCCTAAACCCTAAACCCTAAACCCTAAACCTTAAACCTCAAACCCTAACCTTAAACCTTAAACCCTAACCTTCAACCTTAAACCCTAAATCTTAAATCTTCAACCCTAAACCCTAAACCCTTAAACCTTAAACTAAATCCTTAAACCTTAAACCCTAAACTCTAACCTTAAACCCTAAACCTAAACCTAAACCTAAAACCTTAAACCTTAACATTAAACCTTACACCTTAAATCTCAAGCCTTAAACCTTAAGCCTTAAACCTTAAACTTTAAACCCTAAACCTTTAACCCTAACCTTAACTTTAAACCTTAAACCTTAAACCTAAAACCTCAAACTACGAACCTTAACCTTAAACCTCAAACCCTAAGTCTTAAGCCTTAAACCTTAAAACCCTAAAACTTTAAACCTTAAACCTTAAACCTTAACCTTAAACCTAAAACCTTAAACCCTAAATCTTAAATGTTAAACCTTAAACTTTGAACCTTAAACCCTAAACTTTAAACTTTAAACTCTAAACTTTAAACCCTAAATGTTAAACCTTAAACCCTAAATATTAAACCTTAAACTTTAAACCTTAAACCCTAAATCTTAAACTTTAAACCTTAAATCTTAAACCTTAAACTTTAAACTTAAAATCTTAAACCCAAACTGTAAACCCTAACCTTAAATCCAAACTTTAAACCCTAACCTTAAACTTAATTTTAAATCTTAAATCTTAAACCTCAAACCTTAAGCCTTAAACCCTACACCTAAACCTCAACCTTAAACCTAAACCTTAAACTTTAAACCTTAAACCGCAAACCATCAACCTTTAACCTTAAACCTTCAACCTTAAACCTCATACCTTAAACTTTAAACTTTAAACCTTAAACCTTAAACTTTAAATGTTAAACTTTAACTTTAAACCTTAAACCCTAAATTTTAAATCTTAAATTATAAATTTTAAACCCTAAACCTTAATCTTTAAATCCTAAAATCTTAAAACTTTAAACCTTAAACCCTAAAAAAGATCAATTATTTTGACCAATATTATCTCCAAACAAGTAGTTGTGTGTATCTAATTGTTCCCTATAAACATAGTAACAAGACAAATAGTTTGTCTTCGAACTAATATGTAAGAGCCTTGGTGCAAACCACAATGCTTTCCATGTGATGTTATTTAAAGTCACATTACTAAAGGTCTTATCCATTATTTTTTAGTTCACATCCCAAGCTATTCTTTCTTCATGAATACTTAGAAAGATAAAATTTGGCAAGTACAGCATGATTATCTTATGCTTTTCACCCCAAAAGTGGTTTTTGCCTAACTGAATAATAGTAATGCACATCCAATGAACCTTTCATTACCTTCTTGCCTTAATTGAATTTAGGAAAACCAAAAAATAAAAAGTCCTTTATTTTAGCCACTAGTAACAACTTAACCTAACTTGAAAAATTATTTTCGAGTGATAAATGATTTCATAATTTTTCTAATATTTTTCCCATAAAGAGCATTGAGTTATCTTTCTAATGGGCTCTCATTTTCTTTGAATGGAGCTTGAAATGAAAGAATTATGATTTTTTAATTATGCACTATCTAGAAACCTTAAGACTAATAATCAGAGTTCATTATGAGCTTTTTTTAAGCCCTCAAAATGATTTTTTTATTTTTCAAATATTTTTCCTAAAAATTACATAAAATTCCCTCTTTAGTGATCTATCATTTGCAACTTGCCTAGTTTGAATGAGTTCGAGTGATTTTCAAAGTTTATTGCATTTATTGTCAATATTGAACTAAGTCCAACTTCAGAAATTATTTTTCTCTTACAATGCAATTTTTTGGATTTTGAATTATTTTTATATTAATCCTTGTGGAGTTAAATTTCCTTGCCTTGTGGCGGGTGTTGGAATGAATCCAAAATAAAATCAAGAAGCCTAACAGCTCAATGTTATCCTCTGTTTTTTGCCTTAGGCAAATTTGGGTGATCATCTTGTATTCTTCTATCAAGGTTCAGGTGCCTCAGAATAAGTCCAATCAATATTGCAATAGAGTTAAAAGACATGCATGAGTCTCACTAGGTTTGAGTCAAGGCCTAAGAATTTTCTATAAAAAATCTATTATTGTAAGCCTTACTTGCCTCAGATTTCCCAATTCACTAATTTGAATTGTTTTACCTTCCAAAGCTAAGGTATAACTTTTACAATTCATGATCCTTTTTTTATGGTTAAGATAAAACCTCTACCTTTTCTATTTTTTATAGCTAAGACAAAAACCTTTCTCTATTTTTTAATGGGCTAAGTAGAAGCCTCCCCTCTTTTAAAATTCAAATATAAATTATAAATTTATAAATAATAAAATTAAAATATAGTTACTTGAATTTAATTATTTTTATCTAATTTATACCAAATTTACCTTTATCAAAATTCCTAATTTTTTTTTACTTCACAAATTTACCTCTAAAAGAGAAATTTTTATATAAATATTATAATTTGCTTGCTTTTGTAATTGACACGGATGGGAATTAATTCCCAAAATGTGTTAATTTTTGGATAAGAATGGAAATCGCCTAATGGTTTTAGCAATTTCCCTTGAAATAATTTTTATTATAAATTAGAAGGGAAACCGCTTGTTAATCAGGCAACTTCCTTTCTAAAGTGGGTATATATATTTTATAAATATAAGTTATATATTTTTTTTATTTATTAAATTTAAATAAATATTTGGGTTTTTAAAAAAATTATAAATATGAGTTGGACCAAATTGATCTATGGTTTGAAAAAATTTAAAATTTCTTGTCTAGTCCTAAATAAAGCTTACCTCAGATTGGCTCGAAAGCATGAATTACTATTTCAATATGATTAAAAATTCAAAAATATACTTGTATTAAAATGCATATATTTTATAATTATATTTGAATAAAAATTATTATAAAATAGTAATACGTTTCGAGTCTGGTTGAACCAAATTAAAAAAACCTATGTAGGTGAAAAAAATATGTATAAAAAATATATTTTTTAAAATAGAGTACTAAATTAATATTTAAGAAACATTTTGATCATTTCAAAGTATTATTTAAGGTGTTAAAATGTTGAATCAACCATAAACATAATTGTGATGCCAAATGGTTACTCTCAAACTCAAAAACCCCTCGAACCCTATTTCTTGAACTATGTTCTTCCTTTCATCGTCAATACAACTTGTCTAATTAACCTAACAAACCTAGCCGAACTGCATCCCCAGGCTGCAATTTTGTACAATAGCAAATTAAATACACATGGAAATTAATATTCCATTAAACCATATGCTATAGTGAGACCAACTTTGCCTTCGTAACTTTCGTTCCCTTTTATGCACTCTTTCTGCTACAACTTTGTCGATCCATTTGTAACTTTGTTTCTCTTAAACCTATAAATATCAGACTATTATAAATCTGCAAACCTTTACATAGATACATGTACATACGTATATATATATATATATAGATATATTTCTCTATGTAAAAAACAACAGCTGCTAGTTTCATTTTAAGCATAGCCTTAATGTCATCATAACCTTCAATATGCAAATAATCCAAGATATGCAAACAACTACCAACAAACAACTAGCATAAAGGAATCAATACACTTCACTTAGCTTCTTTCCAATTTAGCTTAATCTTGTCAATAGCATTTAAGGATAAGGAGATGAACAACCGCCAACCAACAAACATAAAGGCTTTAGGAATTTTCATATGATTGTACAATTTAATCTACAAATTACTATAACTGAATGTGCACATCAATCAAATACTCCTCAAATACTTCTATTATCTTATACATAATAATGTCTCTTATAATTTATTTACTTCAACATGATGAATGCATGAACTATGTATGACAAAAACGGGATGTACGTACCAGGAAACTTAATGTACGTGTCAATATAACCGAATGTACATATAAGGACACAAAACGTACATTTCACTATAACTCAATGTACGTATAAATAATGTATGGATCAGAGGATCCTCAGCACTACTCTACACCATAGCTTAGTTCACAAATACTTTCAAATTACAAAATGCCACCCTAATTACAGTTAAAAGATAGTCCACGATTTAAGAATCAACACAATATTTGCACAAAAACACTGAAACTTGATCACATGTTATACAAAACATCATTGAATGACCATGTCACAATCAAACAACATTAACAACATCCTTTCAAATTTAAAACAGTCTGTCATCTATACATAGTTATTGTCAAAATTGTAATACCAATTTAGTAGCAATCGATAGTACTTTATATATATTAAGACTCATTCCTTTGATCTATCTACAGTAATTAATCTTGTGCACGTAATTCTAACAAATGCAACAGCTAGTGCTTTATATGCAACCACTGCTACGGGCGTTACATCAATCAAAGGCGAGACTTCAACAGGAATTGTATAAGGCAACCACAGTTTTTAGACAGACAACAGCACTACCTCCTAACAACTTCACTACAATACTTAATCATTGCATATGATGCAAACTAGGAATCATTAAACTCGAACATTGAATCCTTATGCAATAATGTTTCCAAGTTCCGTAACTACAAATAAATTCCAAAAATATTTTATATTCACTATTTATAGATATAGCATTATCGACCACAGCAACGTATCACTAAACACATAATGAACTTCTATAAGTTTCTTTTTCAATTTCTTTAACCCAATACGCATAAAGATTTCCAGCCTTTAATTATATTTCCCTTTTTCTACATTTTTTCTCAAACCTAATACACATTAACATAATACTGACATTTTTATCAACATAATTAGTTACTAAAGATATCTAACACCTTCAATTACAAATTCCTTCACAAAAGGGACACAGGAATGATCAGCAAATAAAGGGAGAAAAGAGGGACGGAATACCATGTGGGTATTTCAGGTCACCAATAGGGAATGGATTTTAACAACGAGACAGAGAAAATGAGGAGAAGCGGGTTCTGTACTCGGTTGGGGAGGGAAAATTAAGATTCTGAAGAGCCAATTTTTTTCAAAGTTGGGATGCAACTGGGTATGGAGAGAGAAATTTTTAAATTATGAAGAAGCAACCGACTCCTTGAATAGCGAGATCAAGGACTGGGTCATGGGAGGGGACAATTAGGGATGAGACAGAGGTTTTCATTAAGGGTATAATGATAGTTTAGGTTTCCTTATATTATTTTCAATATTTGCTATTTCCTTTTATTTATTATCTACCATTTCATTATTTTTTTCTTAATTTTCGTTTCGTAGATGTTTTAAGGGAATTCTCCTGGGATAAAATCATCAAGTCAGTCCATTATTTATCACACTTGAACTGACATGTTCACAGATCAAGTCCATCTCCAATTTGTCACAGACTGAACTGGTTAAAGGGCAAAGTGAAAAAATACAACATTCCCAAATCAATTCAATCATATGTATGGATTATGCCCTCGTCCATTTGTCTCTCAAATCATGTCAATCAATTCTCAAACCTGCTCCGTTGTCCCCCAAATCAAATCAATCAATTCCCAAACCAGGCCCGCTGTTCGTGCTCCTTAAAACTAGTTTGCATGGTGTTGGAGCTTCCCTAGTTTGGGAACATGAAACTGTACCCTGTATTGAAGAAAGGAAAGACTCATACCTCGTAATGGGCTGATAGCGTTCCTGATATCAAATGGTAATGTTTCATAGAATGCAACTTATATATTTTCTTGAAACGTTTTGTCCGATTTGATATTCAGACTTGCGCGAATTTAATGGCAACAATGAGAGAGAGAATAGGCTCCCATAAACAGCAAATGACTGGATAACCTAAAACAACTAGAACATGACCAGTTCCCTCGCGGAGCACAACAACATCAATATTTGCAACTCCTGTGCTGCGAAGGAGCATGGTATCCCCCTCCTTGACCAACCTCTTAATGACAAAAAGCAAATGCTCAATAGCAGTCTTGTTCCGATATCCTCCTGGTTAGTGCGAAAGACTGAAGATATCATCAAAGCAACACACTAAAAATCTAACTTGTCAGGGCAGTCAGATGCCCTGTGCCCAGGACGCCCACAGTTGAAACAGGAACCTCCAAACCCTCTGTGTACACAAATCGAGAGGTGAACATCAAATATTATATTACATATAAGCTTAAAAAGTAATGTAATTCTTTCTATGGCTATATCTAATCTCATGAGTAAAACGTTTCCGGTTATTAGAGTTTCCACCCAAAGTAACCAAACATCAAGTTAACGAACAAAACGTCAATGACAACATAGAACATGCATTGTGGGTCTTCCATGAAGAGAAAATAAGTCCATTGGCTCATCATGCATGAAATAAGTTCTAGTTTCCTAGAGGACGTGGCTAAAGCTATTATCTTTTCCATTATTAAAATGTAGACTTCTTAACTTTCTTTAAGAGAAGGAAAATAAGTCTAAAATGTAATTTTAGAACGAAATCAGGGAATAAGGATCACTGGATCAGTCAATACCCAACAGATTCATTAAAGGCGTACAGGTAGGATTATAGACTATTGCTGGCTTAGTTACATAGAGTTTACTCTGATATTTTCTCCTTTCTCATTTATTACTTGGCCTTAAAACCAATAATCATATATAAGTTTGGTCATTGGTATTCCTTCCCTAAATGATCTTGATAAAACTGAATGGGGCATGTATATCATATTATATGTCATAAAACTTGGTATGAATGAAAAAGTTCAAGATAGTTTATCATAAGAGAACAGATGGGAAAGACATGCCTGTCATGGAAGGTGGACCTGTTTGATCTCCTACTACCAATTAACCAGTCATCCCTACTGCTTTTTGAAGTCCGAGACCAGCTACTTCTTCCACCTCGGACCTCATTATCAGAGCCTTGGCCACTGTTCCAACCCCTGGAGGCCCTCAAACCTCTCCGATCCTTAGAAATTCCTCGTGGATTGCGATCCCTGCTAGAAAATTTGCCATAAAAATCACCCGAAGGGCCATCATCTTGCAAAGGAGGCAACTGCCAGAAGAAATAAATACACAAAATCAGCTTAGTTTAGCGCAATAAGAAAATGTTTAGGTGGCTGCAAAAGGAGCATAGCCAGATGAATTATTTGACAGTAATATACACAGCACAAACATTACACATAAGCACATCCAATGAGCAACAGTAACCAATATCTAACATAGACCTTTGTGATCTTTGAGATGCTGCTTCCAGGTGGTGTTTGCTTATTCAGCAACTCTTTTGCGATCTCCTCAGGGAGATCAAACACAGCACCTTGAACCTGATAATAAATACATTCTTAAGTCTCAAGCAAAGAAACGTATCAGTCAATATTAAGAAAAGAAAAAGAACTGAATCTTAAACTGATACAAACCCTCTCATCTGCAACTAGATATATTTTCCCAACTTCATCAGCAGCCACAGGGTAAATGTCAGAAAGAAACCCAGTAACAGACCTAGCGGACAGGAACCGTCTAGAATTAGATGAATCTCTTGTCAATTGCAGCGTTACCAATCCCTGCGACACAGGCCCCGATCAGGACAACAGGCTAAATGAATTTATTGAAACAAACAATCTTCAAAATCAACAAAGATAAATTCTAAGCAACTCAGTGTTGAAAATTGACAAACAACTTCAAGACACCTGCGGACCTTATGAGATAAGGGTTATTGTCATTTAAGAATCTATTGACAGAATGCTGCACATACAGACGTGGGTATGTATATACGATAAAAGACAACGGTCTGCATATATAATGGAAAGCAACGCGTAAAATTTACCTATAGAAGAAGGCAAAAAGGGACAAAGTACAGTACAACAATCGCATTCCTACCAGCCAGTTGCATGGTTACAACAACATCCTACAGTTCTATTTACTGAGTTACTCAATATTCAATACAACAAGTGATGTAGGAAAATTTTCTGGAATAATAATGCTCGATAATTTACATATTGAAGTGTTGTTAGGTGGAAGCACTGGCAACTTCGGAATGGATGATCGTCCACTAATAAATTAAATCCTATTTCCTAAATTTTGGTCTCAGATAGACATTGTTCCAAAATTTGAAGGCAGCTGCTCTCTAGCACCAAATCAACCAACATCAAAGAAGAACTGAAGCAACCAGTTTTCAAGAAAACTAAGCCACTTAAAAAAAAAATACAAAACTCTGGCATACATGGAGATTCCCTTAGTCGTCCCCTTCCATAAACGGTAGGTATCCCATGGGGAAAAAGTAAACTTGAATTTAATTTCGCAATTAAGTGCTCCAATTAGAATTAAAAGCAACGTAAATTGTACTATAGTTTACCTGTTCATGGCTAATAAGAGACCGGGATGAAGGAGGTTGGGAAAATCCACTTAGGTGTGCTAGTGCAGCAGCAAGGGCACTTGTCCCTTGTTCTTCAATCAGTCTTTGAGCAGTTGGGGTAAAAAACTCTATAGACTCAGGATGAACTCCATTAAGAGTAGCAATAATTTGCTTCGCTGATGACTCCAAAACTTCTTCTATAGATGGAGGACTAATAAACTCGAACTTACACCCAACGTCACGTTCAAGAGATCTGACAGTTCTCCTTTGGCTATTAGTATACATCAAAATTGCAGAACCTTCTTTTCCTGCCCGTCCAGTACGTCCAGAGCGATGAACAAAAGTCTCTGCATCATTGGGAAGCTCGTAGTGGATAACCTGAAGAAAATGGTCATAAGCACCAGTCTTCTCAGTGAAACTAAAAAGGGAATTGCAATAGCTTTCTATATGTGATAACGTCTCAAAATTTGGAGCATGGTAATTGGAAACAGAAAAATGGTGAAAAACCAGTGAACAAACTTATGAGCATCAACCTAGCATGCATGTACATTTTTATACTTTTATGACACCTTTTTCCTTCTAGTTTCATAATATCAAATAATAACTAATCTTCTTTTAAGCTTAAGTAACTGATGAAATTGATAGAAGGAATAACTTAAATGGTTAGAGTTTCAAGTAGCAAGTACTAGCTTAATTTATTCATAGTTCTTTGGGAAGCACAATATCATAAACATCCTTGAACCTTTTAAGTACCATTTAAATATTTAATTGGTACCTTCATTATTGCTTTTTGCTTCTGAAAACAAAATATCAGAAATGCATTTTGATGCAGGAAAAAAAAAACAACAATATTAAAGAGGAACTAAAATAATAGCTCAATGGCTAACAAACTGAATGATTTTAGTTGAAACAATTTTGTTAAATGGTGTAACATTTTAACCATTTACTCATTTTTCATCAAACATAATTTTCTTTGCACAATCAAAGGCAGAAAGCAAAATGTGGTGAACATAAGGATCAGATGGAGCCATAAATAACAATGAAAGAGCATAGTGACAAACCCAAAAGGAATTATAGAGTTTAAGGAACTAATATATTTTGGCAACATACCAGATCAACATTTGGAATATCAAGTCCACGAGACGCGACATCAGTGGCAACAAGCACAGTAAATTTGCCTTGCCGAAATCCATTCAATGTTCTCTCCCTCTGATGTTGAGATATATCGCCATGCAGTGCCTCAGAAGCTATGCTATTTGTTAAAGCGATAGACACATCATCAGCATCTCGTTTAGTTTGTGTAAAAACAATGGTTTTCCCACCCTTCGCGTAAACCTGAAGGTTAGGACAACATTCAGTTTTTCCAGTATGGTGATTTTATATAAACTCTTTAATAATGTTTAAATACCGTAACATAAAAATATTGCATACATGTTAGGATAGCCAAATGATAAAATAATTTCATCTAAGAAAAGTTTACAATTAAAAGTTAGGATATGGAAGGCAACTACTACATTTGATAAAAACACAAACCTATATGATCTGCAGATAATGGAAATTTGGGGGTTTCAACGCATATATAAACATCTTAAATGAAACTTTAAGGCCACGAAAGCACTTTACTGCTATGAAGTTGTGGTTTTTAGAGGAACCCAGATACTTGCAGCATAAAGCAAATACAAAACTACCATGTACTTAATAAAAAGGCTTTGAGGACCAAAGGCTTGAACCAAAAATAACAATCCAAAAATTGAACGAAATTCCATCCTGAAGAATTTTTGAAGGACAAAGAATGCATCAACAGTTAATGCCACAAATGTGAGCCAACTCAATAGATGTTGCTTACATAGAATAATATAAAACCATTTACATTGGAATAGCTGTCTCTATTATGTCTTAGAATAATATCAAAACATTTACATTGGAAAAACTATCACTATTATGTCTTCAATATATAATATATACTGCAGATAAAAATTAACATGAACAAAATTAATTCCAATAAGAATGATGTAATAGGTTTATGTTTTATATGGTAAAATTCTATAAAAAAATTATTCTTACGTTACTCCCCACCAAAAAGAGACATGTATGAAGAAAAAAATAGGGATGTCAATGAAGTGGGTAAAGCAATCCTTGTTCCTATCCCGATATTTCAAACTATCCCATTCTGCATATCCCTACCCTCCTTAAGAAAAGAATTTATACTCATCTCCATCCCCAATGGGCTATAGCAGGTATGGGAATCTCTGGTATCTATTTTTTTATTAAAAAAATAATTAATAAACATTGAAATATTCTATATTTATTAACTTGTTACGTAGAACTGTAAATGAAAAAAATTAAAATAAGTAAAAGATTAAGAAAATAATACATTTTAGAATAAAACAGATACAAACTAAATTACAAAAATTCACAAAATAAAATTCATCAATGAAAAATCAATGAATCATGAAGTGATGTTTGGAAATTATAAGGTAATAAGAAACATTATCGTAATAAAAAATGAAAAAGCAAAAGTAAAGTTTCTATAGCTATAGTTAAATACCGATTTTTACCTAAAAGAAATTATAACTCATTAAGCCTAGAAATTAAAAATATAAAAATCTGTTTATTAAACATACAGAAGTGTTTGTGAGTGTGTATGTGTGTGGGGGGGGGGGTCAGGACTATGTTACCCGTACCTCATGGGTATTTCAAAATCATACCAATTCCCATCCCAAAATTTAATACCCATAACCTTCCCCCTTTGGGTAAAAATCAGGTTCCCCATCAGGTTCAGATGCAATTGGCATCCCTAAAAACACATTAAATGTAATAGACAGACTTCATTGATGACTTCAATTTGTGGCAAAAATACAAAGACATACTGAAAACAATGAGACAAAGTGAGAAGATAAATTATTTACTGTTATGAGATCACCAAGAATGCTTCGCTTTGAAGTTGCAGTGGTTGAAATCGCATAGAGTTTGATCCCTTCAGCAAGTTTTTCATCTTGATCTCCAACCTGAAAAAGGAGAAAAAAACAAAAACTAAAATCAAGGTCTCATTCTACAATGAAAGAACTTTCAACATAATACTGATAAGGGAAATGAGCTACATCAAGATCAGTATATATCATGTTACTTATGCATGCACATAGATGTGCATAATTTTTTTTTCTCAGTTTCTTTAACAATATAAGAAAAAGATATAATCCACTTATTCTTTGATAGAAAACTTATCATCTTGGAACTTGTTCACCAGATTACATTATTCAATTTTAATCTGTCAACAGATCATTTTTTCCCCCAAAGAAAAAAAAAATCCTTTCAACAATGTCTCAGTTGATGTAACATTTGCATTGCAGAAATGTAGGAAGAATGTAGTATGCTGGATTTAGATCTAAGCAAATATATACCGCAACATTTTTAGGATGGCATTGTTTTCTCTTGCAGATGGAGTGGTTGAGATATCAAATTTACGAGGTTCATAATCACACTAGTCTTCCCAACCAAAGAAAGTGGTCGGGAATGAGGACACAAACTAACTTTCATCATTGACAATCAGAAACAGAGAGTTTTGACGTTTCACAGATGGTCTACTATAACTGCTCCATTCATCAAACAAGTAGAAATAACTACATTCAA
>JBBYHO010000003.1:21828744-21865706 GCA_038382025.1 Adansonia gregorii | reverse complement strand
ACATTCAAGACTCAAGACTTGCAACTTTCGAGTTTAGAGATAAGTTTCTCAACCATCATGGAATAAAGCAACAGCAGTAATAAGTAAATACAAACATGAATAAGCATTTCGAATGGTACATAGAAAAGAACTTACCAAGTCAATATTCAGAGGATTGTCCAAGTATTTTCTGGCCAACTTTTTAACCCAAGAAGGCATGGTTGCAGAGAAAAGCATGCTCTGCCTCTTCGATGGAAGATTTTCTAAAATTTCTTCAACATCCTCCTCAAATCCAACTGCAAGCATCTGATCAGCTTCATCAAGGACCAGATATTCAACTTCCCCCAATTTAAGGTCATTACTTTCTATGAGGTCAATGATTCGACCAGGAGTCCCAACCACTACATCAACCCCACGGGAAAGAGCACTTCGCTGTGCATTATAAGAAACCCCTCCATAAACACAAACAGTGTTCAAATAAGATGCAGAGTCTTTTATTTCTTTCTCCACTTGCTTGGCTAACTCCCGAGTAGGAGCGAGGACCAAAACTCGGGGAAGTCGACCAGACATACTAGAAAAAGAGAAACAGAAGGGAGAAAACATTAAGAATAACAAGAATATTGAAACTGCAGGAAGTCTAGGTTTGCATTATAAGGAGTTTTACCGCTGAGGACTTGTGTGAGGGGTAGCATCTTCAGTAAGCCGTTTAATTATGGGGATCCCAAAGGCTAATGTCTTGCCAGTTCCAGTCTTTGCACGAGCAATAATGTCTCGACCTTGCAGTGCCGGTATCAGCACAGCTCTCTAAATCAATGAAAGGGGAAATATACTGTATAGAACATTAAAATTGCATTTGAAGGGAAGCGCCATAATTCATAACCCAAGTTAAGTACTTGAATAGAAAGACTGGTACAGTCATGGATATATATATATATATACACACACACACATATATATATATAAACAATGCCAAACGCAACATAAAGATTAGGAGGTGGTATACTAGTAGAAAGCAGGAACTAAGATAGAAGCTAGCACAGGTGCATTTGAAATTATAACCAAATAGCATAAGCCAAGCAAGTCAGCATGCCAATCGTGATTCTCTCCTTGAGGCCAAAAAAAAAAAAAAACGAAGTAGAGAAGAGCACTTTTAAGGGGGGGAAAAAGTCTACATATGAAGCCATCAAAAAGAAGGGAAAGAAAATTTGACCTGAATTGGGAAAAGGTGAGTGATGCCTCGTTTGAGTAGGGAATGGAGGAGGAGCTGAGGCAAACCCAACTTGGAAATGTCAAGTTCGTCGTCAGTCTCAGCTTCAGTCTCAGCTGGAGAGTCATAGGCGTCCTGGTCGCGTTGGTGTTGGTGAAGAGAAAGGCCTTCCAAGGCCTGTTCCTGTTGGCTGAGCACGGAATTGGGAGTACTGGCAACAGCGGGAGGCACACAAGAGTGGCTGAAGTCGAACAATGGCCTTCCACCCACTACGATGGCGTTGAACTGAGACTTACCGGTGAAGGGTAAGGAGGAGCTAGAAGTTGATGCAGCGGATGGGGTTATCCTTGTAATTCTATTGAACGAAGACGAGGCGACCTCCAGAGACGGGGCGTGGCGTATGGAGGAGGATACTCCCAGTCCTAATCCTAGTCCTAGGAAGGAGGCCATCTTTGTGTTTCAGCTTTGGGTTATTAGGGTAGATTAGAGTAGAAGAAGATATTATTATATATAAGCAGGTTAAGGCGGCGTGGAGAAAAAATTGTGTCGATTGAGGGAGATAAGTCCCAGTTTTCCCAAATGAAATGAATGGCCTTGCTCGCTCAATGCTTCCTTCCCCTGCTTATCATCTTTAATTTTCATGCCTCCATATATATATATATATATATATTAATTATATTTTAACGATCAACTCAGGCACGAAAACAAACAGCAGTAAAAGATTTTTGTCGTTTTCTTCTTTTTTCTTTAACATAACGAAGTTGCAGTGGCTTTTAATGTTGTGAGCGTATTATTTGAAATACATTCTTACAACTTTAAAAAGCCTATTAAAGAGTATGTAAAAATGCTTCTTTTACCCTTTTTTTTATGGATTTAAATTATTTTTGTTCCAAGCGCCTTTTTTTCCTT
This sequence comes from Adansonia gregorii, assembly GCA_038382025.1. Taxonomy (NCBI): domain Eukaryota; kingdom Viridiplantae; phylum Streptophyta; class Magnoliopsida; order Malvales; family Malvaceae; genus Adansonia; species Adansonia gregorii. The sequence continues at coordinate 21,863,611 of JBBYHO010000003.1, read as the reverse complement.
TTTCTTCCCAAAAACAATCAATTAAAAAAGAAAAAGAAAAAGCAAATTATGGTCTCCGTAGGAAAAAAAAAAAAATTAGGAAAAGGCGTTATTATTATGGGTTGCACTTCTGTCGTGTAGCCTGTAATATATCAGATTGTATTCGTAGGTAGATTTTTTGGGTTTTTCTCATTTATATTGGTTAATTATTAATTAACAATCGATACAGACCAACTAAACTTGGATCTGTCTTCTTGCAAATTGATCACTAGAGATGGCAGAAATCATACGAAGAAGAATTTAGAAAAAGAGCAAGACAGCTAAAGGAAAGAATGGAGAGAGAAACTCAATACTTCATTCCCGAATATTCTCCTCTTTACAATGAATATTTTAAAATATATATATATATATGAACCTAAAAATTTAATTAAAAAATAAATAATTTAAATTTAATAAAATATAAATCTAAAATTATTCAAACTCGAAATAGTCAAAAATCAAAATGACTCGAACCTGAATGAACCTAAACTCAAAAGAACCTGAATTCGAAAGAACTCGAACCTGAACCTGACTCGAACACAAATTTGATACTAAAAATAAATATGATGAAATTATAATTAAATAAATTTTTATAAAACAAAAACTTTAATTATCAATTTTATTTTAATATTTTTTTAATAATTTAATTAAATATTAAAAATCTTATTTATATTTTATATACGATTAAACCTGTTTATGAGTCGAGTCAGGCTGTGACCCAAATTTTTTTTAAACCCCAAGCCCAAGCTCTTGTTTAACGTGCTTAGACCTTTCCGTTTAACCCAAAATTACTATTCATCATATTAAAAAATATTTTTATTAATATTTATATATTTTATAATTAAATTTAAATAAATATAAGTTATTTTAATTTAAAATCATTGTTTAAAGTAGAATAAGCTAATCTGAAATAAAAATATAAGAACTCGGACTTGAGTCCAATTGGACCGAGCGGATAACCCGACCTTTAAGTATGTCTATATATGATAAAATAATAATTTATCAAAAACTAAATTATACCATAAACTTTGAAAATATTATCATGTCAATAAAGTACATCACTCATTTATCACATTTTCTTTAATTTCATTAGTTAAACTCATTAAATATTAAGAGTTTATATACGTTAGTAGTAAAATTTTAAATACTTCTTTAAATATTATTATTATTATTATTAACAAAAAATATGAAAGCTATAATAGATAATACCATATAAAAAATGAAAAAAAAAACACATGCTGGTTAGACTAAAAACTAGACTTGCCCATAAGTTAGATAGCTTGCCCAACTCAATAGGTCTAAGTCTCAAATTTTAAGTTCCAGGCATGCTAGACCTGAAACAGTGTTTTTTTAAATAACATAATATTTGTTTAAAATTAATTATAATATATATATATATATATAAATGTTAATATAAAAATAACTTTTAAATATTATAACCAATGATTTGTGCTTAGATGAGTGGGCTAGGCCAAATTCAGCTCTAAACTTAGAATTCAAAAAATTTGTAGACCATTGCTAGTCCATGGAATCGAACTAGGATTTTTTTTAGCCAAACTAGGCCAAATTCAGGCCTGAGCTTGGAATTCAAAGTTATATAAAAGTGATTACCTAAACTTAACCATAAACAAGACCCAAACTTGAAACCAAACCTGAAAAGGTCAAAACTCGAACAAGCTTAAACCTAAAAGAACTTGAACGCAAAAGAACCTAAACCCTAAAGGCCTGAACCCAAATTGGCTCTAACTCAAAAAAATCAAAACTCAAAATGACCTGACTCAAACCCACTTGAACTGCCCAATTGCCACCTCTATTCATAATTGGCCACAAACTAGACTAAAACCCGACAATATAAACCTTTAGAATAAAGTAGGAAAAATAGAAAATTCAAAAAAAAAAAACAAAATTGAAAGAGAAGGTATCAAACACAGAGCAATACTCCTTGGGTGAATAGCATCCTTGTCCTCAAGGATAAAAACCTGGATACTTTTTCTGTAATTCATAAAAGATTTCTCAAATAGTATCTTTTGGGAATAAGTTATTGTAACTAACCAATACTTCAATAGCAACCTATTCCCTTTTTTACGTATCCTTTGATCTAGTATCTATAATGGCTCCCTGTTAATGGTTCCTATCTTATCCACTATTGGTAACTACAGTTGAGTCAGTTTCTCACCCATATGTTTCTTGAGCTAGGACATATAGAATATGGGATGGATCTTTGATACAATGGGTAATTGTAGAGTATATGCTACCTTTCCTATTTTCCCAATTGTATGGAATAGTCTAAAATACATAGCAAAGAGTTTCAAGCAAGCTCCATTAGCCACAGAAGTCTGTCGATATGGTTGCATATTCATGTATACATGTTCTCTTATCTCAAAATGGTGATCAGTCATCCTTCTATTAGCAAGGTTTTTTGTTCTGGATTGAGCTTGATTCAAGTAAAATTTAAGCATATAAATTACTACTTCACATGCTTGTAAGCTTCTGTCTAATGATTCCACTAGCAAATCTCCAGCGAGATAAGGTAAATGTATAGGAGCTGAATGCCCATAGACAATTTCATAAGGAGTAGAAGTTGATGAATGGAAGTTGGTTTTATACCTCATTTGGCCAAGGCTAACCATTGACTCTATTACTTGGTTGCCCACTAATTATATCTCAGGTATAATTCTAGACACCGATTTACTATTTTCGTTTTCCTATCTATTTATGGGTCATAGCCTATTGAAAATTTAAGATGGGTGCCCAACTTCTGAAAAAGAGACTACCAAAACTAACAAAGGAAAACCTTGTCATGGTCTGAAATAATGCTTGTGTAAATGCCATGAAATTCATACCTGTTATCCAAGAACAATTGAGCCACAGATAGAATAATAAAAAAATAGGAGATAGCAATGAAATGCACAAATTTGTTGAGTTTATCCATTACCACGAGTATAGCATCCTTGCCGCTTAATTTTGGCAGTTTCTCTACAAAAATCCATAGTTATATCAGCCTAAACTTGTTCAAACATTGGCAATGGCTGTAACAGTTTGAAAACGGCAATTTACACTGACTTATGCTAGAGGCATAAAATGCATTCACATACCCATTGTCGTATATCCTTTTTTAACCTTTCCAACACAATACCCTTGTGATTTGGTGAATGGTGGCTTGAACCCCTGAGTATCCCCTTGTGGGATTAATATGAAAATACTAAAAAGTTATTTTAGCTACACATCCTAACAAACAACTAACTTTCCCTTTCTTCTCAGTTATTGTGCATGCCAAGTAAACTTAGGTTAACCTTTGGAAACTCTTGTAAGGTCCTCAATTAAACTTTGTAGCTAGGCATCTTATTTCCAAGAGAGATATATCTCTTCAAGAAGATTAAATAGCATTATAGAAAATGGCTAGCAGTGTTAGTGACCTTGTAATTTTGCAAAAGATGATATCAACAACAGTATTTGAAGCCACCTACCTATAACACACTTTATAATTGTACCCCACCATGTTGAGTACCCACAACTGCTGTGTAAAGGCAGCAGCTTGCAAGCTTAAGAGAAATTTAAGGCATTGGTGGTCAGTTTTCATTTGGAAGCACCTCCCCACCAAGTAAGCATTTTATTTTATTTTTACTTGCATTAGCATAGTTAATATTTCTTTCTCATACGTGGATAGAAGTTGATATTTGGGGCCTAAAGCCCTACTAAAATATATAATAAGCTTGCTCCTTTGCGTAAGGACAACTTCTGCGCCTCCTCCTAATTTATTAGTCTTTACCATAAACATTTAAGAAAAATCAAGTAAGCTTAACACGGGAGCAGAAATGATTACAGTATTAAGCCTCATAAAGGCCTCAACTGCCTAGTTATTCTAACCCCAAGCATCTTTCTTGAAAAGATCTATGAAGGGCTCTACAATTATGCCATAATCTTTTATGAATCTTCTATAATAACCCATGAGCCACAAGAACCCTCTTAGCTCTTTCAAGGATTTAGGTTGTTCCCAACCTTGTCTTTATTCATGGTTGTCGACGTTCCACATGTCTGGCTTTACGAACTTCAAACGATCCAAAGGGCCAAAGTGTGCTTCAGTTAAAAAATATTTTGATGTTTGACATGAAGGAGTAAATGACCATCGGATGAATCGCTTATCCAACTAGTCTTGGATGGCCACCAGGAAGTGGCCATAACTTGGAGTCACCACCGATCATTTTAAGGTAGGCATGACCGGATGCCTATTCAAAATAATACCAGAGATTCGTTGTTATGGGTTTGGGAGTTGGTTACATGTGGGCAAGGATTAGCACCCCTACAATGCTCGAAAATCGACACCATATAACTATATTTTACTTAAATCTTAATTTCCTTGATTCTATTTTTATTATTATTTAAATATAATTCCCTCTAATGCATGAAAATTGTAAAGGAACAAGTCTGGGTCTCAATGAATGCGCCTTAAAAAAGTGAGAAATATAGGGGTTTTTAATGAAAATGATCTCTGAATGCTGTTTAAAAAAAACCAAATATTTCATGTCTGGCATTGAAGAGATACCGACACAAGATATCGTTTTGTGATTTTGAAAATGATTTTTAAAGCATGAATGCTTAAGGTCTCTACAAGAGGAAACATATTAGTAAGATAGAAAATAAAACAATAAATAAACCCACATAAAAATGAACACACAAAATACATAAACAAGAGGGATGATCAAGATGTATCTCATAGTTTTCTTAGATTATTGATGAATAACCAAGATCACAATATTGAGACTTAGTTAGATTTGGTGGGAATTTGAGGAGAAAAAGGTTTCGATGACTCGAGAGGGAGAAAAGCTTAGATTTTAGAAGGAATATGAAGAGCGAGGTTGGAGTATCCCCTTAAAAAAGTGGGGTTAAAGTATCCCTAAAAATGAAAGTTTGATATTGGATTTGAGATAAAAGCAGGGTTAAAGTATCCCCAAAAATAAAAATTCGATGTCATTTTGAGGTAAAAGCGGGGTTAAAGTATCCTCTCAGAGTAATGGGGTTTGATTATCCCCGAAAATAAAAATTCAATGTCATTTTAAGGTGAAAGCAGGGTTGAAGTATCCCCTCGGAGTAATGGGGTTAGAGTATCCCCGAAAATGAAAATTTTTTATGTTCAAAAGAAATGGGTCATTTTTTGGATAGGGGGATCTTTAAAAATCGGGAGCCAAAGATTTGGCTAAAATGTTCCTCTTTTGTTTAGCCTCGGTCAGCGTCTAAAGCGCTTAGGTCATAAGAATAAGCCGAGTAGATCATGAGGCATTCAAATGCCTCAATAAAAATGTTTCAAAAATTGGCTTATAAACAGAGGACAATGTTGCATCATTTCTCTTTCTGAATTTATTTCGATCTTATCCGGGGGTTCTGGGGGGTAAACGAGGTACTGTCAGAAAGGCAACTCGATGAGGATTAATGTAAAAAATATTTTGAAAATCCTAAAAAATCACTTTCTAGGTGGAATTAATTTTTGAATTTCAACTTGACTCAACACTGGTAGCATATACAGGGTAAAGGTATGATGGATTTTGAAAAATCATTTCAGATCCATCTGAAATTGTTAAAATACGAATAATACCTTTCTTAAAAGAGAATTTCATGTACTCTATGGGAAAAATATTCAAAGGATTCAAAATGTTATTTGCTGGGCCAAAACAGCCCAAATAGTAGACTGTTCGCTAGATCAAGGGGTTCTAGACAGCGAAGATTCAAAAAATTGTAACTATTTCATCTGAGATGAGCTAAAGGTAAATGAGATATCATTGGAAAGGTAATTTGAAATCCTTTAAGGGTAAAATACCAACACATTTTGGATAAATCATATTTTATTTTTAAATAATTTTTCAAAACCAGACCACTGTGCTGCCAAAATAAAACTAGAAAGGTGTTTGGTATTTTTGGTTTTTCATTAGGTTGAGCTCGGGCCATAGACGTTCAGACATGTGTAATCGAGATGAGGGGTTGTTGGCTAAGGATTAAGGGTTCACATTTTTTAACTAAAAGGCTTCATTTCATTTAAAAAAATAATACTCTTATAGTCATTTTTCTATGAATCCAGAACTAAATGCTTGCTTTGCCTCCAAGGTTGGAAAGCCAACTTCACAAAAATCCTAAGCTCATGTCATTCTCCAAGTGTGGGATATAGCATGTGCTTAACTTGGAGATTTTTTTTTTTGAAAGTGTGTTTTCTAGCATTCAAACAAGCATCTCAACACAAACATAGTGCCACAAACGTAATATAGAACATGGAAAACATATATGCACAAGCAAAGATGACATTTTTCACAGAAAAATAAAAAGAATGCATGGAGATGATAGATAGATGCATGAACATACTTCGGATGAACATATTTTAAAAAAACTTTGCTAAAAAAGGCATTTTTATTTCATGAAACCTATCAAGCCGCTAGGAAATGTATGGGCATACTTAGGACATATTAAGATGCTTGCCTTAAACATAAGATAAAGATGTGGATATGGAAGAAACATGGCAAGGTTACATGGACAGAGGCTTTTATGTTGATGAAAATCTAAAAGAGCATGCTTAGTTAACCAAACAACATGAAGGCACCAAGAAGAACATCAAGATCCTAAACTATCACAACCAAAGGCACAAAAAACGCATAGGAGTCCTAAGATGGCTATAAAAGCATAAAAAGGGTTTACTAAGATGATGTTAATGACAAAATAGAAACTACAAAGATCAAAGTAGAGGGAATATACCAAAAAAAACTTAAACTTCCCTTTGTTTTAAAGTAGTAGCGATAGACTCATTTTCTTTCTTCTCTTTTTTAGCAAGAAAAGGATGAAAATAGGCAATTTTTTTATGGTATGGTTGATGGTAAGGCTTTTTAAAGATAAAAATGTGTGAAAAGTTAGGTTCTTGAAGGTATTCTAGCAATGGTTTGGGGTAGCTACAGGAATGAAGTATGGAAGTCAATGAAATAGTGTTTTTAAGGCTGAGAATGGCTAGAGGATTTGTGGGGATGGGTGAAAACTTCTCCAGGATTGCTGGAGAATTTTGTGATACCTAGAGCCTCTCATTTTTTTTGAAGTAGCTGGTTTTCTTTATTTTCTTGCTCAGCCAATGGCTTTAGGAAACAAACCAGGGGCATTGTTGGGTTTTCTTCTCTACATAAAGAGACATCCGGGTAACATGCTTAGTCTGGAACCCTATTGCTATTGGTTCTACCATGTTAAGAAAGAAATCAAAAATGCTGCAATAGCCTCCCAACTATTGATATGCCTGCCACCTTTTTACCACCATATCTCTTGTAGAAGTGACCTTTGGCATTGGTTGCTTGGACCCTAAACTTGTTTAAATCTGGTCATTAGCCCAAAGTTAAGGTTCGTAATGCTTTATAATGATTTTTTGGTGTTAAAAACATGTTTAAATCAGATTTTCAAAGGTTGAAAAATGGTCTGAGCAAGGCAAAATGCCTTATTATATCAATATAAAGCATTTTGTATTGATACATAAGGCAATTTTTATTCTGAGTATTGTTACAAGGAGATGTATATTGATACTAAGAACAAAAAATTATTTACAGTCTCGAGACTTTAGAACCCTGTATCGACTGTATTGATACATTTCGTAAAAAATCACAACTTTAGCTACTGTCAATACTTATATCGATATAATCATGCTAGGTATCGATACCACACCTTAGATATCGATACCAAACCCTTATGTATCGATACTACACATGGAAATTCAAATTTTTGGCAATGTAAAAGTCTCGTGACAGTTTTTAAGCACCCATATGACCCGCATAGACCTTAGGTTCCTCGAGTTATCTTATCTTGGTCATAGAAAAATGAAAATTGGCTCACGTGCTCACCTGAATGACTCCAATGACACCTTAAAAATAACCTTTGATGCCACATTTTTGCATTTTTCTTTAAGGTGGTCCATAGGCATTTTAGACCTTTCCCCCAAAAACTTTGCCATCGGACAAGCTTTATTTCTATTTTTTTTATTTTGTCACCTTTTACCTAACTCCTAAGATGCCAAAAACTGGTCCAGACAAAATAAGGTGTCTACAATGGCAATACCTTCGCAAAAAATGACATGAACAAGGTATTCAATCTCCCACACATAAAAATCACACTTGCTCCTTTTGAGGTATAGTTGGTTTTGCAATATCACATTAAACACCATTTTTAAATGTATAATGTGTGTTTTCCAATCTAATGAGTAAATTAGGATATCATCAAAAAACACTAGCATAAACCTCCAAAGGTATGGGTAGAAAGAAAGCTCAAGGCTTCTAAAAGTTATCTTACGTATATCATTCTTATGCATTTGAATATGGTGATAACTAGGTCTTAAGTTAAGAAAAAACATGTGCACCAGCTAACTTATCAAATAACTCATCCATAAGAGGAATTAGGAACTTGTCATTAATGGTTAGTTGGTTTAGCTACCTATAGTTGACATAAAGTCTCCAAGATCTGTCTTTTTTCTTGATCATGACAATAGATGATGTAAAAAAGTTGTAGCTTGGTCTAATGATTCCCATATCCAACATATCTTTAATCTTCTTTTCAATTTCATCCTTCTAAATACTAAGATTTTTATAAGTTCGAATCCTCATAATTTAACTTTCATTCTTCAAGGGTATTTCATGGTCTTAAGGCTTTTAAGGGGATAGTCCCAATAGTACCCTGGAATAGAGCTCATATTTTTGTAGCAATTGTTATAGCTGGGACTATTTACTTGATTTAACGTAATGGTTTTTTCAGTAAGCAACAATATACAAGGTTGAAAGTTCCTGCTAACTAAGCATCGTGTTAGCTTCACAATATGTTTCCTATTTGGCATCTCAATCTTGCCAAGTGAAATTCCCTATAACGTTTACCATTAATACTCAACTTGAATTGCATTGTCATAGTTGTGAGGTCCCACAACATAGTACCCAAAGTCACCAACCATTCAATTCTCAAGACAGTGTCACAACCCTTAAGAGGCATTACCATAAAGCTAGCTAAAAGAGATAAGCCATGCACCATCCATTTCAAATCTTGAAAATTGCACAGGGTGAGAATCTTTTCCTATTAGCTACTGTAAAGCTAATCCTACCATATTGTTATATGTGAAGGACAAAAGCTTTAGCCAGCCATATCAATGAAGTTATGAGTGCTCCCAGAATCCACTAACATAACCAACGTTTGCTTCCTAATTTCCTCATACACTCTCATAGTCTAGAAATTAGTAGTGGCAAACGTGGCATGCAGTGATATCATTACTTATTTACTATTATCACAAGCAGCAATAAACATTTTAGGATTGTCAAGGCAATCGAAGAACTTTTCTTGTTCTGTCTCATCATCGTAATTTTTTATCAAAATTTGATACAGCCTAGATTTCATATATATATATATATATATGCTCAATGGTTTATTTCTGCCTTTACCAATAACATAATCCTTTTCTCTTTCTAACTTTAATTCAATTGGGGTAAACTAATTTTAATTGGTTTTGGTGTTCTGTGTTTGGGAATGGTTTGTTCTAGCCAGATTATATGCATAAAATCTAGAGGAACCTAGTAAATATGGAGTCCTAAGAGTGGGTAATAGTGGGGGTTAGATGTTTGTTGGTAATGTGGCTAGTTTAAACCGGGTAGCATAAGAGCTTATATTAGTAATAATGCTTTTTAGCCTTTACAGGGAAAAGGTTTCTTAGACATAAGGAATAGTATAGACTCTAGCTATTTGGTGAAATATAAAGCTACCTTCATTCAAGTCTTTTAAGTCTAAAAAGCTTAATAGATTGAGAAATCTCATGTCTAAGAGCATATGCATTTGATAATTGAAGAAGGTTAAGGATACCTATGAATTGCTTGTGAAACTTCTACACAGACCCTGCTTGTTTCAAGTCCACCAATTCTGTTATTGGATCATCCTACTCCTCAGAGGCAAAATGCAACTTATTTCCTCTAAGTAACTTCACCACTAATGTTTCTCGAATCCATTTTTTGATTTGCAATAGTATTGATGGCATTGTAGTGCTTTGCTCTCTAGGCTTAGCATTGTCACCTTAAGCTTAAGGTCACTAGGAAACTCTTTTAATGCAAAATACTAGTTGATCTTTATTAACTATTCTCTAAAATCCTCATTGTTACACTTAAGACATTCCAATATAAATGTACAAGCAAAATCAATAAGCCTGATCGTTCTATAGAAGGGAAGGAGTGAACAATTTCACAACTTATTAGATCTAACCTCACAGCTTGGTTAGGGGAAGAAGATATATGTATTGCCTATAAAGTTAATTGATTCTCCTCTAGTGATGTGGTACAAGTGATTCTGATTAAGAGGTAAAGGCAATACAGGAGAATGAAAAAGGAAGAACAGTTATCAAGAAAAGCCTAAATGGAATTAGAAAAGAAGAAAGACTAAGAGAATAAAAGAGAAAAGAAACAGATTGTAAATTATTATTCCTATCTTCTATACTACAATTCTCATATTTATATATATATATATATGCATAATAAGGACTTCTTTAATGATCAATTTAAGAATCAATAGAATGAACTAACAAAACTAACAATCAAAACAAACTTAACATACTTAGTAACTAACTTCCATAACTAACAGCAAGAACTTCCATAGCTATAGCTAATCAGTAACTTCTTGCATTTTCAGGTGTTAAATCCCTTCCCCACAAGATAAGCTTTGTCCTCAAGGTTGAAATTGAGAGAATTTCTTCTATAAGTTATAAAGATACTCCAATGTTGGGTTTTTCTCAAAAAAATTGGTCCAATGCACTAGAACTTGCATCGATGCTTGGTTACCTCTCTTAACCATCCTTCAAGTTAGTATTTTTAAAGGTTTTAAGAAGGTAGAACTACTTGGAATTGGCAATTGCAAAATGGTGGTAACTTTGAGAGCTTACCTTCTTTTTTAATTAAAAAACATGAAATACCGGTTAAAGCTTAGCCCCAAGGGGTAAAGCTAACTTGTATGCTACTGCTTCAATTTTATTTGTAATATGATACGGACTAAATTAGCTAGAAGCCAATTTTTGGAATCGCCTGTCAGCCAATAAATTATGTTTGTATGGTTAGAGTTTCAAATAGATCGAACCTCTAACTATAAATTATCTATTAGTTTGATGCTTATCTGTCTACCATTTCATTCTCTTATGAGCTCTAGTTAAATGATAGTTCAGAAGCTATAACATTTCTTCCTTGGCTTGTAGACTAATATCTACTGCATTTACTCTTGAATTCCCAAGAAAATAGGGAATATGCGGAAAGGTAGGTTAGCCATGGAGAGCTGCAAATAATGTTATACTAAGGGCAGAATGATGGCTAGAGTTGTACCACCATTTAGCTAGCGAAAGCCATTTACTCTAAGCTTTAAGTTAATCCCCTAAGGTGTAATATAGGTATGTTTTCAAGCATTGGTTTACTACCTCTTTTTGCCTATCAGTTTGTGGATGGTATGCAGATGAAATGTGTAGCTCAAATCTTTGTAGCTGGAAATGCCAAAAATTGCTGAGAAAAATTGAATCTCTATCACTAATTATAGTTTTGGGCAACCTAGGAAGCCTAAAAACATAGTCCATGTATGCTTGGGCTACAGTTATAGTAATGTATGAACAAGAGAGTAAAATAACATAAATATATTTTGTTAACTTGTTAACAACTACTAGGATAACAATTTTATCAAAAGATGAGGATAATCCTTTAAAGTCCATGCATACCTGTGACTAAGCTTCAATAAGAATCAGAAGGGGTTGCAATAGGATTGGTTATGCACTGATGTCATCCTTGAATCCCTAGCATACATCACACTCTTGGATTAATTGTCTGACTTGTCCCTCCATTTTGTTCTTGAAAAACAAAGAAGACAGTCACTTAACGGTTCCCAACATACCAGAATGCCCTACTGTCCAACTAATATGAAAATTTTGGATAATATTTGTTTGTAATTGAGGATAGTACTTACTACCAATCTACCCTTCTTTTTGAGCTACTCATCTTCCCATGTATAAAGGGATTTTGTTAATGCTCCCTGCTGTAACTTTTCTATTAACTCCTTTAAATTCTCATTAGTACCCTAACTAGCCTGTATCATAGGCAACAAGTCTATCGAAATGTTAAAGATGGCTATTAATAAAATCTCATGTGAATTCATTTTAGATAATGTATCAGCTCTACATTATCTTTCCCTTTTTTATAACTGATGTCATAATTGTAGCTGATAAGCTTCGTCAACAAAAATTTGTTGTCCCAATGTAGTAATTCACTGCTCCAATAGGTGTTCCAAGCTTTGATTATCAGTCTTTATGCTAAAGTGTCTACCATAAGATAGTGATGCCATTTAGTTATAGTAGGAACAATGGCCAGAACTCTTTCTCATAGACTGATAGAGCCTGATGCTTGGGAGAGAGAGACTTATTTATGTAAACTATTGGATAGCCCTGTTGCATAAAGACTACTCCAATGCTATTGCCAGATGCATTAGTTTCAATTACAAAAGACTATAAAAAATTCGAAAGTGCTAGAACTGAAGAAGAATACATGACTTTCTTGAAGGTCTGAAATGTTTCATGGCCTATTTATTCCACTAAAATTGATCCCTTTTCAGTAGTTCAGTTAGAGGTTTGCATATAATGCTTAATGAGCCTATGATAATATCCAGTCAATCTCAAGAATCCTCTCAACTGACTGACATTCTTAGGAACGGGCCATTGCTACACAGTTTTAATTTGTTGAGGGTCAATGGAGACTCTTTGGGATGATATCATTGACCTAAATATTCTACCTCTAGTTATGTAAAGTAACACTTACTTCTCCTTGCAAATAATAAGTGTTGTTCGAGCTTCTAAAAGACTAAATAAAGATGCTGCAGATGTTTATCAAGTTTCTTGCTGTATACCAAGATGTTATCAAAGAAAACCAATGTAAACTTTCTCAAGTATGGCCTGAAGATATCATTTATAAAGATTTGAAATGTAAAAGGGGCATTAGTTAGACTAAATGGCATAACTATAAATATGTAATGGCCATCGTGAGTCTTGATTATTGATATCTGAAGAATGCATCTAAGTCTGTGGTAACCTGATTGAAGGTTTATTTTGGAAAATAGGGTAAACTAGTGCAATTAATCAAGCAGCTCCTTAATCATAAGGATGGATCCTTATCTTTGATAGTATTCTTGTTCAATTCACTATCATCTATACACATATTCCAAATGTCATCTTTTTTCTTAACCAACACCACTAGGGAAGAGAAAGGGTTGTTGCTAGCTCATATGAACTCACTTTGTAGCAATTCCTAAACCATCTTTTCTATTACATCTTTTTGGAAAAAATAATGTCTGTAAGGTCCTTCCCTGGGATGATCTCGTGATCATGTCCCCGATATGGTGGCAAACATTGTGGCTCCTCAAAGAGTGCAAAATATTTGTCAAGAAGTTCCTATATTACCAAAGATAATTATTTTTTTCCTTTATTAACCTTGATAGTGGTTAATGTGCAACCATCTTCTTCAATCAAAGTTAAATGACACAATTGAATGAGATTACAATGAGATGAGTTTGGTGGAAATGGTTTTCAATTTTGTTTGTTGCTGGCTCACTCCCAACATATGCTTCTTCTGATTGATGGTGAATTCTATTCGTAGGTTCTTGAAATCCTATTGAATCATGTCAAGTGTCTCTAACCATTGAATTCCCAATACCATGTTACAACTCCCTAAGGGAAGTAGGCACATCTGTTATGAATGTTATCCCTTGCAAGGTTCATGATAGATTCTTGTGCACTACTGCATAGTTTGCACTATTTCCATCAACAACATCTACTCTTAGGGGACTAATTTTAGTTATTTTACACCCCAATTTCTTGGCTATTTCAAAATCTAAGAAGTTATGACTAAATCTTGAGTTTATCAAAATATGCAATTGTTTTTTTTTTACATATCCTATGACTTTTATGGTTTTGTATCATTTGGTAGCTATGCCGCTCATGGCATACACTAAAATATGAGGGGTTTTATCCTTTTCTGATTCTGGCAGCCCCTCTTTCTTAGTAACATCTTTACCTTCGTCTTTATCTAGGTCCATAAGAAATAGCTATTTTGGTTTAGAATTATGGCTAATTTTATACTTCTCATCACACCTGAAAGAGAGCTTTTTTTCATTTTTTTCATCAAAATCCTTACTAGAGTGAATTTTACAGTTTTTAGTACTGCAGTAAGATTTCTTAGTTATAGTTTGTGTTATAATAGGTAAGGAAGTTTGTTTATTAAAGTTTCTTGGTAGTTGGGAAAGTATAGGTGAAGATGTAGGTAATAAAAGTGGTTTCTTGGACATAGGGTTGAGTTTATGGTGTAAAGACCACAGGTAGATTCTTGAAGTCAAGACAAGGTATAGGCATGTGTAAGGGTTTTGGGCGTAAACAATTTAACAGGCTATTGTATGCTATTTTTTCAATCCATTCAAGAAAAATAACAGCATAATCCTCAGTAAGAGTCACAAGCTATTGTACACTATTTTTTCAATCCATTCAAGAAAAAATAACAGCATAATCCTCAGTAAAAGTCACATTACCTAGAAGAGTTTTGAGCTGGTTATGATATTCAGCCATTATGCCAATTTGCTTGAGTTGTAGCAGCTTTTCCATAGGGTTACTAAGAGGTCCCTTATTAAATCTCCTCTCCAGTGCTTGCACATACTCTTCCCAAGAAACAAATTCATTGCCCCTTAAATTTCACCTAATTTTGGTGCCATTGCATGGCTTGTTCCCTCAAGATTAATAACTGCTAGTTGAATCTTCATCTTAGGAGGAGGTTGATCTACATTAAAGACATAATAACATTTGTACAACCATCCATTCAAGTTCTCCCCATCAAAATGAAGGAATTCCATATTGGATTACCTGGTTGTAAAATACTGATTATTGTCATAGTCAATCTATTGGGAACAATTTGATTATTCCTACAATTTAGTCATAATGTATGTTTGCTGCAAGTTAAGGGTTGTGATATCATTCTTGATGGAATAAATGATTTTTTTTTCTTGAGATTGCTCTTGGCTTTGAGTCTTGCTTAGAATTGTTTTGAAGAATTCTTTAACAAACTCCTCCAACTGTCACAAATCACGGAATCTAATGTTTTCAGCCATCATAAGCACCAAGTTGAGTCTTTGATACCATTTTGGTATGAGTGTTTCTGGTTAAAAGGTAAAAGCAATGCAGGAGAACTAAAGAAAGAAGAACAATCCTCAAGGAAAGCCTAAATGGAATTAGAAAAGAAGAAAGTTTGAGAGAAAAAGAGAGAAAAGAAACAGATTGTAAATACTTATTCCTATCTTCTGTATTACAATCCTCATATATATATATATATATATATATATACACACACACAATGAAGACTTCTCAATGTTCAATTTAAGAATCAACAGAATTAACTAACAAAGCTAACAATCATAGCAAACTAACTAACTTCCACAACTAATAGCAATAACTTCCACAACTACAGCTAATCAATAACTTCTTGCACTTCCATGTATCATAATGCCTTAACTTTAAAGAACTTTTGAAACTTAATCTTCATCTTTGATCGCGAGCTAACTTTTCATCGAATTTTTGAACCTCAAATTGGATCCAACCAAACTCCTATTAGTTCTTATGAAGTTCTTTTTGAAGCCAAGTTGTGACGTTATCGACCATGGGTGCCAGGTTAAAGCTTTAATACCACTAATACATGCCAACGAAACTTATATCTATCCTTTTATAATAAATCACTAGAGATGGTAGAAATAACATGAAGAAGAAAAATTTAAAGAAAAAAAGAGCTAAAGGAAAAAAAAGAGAGAGAGAAACTTAATATTTCTTGAATATTCTCTTCCTTACAATTTGTGTGTCTAGTACCAGAAAATTCAAAAAAAAAAAAAAGAAAAACAAAGAAATTGTAGAAGGTTTTCAACTAGTATCATTAATTACTACAAAAGAAAATGTGAAAGTCAAGCGTGTGTGAGTAAGATCAAAGGGAAAAGTCGATAAGCGAGGGAGCAGCCACTATTGGGTGCCGGTGATTGGTGAAAGACATTCTTTTCTTTGCAGTTTTTAGGCACGCACGAGAAGAGACGAGACGACAAGTTGCCAGCCAAGCCGAGCCAAGGCAAGCCAACGGCTTCCAGATCTGCCTTTTATTTTGGTTCCTGGTTAACTTCTCATCCTTGCCCATTTTCCATTAAATTTAAAAGGTAAATTTTAGGATTTGGTTCTTCATTTCCTACTTGAAATTGATCTCGTTCGTTTGGTTATTGCTTTCTATCCACCCATTTATCTTTCATCTGTAAACAAACTCTAATCGCAATCAATGAATCAAGCCCCCTCATAATCCTCCAATTGCTTGTCATCTCCGTGTCGCTACTGATTCTTTCTTTTCAAATTCTGAGTAATTCGGCAATTTAGTTTTGTCAAATTAGCGTGAATCAATTCAAATCTATCCTACTTTCTGCATTGGGCCGTGGCGGTCGGGGCTTGGTTTAGGGTTTCCTTCCTATTCCATGTACCCACATAAGGAAATAGAAGAAGAACAAAAGAAAATTACAAAATTGGTGTGACAAATGGGTGATTTGACGCCTATTTACCTCAACATCGTCGCCCTTTTATGCACTGCTGGAGCCATTGCTTTGGCTATTCTTCACATCTACAGGCACCTTTTGAATTACACCGAACCTATTTTTCAGAGATACATCGTACGCATCATCTTTATGGTTCCGGTCTGTTATTTCTTCTCTGCCCTTATTTTTCTTTTACTGGATTCATTTTCTTTGTGGCTGAATCTTTTTTTTTTTTTGTCTTTTTTTGTAACAATGTATATCTTTTTCTTCTCTTTACAGGTGTATGCCTTGATGTCTTTCTTGTCCCTTGTTGTACCTCAGAGTTCAATCTATTTCAACTCCATCCGGGAAGTGTAAGCATGTCTGCCTGTGTTTGGATTCTATCGTCAGTTTTGCACTTGATTTCCGAATTCTATCTCCTTGTTGCCCCTTTATGTCTGCCGAATTCAATGTCATTTGCCTGTGTTGTGTGACTTGTGTTCTAATATCATTTACTCTGTAACTGTTTCAGTTATGAAGCTTGGGTCATCTATAATTTTCTGTCACTCTGTTTGGCATGGGTTGGAGGTCCAGGAGCAGTTGTGCTTAGTTTGAGTGGTCGAGTTTTAAAGCCATCTTGGTGTCTGATGACATGCTGCTTCCCTCCCATGCCACTAGATGGGTGAGTTTTGGATGGAACCCTGCTGTTTTGCACATGACATGGTTATGCATCTCCACATATTTAGGAGTATAGGCTTTTTTGGTATCAACAATATCTCTGCTTTCATTATTAGTTTGTAACTTTGGATCTTGGAATTGATGTCGGATAATCATAAATGATTTAGATCTAAAAATTACCAAATTCATTTCGTGGATTTTAGTGCGCTTTTTTGTTTCACCGCTGCATAAATCTCTGAATAATTTACTAATATTCTGAATGTGATTTTAAAAGGCCTACATAACCTTGTTCTTACTCTGCTTTGGTTGAATTATGTAAGTTGCTTGTATCCCAATCTTGATATATATTTAGAAACAGCTTTGCTAAGGCCTCCTTATATTTTGCCAACAAAAATAGCCAAAATTTTCATTCAAGAGTGCATCCCTGCGACAAATATTGTACCTAAAAGGGATAGAATGTTCTCACCTTAGTCCTTACCTTTAAGTGAAGGTAAGCTAAGAATCTGTGCCATCACCTTCTAATCCACTTCCAAGTGCTTTGTACCCTTTATGGAACTGTAACAATATCTGCCTCATCTTACGTCAGACCTTCACCCTATTAGTTTGACATGAGCTGTGTTCTTTGGGGGTTCACCTCGTTTTTATTTGAGAATATGTGATTGAATAAGGTTTTATGTAGGATTGGTCATGCTAGCTTTGTTGTGGCAAAGAAGTTAAGAATTGTTAAGGATAAGAGTAAGAAATGGATAGAGAATTTTAGCTGGAGAAAACACTTCCTGTTGGAAGAACTGTTTTGTTAATTAAAAGTGGAAATAGAGTTTCCCTTGAAGAGAGAAATAGTAGGATGCATCTTAAGCAAGAATCTTGTGAATATGACCACATTGGTGGATAATGTGGAGTGTGCTGTGAGTGCACTTCCAAACAACTTTTAGGCCTCCCATCAAACTTTGGCTATTACAAAGATGTTATTTCTGGCTATTAAGAGTGTGTGGGTGTGTGTTGCAGAATTAATTAAGTTTTACACCCAGTCATATTATTTATGTGATTATCCAATTCATGGATTCCATTCTTAATTCATCTAGATCATGCATGCCGAAATTTCCAGTTAATTGAAAATATCCAATTTTGTGTTTGATAAGAATAAATTTCAACCATTATAAATATTGGAAAAGACAATATTCTCAATCATGTGGTAGGGATATTGGATTGACTTGAAATTTTAGGTGCATCGGATGATGGATAAATCCAACAGTTAGTATGTTAAAATATTAATTACATCAGAAATTACAATTACTAACTGTTATACCAATGTCACTTGATTACTCCTTATAGATAATGTCATGATTGTTTGGAAACTTTTAATTTTTGGGATTTCATTGTACTTTACACTTATGAGCTCAGCTTTCATTTGATTGGTTGCACCTGAAACTGCAATGCAGGCGTTTTATACGGAGATGCAAGCAAGGCTGTCTGCAATTTGTTATTTTGAAGCCCCTTTTAGTTGCTGTTACACTCATATTATATGCAAAAGGAAAATATAAAGATGGGAATTTTAGTCCGAGACAGGCGTATCTATATCTTACTATCATCTATACAATCTCATACACAATGGCGCTATATGCTTTGGTGTTGTTTTACATGGCATGCAAAGATCTTCTTCAGCCATTCAATCCAGTTCCTAAGTTCATCATAATAAAATCTGTTGTTTTCTTAACATATTGGCAGGTAAAACCTTGTGCTTTTGTTACTTCCTCACATGCTTATGTGTGCAAAACAGAAAAATAAGAAAAATTCCTTGTTTGCTTCGGGTTTTAGATACTTTATATTTTTCCTTTTTTTTTTTCCTTCCATTGCATCATCCCTTTGTTGTTTTTTGGTGAAATAATCAGAAATCTTGTAAGCATCTTTATAGCAACCTTGGGGATGATCAACTTCGGGTTACCAGAATGTGATATTCCCTAACCTGTCTGCTGTGCACATTAACATCATCTTTATGTTTCTTTTTGGAGGGGGAGGCTGATTTTCTATATTTTGCTTTCCTCTTTAACGCTGATGTAAAATCATAAGACCTAGCAATTTATGTTCTGGATGTGCTGTATCATGTCTCTTCGTAATACTTAGCAATTAAAGTTCGGGTAGTGCTGCATCATGTCTCACCACAGGGAGCCACTACATGCTTTTTAGAGAATCACATTGTGCTGTGATGGCATTTCAGTATCTCAAAAACCCGGTAAAAGCGATGCCTGCATAGATGGTTGTGTGCAGCATGTTGTCCTGTGACAGTAAAGTATCATGTCCAAAACCTCATCAAGTTGCATACGCGGGCTATACATGCTAAAAGAAACTCTAAACTTCCATTTATTTTATCCTTTTTTGCAGGGTGTTCTGGTTTTTCTTGCTGCAAAGTCTGGATTCATAAAGGATGCTGAAGAAGCGGCACAATTTCAAAACTTTATTATATGTGTTGAGATGCTTGTAGCTGCTGTGGGTCATCTTTATGCATTTCCATATAAAGAGTATGCTGGTGCAAATATTGGTGGGTCTCGTGGTTTCACAGGAAGCCTTGCACATGCCTTGAAGTTGAATGACTTCTATCATGATACTGTACACCAGGTGAGCCTTCTTGTTATTTCCCAAAGGTGCCTCTGTTGGATTATTCTTCTTTTGGTTACGGTGCTGTTATTTGCTTGTTGGTTTCATGATTATGGTGCTGTTATGTTTATGGTGCTCTTATTTGCTTGTTGGTTTCACAGTTTGCACCAACATATCATGATTATGTATTGTATAATCATAATGATGCTGATGAAGGAACAAGAAAATACCGGTCAAGGACTTTCGTGCCAACTGGGCCGGAGATGGATGCTGTGAGAAGAAACAAACTTATGTTTGGAAACAAACTGGATGACATTCAGCTAGCCAGTCTCTCATCATCTGGTACAAGCACTCCCCAAAACCCTGGCTTCATACAAGATTCCACACGTGTTGATGTGATAAAATCTTCACTGCTTAGTGACCCCTCAAATTCTTACACGGTGCCATATGATATGTCACTTATTGACATGGATCTATCCAGTTACCCTCCAAAAGTTCCTGCAGCAAAAGAAACCGAGCCTAGGTGAAAGAGTGTGTGGTAATTTCCTTAAGACAGATGAGAAGAAGAGTGCATCCATGGGGAGTGGGGGGAGATTTGGTGGAGGGAGTGAAAAAAGGTAGTGTTGACATGACATTATTTCTGACTTTGCTATGGCCTCCGATGTCAAATTGTGTGCTGGTGACTCTTGTCAAAATTTGCTGAAGTCCTTAGCTCAGAGTATTTTTTTTCTCTCTTTTGCCGGTTTTGATTTCATTGTAAATAGTTGTCAGTGTTGATAGCTTTCATACTGGAACTTAGTGGCCTAGTGGCCTGTTTGCCAATGGTTGTCTGAGTTTGTTCTACTCTATAGATACGAAGGACTTAGTTCATAGTTGAAGGATCTGAACTGGAATCATGTAATTTGGTTTCAACTTTTGTTCACTTGACTTCTTTAAAGCATGGTGCTGCTTTTCATTGTTATTCAAATGATTTAACGATTTGGTATCATGCCACATTGTAGCACCGAAGGGGGGTTACTCTAGTTTCTTTAGCATAAGGTTATTGATTACTCTCCCTATCCACATTGTAGTTGCTTTTACTTTGAAATTGAGAGAAGGGAGAAATGAAGGGAAATTAGATATTCTGCAGCATGGCATTGGCACTGGTTGGGTCAGTTGCAAGTTTGTTAGGACCCTAAACATGGATGCTATGTTTTTTTCCTCCTGTTGTCTAATGCTTGTACCTTTATTTCATAGCTGCCTGTTACATTTCCTCCCATTGTAATTGGCTCAGCCGGCGCCATGGTTAGGTAGGTTGCATGGCTGAACAAGCAATCTAATTTTAGTGCAGTTGAATTCTAGCAAATTCGAGACTGATGGGTTGCCACTTGCTTGTATGGTTGTTATGGTCATATGGTTGCACTTGTGCCAATTAGGCTTTTGAAGAAACCATTGGTTTATTCATTGCTAACACTTGCCATTAACGTTATGCCGTAAACCGATATTTCAACGCGGTTTGCGTATAAACTGGGTTCTTGTACAGCTTACTTGTGATTTGTTAAGACTATTTTTCCTCTTTTTTTGGTTATACAGTTCAGAGTAAATTGTTTAGTGGCTGATCACTCTTGCTTTGCAAGTTACCTCAATCATGGTAAACTATAGAATAACTTCTAAAAATATAGGTAAGATATAGATTTTAAATTGACCCTGGAAGTTAATCTCTTTAAATATATCATTTAAAAATAAAAATAAAAAATTTTATTTTTTTCTAATTATTTTCTCGTGTACTTTGATTAAGGGGTTTTTTAGCGACTGCTCCAGCGGGGCAGGCAAAAGTTTTGGGACTTGGGAGGGAGGGATGCCTGTGTCTGAGTTAAGTTTAGCTTAGTTTAGGTGTTCGTTATTAATAGATGCGCGAATAAAATGGTTAAATTTGCCAGCATATGTGTGTGTGGGTGTGTGTGTGTGTGAATATATATATACATACAAGGTGCTAATACAGCAGTAGTTAGTAGCTCACCTGTCAGGTCAGTTAAGGTCTTGATTCTTGCATTATAATTCCTAATCATCAATCAAAGTTGTAAACGTATGTAGCGTTTCGTTTGAACCGTCTTTCCCGCACTTTTCGCGTCAACTACATATATTACGTTAACGTACAGATTACTTACTATGGATGCTTCTTCTCCTACACTCTTGTTCTCAATCAAATTCATGAATCATCCTCAATTTGGATGCAGATTGCAACTTTGAGCCAACCAAGTTAGTTATTAATGCTGAGACTTTTGCTTTCAGTCCAAGTTTCAGCTTTTGTTATGGATCCCTCCCACATCCAAGATTGAGGTTACAATGTCAATGTTTATGGGCCCGGCGGCTCCCCCAAGTGTTCGATTATAAAATAAAATCTCGCAATTGATTACATATATATTACAGTAGTAAAATAAAACAGAAGGCACGTGAGCGGCCATTTTCCAATATGCATGTCCACACGTGTTAATGTGTGTATAGAAGAAGAATAAAAAGTTCCGTCCTTTGCCTGCCTACCCTGTCTTTGTTATGAGCCTGGGAAATTTTGCTACTTGCTTTATACGGCGGCGCTCTACTCCCAAGCTAACCAAATGCCAAGCAAACAACTTCGTACACATAATACCTTGCACCAAATCTACCCTTCCACATGATATAAGATATAACAATGAAAAAAGCTTTTCTTTGATTTGCTTTGCTTTGCTTTGCTTCCTTGACTTCTTTATCCCTTGGCTTTTTTATAGAGCAGAGTCTTGTCCTTTGTTTCTCTGCTCTCTGCTTTCTGCCTGATCTTTCGTCTGGGTTAAATGACTCTATTAAGTAGTAATTGTATTGATAATGATGTTGATGGAAATCCAGTATCCTCGATATGCAGCAGGAGCGAGTTCTTGTTTATGTCATATGGGTACATGGAACACAACTACATGTTGATGGAGAAGCGACAGGTGTTCCTGAGGAGCTACCAGTTCTGCAGAAAGAAGTCCCTGACTGAGAGAGTTAAGACATCGTTGGTGAGGGTTAAGAGGGTGATGTGGTTTAAGCTACGATCTGCCCGTAAACTGAGAAGGTTGATGCTGTCCAGACTCCGATTTGCCGTATACCGCAAAAGAAGATATGCCCGTCTTATGAACCGCCACACACGTAACTCCTCTTGCTTCGGGTAGGAATAGCCAATAGCATAGTCTTCCTCTACACGGATTTTCTTTTAATTTTTTTTAAATTTCAAATTATTATTAGTAGTATTATTATTGATTTGTGAATGCAATTTTAATTTTAATTCTAATTTCATATTTCAGTTTTATATTATATAACCCCCTTAATCCCTATTTTATTTGTGCCATGCTCCTCTCCTCCTCTCCTCATTCATGTGATATGTTTTATCCTTGGCTGTAAAAAGAAATAGCTTATAGCTTCTCTTTGAGCCTAAACCCTAAAGTAAAGGGCAATTTTGTTCCAGAATTCCTTGTTTATATAGGGTCACAGTAGTCATACATTCCACTACCAAATTGAATTTGATACCAGTAGCATGACACGACCACAATTGCACTGCTTTGCTTTGCTTTGCTTTGTTCTGTTCCTTCCTTCCAACTCACAGGTATATATGATATATGTTTGTTCGTTAATGGAATTCCAAATAATAGATGCAGTTTCATACTACCATTACTACGTCTCTTATTACATTCATTTCATAAGCTAAAAATTAGTAGAAGAATGAATATTTGGGTTCTCTTGGAACTGAAAGAAATGGTACTAGTTTTGAAAAGGGCTTCTCATTTTCTCTCTCATTTTCTTTTAATTTTTAGAATAATACAGAAATTACAATAATAATAATAATTCAATCCCGTAATAACTCAAATCATACCAACAAATACAATTAATACTTGAAGTCATTTGGACTCCGATTGGAGAGCATAGCAGTAGGGAAAGAGACACAGACCCGAAGCACTTTTGAAGGATGGAGGGGAATCTCAAATGGGAGGCCGAGGCATAGACAATAGGCATTCAAAAATGTCAAAAGCAATTACCAGGGATATATGTTTGAACGAAAAGCAATGCAAAGCGGAAAGTCACCGGGGAATCGTGGGTTTTACTTTTGCATAAGCACATGTAACGTAATTGCTGTTGAAAAAGAACACAAATGCCCACCATTGCATTTTCTCCTTTTCTCCTCTTTTTTTTTTGGTGATTACGGATGAGTCATTGCCATCCCACATTTGCTAATGCTTATCCTTATTCACGAGCTTTCCCCTCTTTTTAAGTTGCTGTGAGGAAAAGAAATCAAAACGTCGTCCCCAACTGTTGTGCTATATACACTCTTTCCTTTCTACATGTGAAATGAAAACGCTTTGACCATATCACCATACATCTAGAAAGAAAAAAGAACCCTCCCCGCCCCCCCCCCCCCAAAAATGAAAACCTTTTCATGTCCAATTATGGAACTATTCATCCATGGATCCAATATGTGATTGAATGCAATTTGTTGGGATTAGTAGGAATATTTTATAATTTGAGTGCTTAATGGAACTTAGCACTTTTTAATGGATCTCTTTTCTCTTTCCTCTCCATGATTTTTCCTTATTCCTTGAGGTCTTCTTATAAAGTTTTCCATCTTTCTTGTGGAACAAAGGCTAAAGGCTGCTCCTCGTAGACATCAAATGGGGAGGGAATTTATAAAAACAGAAAAGCAAGAGTTAAATGTGTTGTATAATTGTAAACCAGTCCCACATTGATGTAGATCAAAGTGGCGGATGGAAAACGGGGAAGATTTGGGCAATAACCCTTTGAAGTTTGAAAGGGCCATCAGCCCATTCAACGACAGCTCCTCAAGGCAAGGAGACAACAGAAAGGATAAGTCCACATGTCCTCATGAAAGTTTAGCTTAGCTACAATTAGGGCCACCCCGATCACCAAGAATACAGTAAAAAAGCCTTCGGGTCCTCATTTCTAGGGGGGCTTAGCTATAATCAGCGCTGATCACCAAGAAAAAAAAAAAAAAACCTTGCGTCCTCATTTCTATGACTAATGAGAGCTTAGCTATAATTAGGGCCATTCAGAAAATAATAATTAAAAAAACTAACGAGTTCTGATTTCTATGCTTAAGAGAATTTAACTTTGGGTCGTTTTGTTTGAGTAATATGAGATAATTAAAAGTAATAAATTTTTTTTATAAAATTACCTTCCTATTAATTCGATATGCATGAATTTGGTTCATCTCTTGGTAAGATATTACCAAATCTTTAATGACCAACTAAACTATTACTTCCGACGAGTATTCTTGATGTAGGCTTGGATCCCGCCTCACCTAGCGAGAAGATGGGAAAGTTAACATCTAGGGTGATCTTTTAAGGAAAATATTAAGGAACAACAATTTAAATGATTTGGGAAAGCAAAGGTAAAGGGGGTGATCTTTTAACTTTACTATTGGTGGACTTCGATCAGTTTGTTGGTATCAGAGATGATTTTTTTTTCTTTGAATGCTTTAGTAGTCTTTTCGTTTGACTTGCGACAAACTTTTATGGTCTTGAAGCTTTGTGTGCTGTAAGTAATTAGGACTACCTTAATGTAGGAGGTGTAATAGCGAAAGCAACCTTTGTCTATAATATATGTTGAATGGAAATGAATCACTCGTCATAGTGAAGAATGTGAGCTTGTTTCTTAACCTTTGATCTGTTTCTTCAATTTTCCCTTTCCATTTTCTTATCTGGTTTTTCTACACTCCCATCAATAGGTGATTGTAAGTAGACATATGAAGTTCAATAACCATGCAACATGAAATTGGAAAAAAAATTAAAAGAAAAACTTGTCAAGCAAACTGCAGTGGCTTTGAACTCTCAACATTGTTAGTATGTGGGGAATGCAAAAACACGAGAAATTAATTAAGGTTTCAAGGTGCATATCAATATCACTTTTTTTAAGGTTTTACTTGTCCTTTGCATTAATTAGGTATGCAAAAGGGTTATTGGTGTATAAACCTCGAGGATACAATGAACCCTTACGATTGACAGTATTTTGCATTAATGACATTAATGTACTATGCACTAAGCAGTGTATAGCAAAACTATCAAAATTTTATTTATAATTTTCTACGTAGTTTTCTATCTATGTCTTTGAGAAGGTTTCTATTTATAGGCAAATAAATATCTTTTCATGTAGACATAACTTTTTCAAATACATATCCATTTGAATAGTTACACCACTTGGTAAATAACCAAGAGACATTACTCTTAATTAAATAATTAAGAGACATTACTTTAAAGGCATGACCTTTTCTTATTTTGAAAATGTTCCAACAATCCCCCACCATGTTTAAAATAAATCAGATTTTGATAATTTTGAAAATCTATTTCATAAATGAAGATGTCTTATGATTGAACCTTCACTTAGTGAAAATATGCTAAAGTTAACCGAAATTGCATGGCAGACTATGCTTTGAACCAGCTATTCCATTTGGTTAACCGAACACATGTCACACAAAGATTTTAACACCAATTAATGCATAGTATCCGGGGACATTATTATGTAACGTGTCTGTATCCTCTTTTCATAAGTGCTGTTAGAACTAAGCCCTTGAGCTCTTAGAAGTGACTACATTTCACACTTACATAGGTAGATCCTATCGAGAGTATTCTCGTAATTATAACATTCTAACTTATTTATGTTATGGGTCTATTATGAGTATATTTGCTCATCATTCCCTTAATGTAACTAGTACCTAACACTTTACTTGAAATGATATATTATATAATATTATAGTGCTAGCAGCTATATACAGATCAAGACTTGACGTTATACCAAGTGTCGAGTCGAGTTTTCATCATGGGTGACTTAATATTATGGGCTTGTACCTCATCCCCAAACTACCAACATAGCTATGTTAACTTCTATACCACATAGTGAACTTTTATAAATTTTTGTATCTTGAAGATTCCCAAGATCAATAGCCCTCACCATGTACAAATATACATTCTTTGGCTAAGGAATGCACTTTAATAATATTTCACTTATCAAGGATATCCTTTATACAATATCAATTCTTTGCTTTATAGTATTCATAGTGATCACTTTATTCATTTTTAATTATGGTTACTCATTTGTCTATTTACTTATTTCCTAATTTAATTATCACCAAATGTGTAAACCATACATCACATTGTCTTTTTCAACCAAGTAATTTCTTATAATGAGGCCTCAAATCTTTTGGTGAAATAAGACAATATTATTGCTACTTTTCCATAGCTTGCTGTCATAGTCAATACATGATTTTAAACTTATTGCGTATATAAACTCAAAATACATGACTTTTTATCAACAAACCATATACACACAAGGGTGCTTCATATCTCATTTTAGAATAATAGTCAATATTACCAAACCATTACCAAGCTTATCAAGTGACTATTATATAAATATACCTTTCATCAAGGATATTATTAGTTATTTTATTGTTAATGACCAAAGCTTTATCCTCCACTCAAATGGGATAATAGCTTTCTTTTTGTTATTTTAATATTTTCACCTTTGAAAATAACTCAACTTTTGATGAATATTTTTATATATTCCTTAAGTATAGCTACTTATGATAACTATCAATATAAAAAGCATTACACAATGGTCAACAAAAGTCACATTTTCATTAGTTTTAAATACCATACTTATCCATATTTTACAAATCTTATATCATGATTCCATAATGACTCCTTTGGAGATCACTTACTAATTCTATATATGGTGGATATAAATGCATGTTATCATATTTATAAACTAACTATATATTTATAGCCTTGTTCAAACTATATCAACTTTAATCATATTCATATACACCATAGCATACACTAAATACCAAATAAGATCAAATAAAGTTCTATAGTCATATTTGGATCTCCAAATCTTTGTGGCCAAATTAATGACTACTACGTTACAGATTCTCAATAAAAGATTTTATTTTCATATTAGAATAGTGACTATATTATAAAAGCTATTGCTTTCTCACTATTTTACTTTGACCAGAAAAATTATCATACAAATAATTTTTAACCCATATCATTTTTAGTCAAAACTATTTCTCTATTGATAATTAATTTTGTAAAATAATCCAACTTTTGTTTCATAAAACTAGCATAAATTCATTTGACAAATAATAAAATTGGTTAAGTAATCATAATTTTATTTAACCCTTTTAACGTGGATTACCAAAATATGTAATCAAATATAAAACCCAATTAGGTTTATGGTTGTTTTAAGCCAACCAAAATGATCCACCTCATATATTCATCTATATAATAAATTTTTATTTAGTTTATTATATATATATATAATTGCCAATAAATATATATTTTGCATTGTTATAATTATTCATGAATGATGCAACCTTAATGTATGTATATGTAGCAATAATTTAATTTCAATATCTTAAGCCACCAACAATATACACAAACATAAATTATAAGACTAATACATTAATTTGTAAGTAAAGTTTAATAGTAACTTTTTCAAATACTTTTGCAGACGTCTCATTATAAGCTATAGAGACTTTAATATAACTTAATAAATACCAAAAAATTAAAGATTTTACACATAGATAATTAATTTAAATAAAAGTTCACAAAACATACTTGAACATAGAGCATTATGAAAAATTTGAGCCACCATTGATTGCCTTTTTATTATTTCAATTTATTCGTATTACAAATTTAATTAAATATATAAAAAGTAAAATACTTAACTGACGTTCCATAACTTTTCAAGTGAAATATAAACAAATCTAGTTTATAAATGATAAACTTAATGCTTTGTAACTTTTCAAATGAATATTTGTACATGGTGAGGGATTCTCTTTGGCTCTAAAATATAATCTTGACCATGCCTATTTTTTTCTTTTAACTCTTGCCATGTCATCCCAAATATTTGTATTTTAATATGCTAATGTTAGGCAATGATTTATTAAGTGTTACGTCTTGCACCTTTCATTGTATCCTCATCTACTGCTTCATATTCAATCAAATTTCTTGTAAATTGCACAAATAAAATCTTAAAATTGTTAGTATATTGGGAACCAAAAAAATATGAGAAATTGATAAAGGCTTCAAAGTGCATAGCAATGCCACTTTCTTTAAGGTTTTATTCGCCCCCATCATTAATTAGGTACGGCAAAGGGTTACCAGCTATAAACCTTAAGGATACAATGAAGCCCTACGATTGATAACGTTTTTCATTGACAGTGTCAATCCATTATGTGCTAAGCAATATATAGCAAAACTATCAAAATTTTATTTGTAATTTTCTATATAGTTTTCTATTTATGTCTTTCAAATGAGAAATGGTTCTATTTATAGGCAAATAAATGTCTCTTCATATAGACATAATTTTACCAAATAGATGTCCATTTGGATAGTCAGACTACTTGATAAATAACCAAAAGACATCACTCTTAATTAAATAATTAAAAGACATTACTTTGAAGGCATGATCTTTTTTATTTTGAAAATATTCTAACAAACATTATTCATGTTAGAT
Source organism: Adansonia gregorii (assembly GCA_038382025.1). NCBI lineage: Eukaryota > Viridiplantae > Streptophyta > Magnoliopsida > Malvales > Malvaceae > Adansonia > Adansonia gregorii. Next base: position 21,834,241 of record JBBYHO010000003.1, on the reverse strand, counting down.
GATGAAGCCATTGACCATGATCTAGTAAGAGAAACCAAACCACTTACTAACATCTGCCAAATGTAAAATGTTCCATCCTTGAACCTTCAAACTTTGAAGAAGCTTTCAAATTTTCAAAAAGGAGATTCTGATGATTGAAAGAATCAGTCCAATGGAAAATTTAGCAATGAAGACATTGTTGGAGTTAAATGGATAAGTTGAATGCAGAATGTTCTATCAACAAGCTCAAGACCAAACTAGTTACCAAAGGCTACTCTCAATAGTACGGTGTTGATCATTCGGATACTTCATCTCCAATTTCAAAATCACCACTAGAACTTAATTTCGGGTGAATTAGATCCTTATTGAAAAATTGGGCAACAGACACACTTACAAATAGATAGTTGAGTTGTAACACTTGTCTTAATTAATTAGCAACAGAGCAATTTAATAGTACTAAGGAAATTTGAAAAAAGAGTGCACATATTTGATGGAGACTAGAGTGAGGTTTCTATCAACATTATCGTAGATATTTTATATATTTGTATGTGTGTGTCGGGATATGGCAGAATGTGGCCTAGTTTTCATCCCAGTATTCTTCAAGGTTGAGCAAAGTATAGGATTATGGAGGCAAGGCAACCATATAAACCTGCAGCAAATAACTTTTATTGTATTGTATGGCTATAATGTAAAGTATAAATATAATATACAGATTCATTCCATGTTTACAAAGGAAAGGAAAGGAAGTAACTAAGTCCAGTCCGAAAGAACGCAATGCGTGTCAATGCTGATGCTCTGTTCCTCGGGCTCCATAAATTGTAATACTGTGGAAGAAAGGATGGCCACTTCAAATTCAGTTGGTCTCCTCTCACAACAAACTCAATCTGCTCTTACGATGAATAGCAAATAGCAAGCAGATGCAAAGATAACCTTAAAACCTCTTAACTAAACTAAATGTATCATTCCGTTTTCTGTCAGAGGCCTCAAAACACAACAAAATAGAAAGCTTTTATATTTAAAATAATATATATAATATAATGTTTCACCCTAAGTAGATGATCTCTAAGAAAACCTTGTCGGTTGACATGTATTTATCTATATCAAGATGGTTAATAAGTAAAGCTTTAAATAATTGTTGTGCTTTGCTTGCACTTGTTTGAAAATGTAGAGACTTATTTATCCACGGCTAGGAAGTTCGGGTGGGGTATCGTATCAGGACATCACCATTTTTGGTGGTCACAGAGAAAGAAAAAGCCCAATTCTACACTTCCATTTGCTGTCTGCGTGTCCACATCAGCAACCAAAGCCACAAAACAAAACCAAACAAATCCGCTGGATCTGGATGTTTTCATATTTCTAAAAAAAAAAATTAAAAAAAAAAACACTACTTTGTTTTATGATATTTATTATTAATAATTGCCCAAAAGTAAAATGGAGCCACAACACCACGACCATGATAATCGATGAATAAAATTAGTGTAGCTTGATTGGACTCAGATATACATGTGTAATGTAATAATAATTAATTAATAATAACCTTCCCCCTTTCCTTTTATGGATATATGCATGTATTTATATTTTGCATCAATAAGGAAGACAACGTTTGAGAGTAGAAATTGATGCTGTGGTTTTGTTGGGAATTTATATGAAATCCAATACTATGAAACGATACGATAATAATTAAAAAAATAAAAAATTATATTAGAATTTAAATGTAAAAAAAATAAAATTACTGATTTTGAAAAATAAATTAAAACTGCTTGAATCCAGGTTTGAAATTTTTAACCTTAAAACAATTATTGACTGTCTCTCAAGTGGTTGACAGATTTGTATAACTCATTTTTAAAATTTTTTTAATCACATCAAAAATCAAAAGCACTATCGATTATAATAATACGAACCAAAGGATGCAAAATTCTCTCTCAATAAAGGAAATTGTTGGCAATTGAATCGAGAGAAAAGATTCAAGATTTTTTCAAGAAGATCGAAAAGTTGTAATCCAAAAGGTTTTAGAACACTTTCTACCTTTTCCACACGTTTGAAACTAATAAAAATTGAACAGTTACTAAAAAAATATAATCGTCCGGTAAGTTATAAAAAATAAAACGACTACAGACTTTAATTTAAAATTAAACATCAAAACTATTTAGACATAAATATCTTAATAAGACAAATCATTTAATTAAAGTCATGTTTAATAAACCTAATCGGTTAGGCTCAAATAACTCTATCGAGATAAGCTCCCAAAGATAAATAACCCCAATAGGCTAGCTCCCAAAGATAAGATCCACTCGACTTAAGTCTAAATTCAAACTCGATCAACACCAACCAATTTTCTTCCTCTTCAAATTGACATCTTGAGAATAATTTTTTATTCATTATAAATATCAATTATGTAATGTTAACATACATTGTGTATTTATATATGATAACCTACATATTGGTATACATATTTCGTATTATACACCTTATAAATTAGTATTGATATCCAACATGTATCACTTATTTTTAGTATTTTACTTTCTTTCTAGGGATGATAGCGAATTGTATATCTACAAAATATATAATATTTGATTCGAATCTGTAAAATTGTCTTAAAATTTAAATTTGCTTATACATTAAATTCGTACATTACTATCTATATCCGAATTCGAATTAAATAATATTATTTACTGGATATTTGAATCATCAAAAAATTTGGATTTAATAGGTCAGGGTTTGATTCTTACATGGAGCATAAATTTTCAACATTTTACAAAAGAGAATTTGAATAACGGATTCAGATATCCAAATCTATAATTCGCACATGTAATGCAGATTGAATAATAGATATCCGAAGGTTTAAATCTACATCTACTCTGAATCTGCTATGGATAGTAATTATAATGTCTAAGTCCAAAAAAATAAATAAATAATTACAGATATCCGAATCTACACTATCCATTGCTATTCCTATTTATTTTTGTTTTATATTAATGTTAATCCAGGATGTGGTTTCTTTGTAATAATCTTCATTTTTCTTAATCACATATATATATATATATCATTATTATTAATTAAATTAAAAATGTTCAAATATTAAAACACTTCTAAATTATTTCACTTTTTAGTAAATTTTTATATTCTTGTTGCTTTCAAATAAATTTTTAATTTTAATTTGTCTAAAAAAAATAAATTCAAGTTTCAAATGAAAAATTAGTTAATGTAAGACTTAATTAGGTATATATATTAAAGATTCAATTTATTTATATACAAATTAAAATAAAAATACAAAAATTTAGTTAAATAAAATAGTAAAATTCAAAAAAAAAGTTATTGTTTAATCGATAAAAAGACAAACAGAAGCACCGACAGGATTTTAGTGGCCGCATAAAAAATAAACAAAAACAAGGCAATCAGTCCACATGAATTATTATTATTATTATTATTATTATTATTATTATTATTTAGACAATGATATTAATATTGTGTGTTTGTTTGTGGTAATTAAATAGAGAAGCAAAGCTAATGTATAAAGATTTTTGTTTTAGTTAACAAAGATGCTTCGCTTCCAGCATTAATGTGTTGTTGAAATTAATATTTTAATTAAATTAATGGCGAATTCTAAGAAGCAAAGAGAAAGAGAAGCCAAAGTGAAGCCAGATCTCTCTTATATATACATAATAATATAAGATTAGGTTCGATCCATCTTATTTATTGTGGCTAATCTAAAGAGAAAGACAGAAGCAGATGCATTGCAGTGAAGTCTCGGCTGGTGGACCTCAAAGCTCAAACTCAAAAGCAGGATGCATGTGAATGTGAATACTGGTGCCGAATCCAATGCTGTCACATGTAAAATGTAAATGTACTAAGTTTAGTTTAGTTTAGTTTCCCTTGCTTCACAACATTGATTACTTCCTGGTATTCTATATTTTGTATTGTGTTCTCTTCTCTCCACTTCACTTCCACGTTATCCGCACCACAAACTAATAATTCTTCATTTCTTTCATTATGTTTCAATATTACACCCATTATTTTCCTTTCTTTGCTTTTCAGTAGCAGCCAGCTACCATCTGAATGTATATAAGGACACTAACTGCTATATTTACTGTTATACCATTCTTCTCCAAATTAAATATAACTATAAACAGTATTTTAATTTGCGCTTATCTATGTTATTCATTACTATTAGGATAGATAATAATTTCACATCAATTAATCACGGATATAAACAGTGACTTATAAAGCAATGGTTATCCTTTACCTATTAAAGTATTTTTTTAGAAAGACAAAATCACGAGAATAATTTATGCATTGCTTTAAAGTGGACAATACTTTATAACAGGTGCAATTTAACAATCCTTACATCTATAACTATTTATATATATATATTATAGATTTTATTTGCAAAAAAAAAGCCCTTAATTTTTCGTATTATTGAATTTTAACGGATTAGGAATATGAAATGTCATCGTCCTTTTCAGTTGCCGTCCATGCATATATAACTATATTTACACACATAATAATGAAACCAACTGGTAACTACATAAAGTTCAATAAATACATATATATATATACATGTGTGTGTACAATCAATGATTACACATGAAAGTGTTAATACAATATAATATAATATGTTCACAACAAATTCACGGGGATCTTGACTTGTTGCCTTCCACTTCACTGCCATCCCTTGAAGTTGAACACAACAAATTCATAATATTCTTCTACATAAAATTATATATATGCTTAACAAGCTTACAGCAAAAACATAAAGTAAAATATAAAATAGGGACTTTATCATACAATTCTGCATTTTGTTTGATGATGATCATCATTAGAATTTACTTACATCATTGTAAAATTAACTATTTTTTAAATTTTTATGAAAATAATCAAATTTGAATTTAGATTACATAGTTAAGTAAGTATGCATAACGCTAAGTTACTCATGGAGGCATTGCACAGATTAAAATGAGATTTGGTTAAACTACTGTCATAGACAAATATATGGGAGGGAATGAATGTTTACGTGCAGCGAGAGAAATCACAAATTGCAAGATATAGAAGTTACGTGCACGTAAAGGATCTTTTGTTTATATTTTATTTTATTTTATTGTGAACTTAATTGGGAAGAGAAGCATAACCGTTGTTCCTGCTAACCAAACTAATACCAACCTTCCTCATGTAGGGGACCTATTTTCGTCGAGAAAGAAAGGTCCGCTCAACCAAACACAAAAGGCTTTGATTAAAAAACTGGTAAAACTTAAGTTATCTACTAGTAATGTGGATTGATTTGGAACTCTTTTCAATCTTTAAATTTAGGATTAAAAATTAAAAAAAAAAACATGCGATGGTTAAATAGTACAAAAGACACTTTTTGATAAAAATGATTGAATAAACTAAATTAAATTAAATGATGCTATGACTTCTAAATTAGAGTATAATAGTTATTACATTTTTTATTATTATTATTATTATTATTATTATTATTCAAGTGATGGATATCGTTTAATTAAAATTAAACTTGTATAAACTC
>JBBYHO010000003.1:21818136-21828644 GCA_038382025.1 Adansonia gregorii | reverse complement strand
CCTAAACCCTAAACCCTAAACCCTAAACCCTAAACCCTAAACCCTAAACCCTAAAACCCCAAACCCTAAACCCCAAAACCCTAAAACCACAAACCCCAAACCCTAAACCCTAAACCCTAAACCCCAAACCCAAAACCCTAAACACCAAACCCTAAACCCCAAACCCTAAACCTCAAACCCCAAACCTTAAACCCTATACCCTAAACCCCAAACCCTAAACCTTAAACCCTAAACCTTAAACCCCAAACCTTAAACCCTAAACCCTAAACCTCGAACCCCGAACCCCAAACCCCGAACTTGGAACCCTAAACCCTAAACCCTAACCTTAAACCCTAAACCTTAAACCCTAAACCCTTAACCCCTAAACCTTAACCCTTAAACCTTAAATCTAAACTCTAAACCTTAAACTTTAATCTTAAACCCTAACTTTAAATTTTAAACCTTAAACTTTTAACACCTAACCTTAAACCTCACATCGTAAACCTTAAAACCTTAAACCTTAAACCTTAAACGTTAAACCTTAAATCTTAAATCTTAAACTTTAAACCCTAAACCTTTACGCTTAAACCTAACCTTAAGCTTGAAACCTTGAAACTTTAAACCTTAAATCTTAAATCTTAAACCTTATAACTTAAACATAAATGTTTTCAACCTTAAACTCAAAACATCTAGGTTAACCTTGTTGGAAGTGTAGTTGGCATAATTAAGCCATTTGAGGCATAAGGCAAGTAAACTAAGAGCAATGGTCAGGAATAATGCTAAAGTCTGTATTGCTCAACTCATGTACAGCAAGGTATCTGTGTACAAATGAGGGGTGGAATAACCGATTTATAAGCAAAACCTTTTACATTAAGTGTGTCACTATGATACAATGTCTAAAAATATCTTGCCTAACAAGTTTTGTAGGTTGTTGAACTAGTTGGTTATTAGAGGCCCGTAAGGGCTTATAGAGCCTGGACAATTTGCAATTTAAAGCAATCTGGAAGCTTTTAGACTAGGCGTAGGGTTAGGGGCTGTTGGAGTAGTCTAGTGCCTTCTAGAGGCTTTTGTCGTGGGGATCACCCTTTTAGGATCGTATTTGAGCTGGCTAAGATCAAACTCAAGTCCCTTTGCTAGTGCAGGAGCCCTTCATGCACTTAGTGCTCTTAGTATTCACCACGCAAGTTTAAGTATTTCAAAATTTAATTTAATGATAAAGCAAAGTGTCGTTCTCACATGAATTTTTACCAATTTCGTTTAGAAATAAAACTTATAATAACCTAATTTATTCAGAAAATCAATTAAAAATTGTAAATTTGAATTAACCTAAAATTAACTAAATAGCAAAACAAAGAAAATAGGTTATGTTTACTTAATCAATTGGAAATATGTAGGGTTACAACTTTCTTTAACACTTCATTTGAATTTGTTTTACCTTTTATGGAGGGTTTTTTGTGATCAAGTGAGAAAACATTGCAAACTAGTAAAATGAGATGTCAGAAGGAATTGGCAAAGAAGAAGATTGGAGGAAACTCTTGACAATAGTATAGTAGCAAATGGTAGTGATGAAGACTATAAGTAGATGAAGGTGCTGATAATTCCTGTGGTTGTAGGATTTATAAGTAAAGTTACTGGAGAATTCTTTAAAAAAAGGCTAAAAGTTAGTCAGACTACCAAACAGCCCCCAAATGAAGCTTTGGGACCTTTATTATTGGCCTCCTTAAGAAGTTGCCAAAGCAGCTAAGAAGAGATAGGGAGATTACAAAAGTAGTAGGTTGGTGGAGGTTATTGGAAGTTACACCCTAAGGAATGTTTCGAATAGTAGGTCATGAATATTAGATATATGATAGAACATGTAAAAGTACACTACTTGATAAATGGAAAAAGGAAACACTTGTGTTCTAAGGAAAGGCTAACAAGAAAATTTCTTAACAGTCTTCTATCTGAGCCTCCAAGCTATATTTATAGGACACCCCAAGTGTTTTGCCAAGAGTTTTGTGCTAAGTAATGCTACTACCAATAAGCATTACTATTAAGGAGTGCTATGCTAGGTAGCGCTACTACTAATAAACACTACTACCAAAGATTGCTATGAGAGCATTGTTGGCAAGGAATGTTGTCCAAATAGCACTATTGTAAAGAAGTGTCGCTACCGAGATGTGCTATGCCAGGTGGCACTACTACTTAGAAGCATTACTGAGAAGGAAAGAACTTTACCACTAGCATGTGTGTTATTCATATCTTATTAATACTGTTTAAATGTTCGATTTGTTTCTTTTTTAAAGGTATGCATGTTTTATACTTTTAATTATTGAATTATGGGTGTCATTTTTTTAGCTTTTGAGTGTGTTTAATGCATATAGTAACTAGTTGATCCATATTAGAACAAGTAAGTGCTCTCCTTATTTGTCTTATTTCTTGAAGAGTTTTACCTTCCGTGAAACCTTTTGCTTGTGTCGTAGTTGAAGCATATGCTAGTAGTTCTTGAAGATGTCATTTCTGATGTAGCTTGCATATTGCAACACTTTGTTACAATTGTATAGGCGCAGAGGCAAAATGGTGCTGTTCACCTTTAAGGAATTCCAACCTAAAGTGGCTATGACTAGCGGATTACTACACTATATTGTCGAGGAACTAACTAAAGATTACCATCCTGATTGAGATGATGAATGGTCTCGAGTAGGACCTGCTACTGGCTATTTGAGTGGGATACTTTGTCAGATGTGAATTGTCACCTGGTAATTTCCCTATCTAAGAATGATGTTCTAAGTTGAAAGAGCCAATTTTTGCTGATAGTTCATCTAGCTTATTTCTATTTATCTTCTTTTGCAATAACCTCTAAATTTTTAGATTATATTTGGCACACATAACTCGGTTTACAATGCTCAAAATGAAACTTAACTTGCTGGCCAATGAAACAATACTTTTTTTAAAGAGTTATTGTCATATCGGTGCATGACTCCATGTTCATAAAAAAATGTTTTATTTTATACATATATATATATATATATATATCGATTTCTTAGAACATCTTTTTATATGTTAAAAGCATATGCATTGCCACTGGGAGAGTGTAAAAATGAAACTAAAAGTAGGACAGCTTATAGACTTAGGGAGCTCTCATGGTAATTTTTTCCTGTTAGAAATCTATGATTTGATTTGATATTAAACTTTATAAAATGATCAAACTGAGTTAAAAATTGTTACATGAAAACAAAATTGTGTTTTTGTGATTTAAACACATTCTGGATTTCGTATCAAGAGACTGATGAGAGCGAGAATAGTCTCCATAAATAGCACATGATTGAAATATCAACCACAACATGAGTTCCCTTGTAAATCGAAAGAGAAGCAGCTCACAGTAACATCGATATTTGCAAAATCCTGCATGGAAGCATCTCTCTCCTTGGCAAACTGAATGCCAATGTCTGCCAAATGCCCTGCAGCAGTTTTGTTCCAACATCGACCAAGTCAGTGCAGAAGACTGATATCAAAGCAACACACTAGCAGTCTGATTTGTTAGGGCACTCAGATGCCCTATGCCCAGGACGGCCACAGTTGAAACAGGAACCTCCAAAGCCTCTGTACACAAATTGAAGTCAACATCGAATCTTATACAAAGTGTTCCATGCAGGGTTTAGGGAATAGTAGCTGCCTCCTAGGGCTATATCTCAATAGTATAATTCGGGTTTCCACCCAAAGTAAACATCAAATTACAAACAAAACGTCAGTGACAAAATAGAACGGGTACCATGGATCTGCCATGTAAGAGAAATTATCTTCATCGGTGCATCATGCATGTACCCTCCAAAAGGACGTGGCTAAAGCTACTTCCATTTCTGTAATTAAATAACCAACTAATTCTGCCTTTTCACCTTGACAGTGTAAAATATAGAACAACATCAGGGGAGTATGGATCACTAGATCAGCAATGCCCCACAGATTTATGGACATAAAGGCATCATTGTAGGGTATTGCCGGCTTAGTTACATACAGTGGAATCTAATATTTTCTCCATTCCCATTTATTTCCTGGCCTCCAGACCAATAATCAGATATAGTAATTTGGTCCTTGGTGCTCCTGCCTGAAATGATGATTTTGATAAGACTGAATGTTGCATGTATTTTTTGATATTAGATGTCATAAAACTTGGAGTAGGTTAAAAAGTTCAAGATGGTTCATTTGATGATGCTATTGATAAACTCCTAAAGGTTGCGAATTTGAGAGGGCTTAGGCTCATGATATCTTTCTCATATGAGTTAATTAGATAGGGTTAGGGCGTTCATAGATAGATATCTATATATATATATATAAGATAGTTCATTACAAGACAATAAAGGGAAAAAAACATGCCTGTCACGGGAGGATGACCTGTTTGATCTGCTACTACCAATTAGCCATTCATCCCTACTGCTTTTCAAAGTCCGAGCCCAACTACTTCTTCCACCTTGTATCTCATTATCAGAGTCTCGGCGAGTGCTCCAACCCCTGGAGGTCCTCAAACCTCTCTGACCATTGTTAGTTCCTCTTGGAGAACGATCCCTGCTAGAAAATTTGCCAAAAGAATCACCGGGGGGGCATAATCTTGCAAAGGAGGCAACTGCTAGAAGAAATAAAAATGCAAAATTGGCTTAGTTTAGTGTGTTAAACAGAATTCTTAGTAGCTGACAAAGGACCATAGCTAGATCAATTAGACAACAGCAAGATAAGCAACATGGCCATCATGCAAAAGCACATCTGATGAGCAACATTGACCCAATTTCTAGCACCAACCTTTGTGATCTTTGAGATGCTGTTTCCAGGTGGCATTTGCTTGTTCAGCAACTCTTTGGCAATCTCCTCAGGGAGATCAAACACTACTCCTTGAACCTGATAAAAACTACATTCTTAGGTCTAAAGCAAAAACACGCATCGTCAAGATTAAGAAAATAAATTGAATTGTACAAACCCTCTCATCTGCAATTCGATATATTTTCCCAACTTCATCAGCAGCCACAGGGTAAAAATCGGAAAGAAACCCAGTGACAGACCTAGCAGAGAGGAACCCTCTAGAATAAGATGGATCTCTTGTCAATTGCAGAGTTACCAGTCCCTGCAACACAGATTCCAAATCGGCAATAGGCTAAATTGATTTACTGAACTTCACAAACAAAACAAAGATAAATTCTAAGCAAATAGGAATTGAGGACAAACAACTTTAAAACACTACACATCTGGTGAATGACGGTCATTGGTATTTAATAAATTAGTTGACACCATGCTGCCCATACAGAAATGGGTATGTAAACATAAGAAAAAGCAAATAGGATTTACCTAACAGAACAAGTCGAAAAAGCACAGTAGAATAGTAACAAAACAGTTGCATTCTTACAAGCCATTTGCATGCTGACAACTGCATTCTACAATTGTATTCACTATGCTACTCTATTTTATATACCAAGTCAAACAAGATAAAGGAGAACAAGTAAATAGGTTTCCAAGAAAGGTATGCCACTTGAAAAAAAAAAAAAAAATTTCTGGTACACATGGAGACCCACTTAGTCACCCCTACCCATAAACTCCTTCCAAGTGTTTGAACTTAACACCTCCAAATTGAAAGTCTCAATACCAAGAGTTAGGTTGTCCCCATGGGTGACAAGTAAAGTTGAATGTAATTTCGCAGTTGACTGATCCAATTAGAATTGAAAGCAACATAAATTTACTATAATTTACCTGTTCATAGCTAATAAGAGACCGGGATGAAGGAGGATGGGAAAATCCACTTAGATGTGCTAGCGCAGCTGCAAGAGCAGTTGTCCCTTGTTCTTCAATCAGTCTTCGAGCAGTTGGGATTAAGAAATCTATAGACTCAGGATGAACTCCATTAAGAGTAGCAACAATTTGCTCAGCTGATGACTCCAAAATTTCCTCGATAGCTGGAGGACTAATGAACTCAAACTTACACCCAACATCACGTTCAAGAGATCTAACAATTCTCCTTTGACTATTTGTATACATCAAAATTGCAGAACCTTCCTTCCCTGCCCGTCCAGTACGTCCAGAGCGATGCACAAATGTCTCAGCATCATTGGGAAGCTCATAGTGGATAACCTGGAGAAGAAATGCATTTAAATATTTAATAATTACTTGGTACCTTCACTATTGCTTTTTGCTTCCAATAACAAAAAATCAGAAATGCATTTAAATTTTAAAAAAAAAAACAATAATATTAATAAAGAACTAAAACAACAACTCAATGGATGAAAAATGAACAATTTTATTTCAGTGAAGTAATTTTGTCTAATTGGTGTAACATTTTAACCAGTTACTCATTTTTAATGAAATATGATTTGGCCAGCAGAATCAAAGGCAAAATCCAAAAAGTGGCAAAAGTAATGACCAGATGGAGCCTAAAGTAGCGATGAAAGAACATAATGGCAGACCCCGAAGGACTTATAGAGTTTAAAGAGCTAAAATATATTTTGGTAACATACGAGATCAACATTTGGAATATCCAGTCCACGAGATGCAACACCAGTGGCAACAAGCACAGTAAATTTTCCTTGCCGAAATCCATTCAATGTTCTCTCCCTCTGATGTTGAGATATATCGCCATGCAATGCCTCAGAAGCTATGCTATTTGTTAAAGCAATAGACACATCATCAGCATCTCGTTTTGTTTGCGTAAAAACAATGGTTTTCCCACCCTTTGCATAAACCTGAAGATTAGGACAAGATTCAGCTTTTTTCAATATGGTGGTTTCATATTAACTTCGAATAATGTTACAATAAGGTAGCATAACAACATTGCATTCATGTTAGGAAAGCCAAATGATAAAATAATTTCCTTTAAGAAGAGTTTACAATTAAAAGTACGGATATGGGAGGCAACTACTGCATTTGATAAAAACATGAACCAAAATGATCTGCAGATAATGGAAATTTGGAGGGTTTGACGTATAAATAAAAATCTTAAATAAAACTTCGATGGCTAGGAAAGCACTTTCACTTTTATGATGTTGCTGTACTAAGAAACGCTTAAATCAAATAAACTCAGTAGCCTAACCCATAGACTTGCAGCGTAAGGGAAACATAAAACTACCAAGGACTTAAATAAAGAGGCTTTGAGGACCAAAAGCTTGAACTAAGAATAATAATCCAAAATTTGAACGAAATTCCTTCCTGAAAAATCTTTAAAGAACAAAGAACACATCAAGAGCTGATGCAAAAAAAAGCGAGCCAACTCAGCAGACGTTGTTTCCGTAGAATAATATCAAGACATTTCATCCGAATGACTGCCTCTATTATGTCTTCACATATAGAATATATACTGCAGATAAAATTTTATACAAAAAAAAAAAGAGGAATGATGTAATAGGTTTATGTTTAATATAGTAAAGTTCTGTTAACAAAGGATTCTTATTTTCTTATTCACTCTCCAATGAAAAGATGCATATATAAAGAAAAAACTCATTACAAGTAATAGACAGACATCATTGATGGCTTCAGTTTATAGAAAAAATAAAGAGAAAAACAGCGACAAATGAAGAGAAAATAAACTATATACTGTTATGAGATCACTAAGAATGGTCCGCTTTGAAGTCGCAGTGGTTGATATTGCATAAAGTTTAATCCCTTCAGCAAGCTTCTCATCTTGATCTCCAACCTGTTAAAGGAGAAAGAATGAAAACTAAAACCAAGGTTTCTTTCTGCAATAATAGAACTTTCGACATAATTCTGATAATGGAAATTGCTGCTCCGAGATCAGTAAATCTCATGTTACTTTTGTATGTGCATAGATGTGTATAATGTTTTCACTCAGTTTCTTTGACAATATAACAAAAGATAATTCCGCTTACTCTTCAAGAGAAAACTTATTATCTTAGAACTTCTTCACCAAATTACATTATTCAATTTTAATCTCTCAACAGATTGTACCTTTTTATTCCCAAAGAAAAAAGAACATGAATTTAAAATGTCTCAGCTGAAGTAATATTTGCATTGCAGAAATGTAGGAAGACAGTTGTGTGCTGCATTTGGACTTAAGCGCATATATACTGCAGCAGTTTTCAGGATTGCGTTGTTTTGTCTTGCAATGAAGTGGTTGAGAGATCAAATTTATAAGGTTGATAAGCATAGCAAGTATCGAAAATTAAATCAACTCAACACTGTATTAGTCAACCCAAGAAAATGGGCGGGAATGGGGACACAGACTAATTTAAACCATTAACAATCAGAAAAAGAGAATTTTGATGTTTCAATGATGTTCTACAATAAGAGCTCATCCATGAAATAACCGACCTCAGATGCATAAGGCTCAAGACTTTTAACCTTTTACGTGTAGATCTAAACTTCTCCATTATCAATGAATAAAGAAACTAACGTAACATGTCAAAAACTAGCATGAATAAGAATTTCCAGTAGTACATAGGAAATAATTTACCAAGTCAATATTCAGAGGACTCTGCAAGTATTTTCTTGCCAACTTTTTAACCCAAGAAGGCATGGTGGCAGAGAAAAGCATGCTTTGCCTCTTTGATGGAAGATTTTCTAAAATTTCTTCGACGTCCTCCTCAAATCCAACTGCAAGCATCTGATCAGCTTCGTCAAGGACCAGATATTCAACTTCCCTCAATTTGAGGTCATTACTTTCTATGAGGTCAATGAGTCGACCAGGAGTCCCAACAACTACATCAACCCCACGAAAAAGAGCATTTCGCTGTGTATTATAAGAAACCCCCCCATAAACACAAACAGTGTCCAAATAAGATGCGGACTCCTTAATTTCTTTCTCCACTTGCTTGGCTAACTCCCGAGTAGGTGCCAGGACCAAAACTCTGGGAAACCGACCAGAGGCCCTAGAAAAAGAGAAATATAATGAAGAAAACACGAAGAATAACAAAAACATTGAAAATAAAGGAAGTGCAGGTTTGCATTATAAGGTGTTACCGACGAGGACTTGTGTACTGGGCAGCATCTTCAGTAAGCCGTTTAATTATGGGGATACCAAAGGCTAATGTCTTTCCAGTTCCAGTCTTTGCACGAGCAATAATGTCACGACCTTGCAATGCTGGTACGAAGACAGCTCTCTAAATCAATGAAAGCGGAGATATAATGTATAGAATGTTAAAATAGTATTTAAAGAAGTGTCGAACATAACTTTAGTACTCGAATAGAAAGAAAGGAACAATCATGGTTATCTACAAAACAATGCCAACCGCAACATGAAGATTAGGAGACGGTATAAAGGTAGAAAGGAAGTCAGATAGAAGCATAGCAGAGGTGCAAATGAAATGAGAATTAAATAGCATAGCACAAGCAAGTTACATAGCATGCATATTTGTCATTGTCTATTCTAGAACAGGAAAGAAGAAATAGAGGGGTCGAAGTAAGAAGAGACAAGAATGAAAATAATAACTTTCATATATGGACTCATCAAAAAGAAAAGAAAGAAAATTTGACCTGAATTGGGAAAAGATGAGTAATGCCCCGTTTGAGTAGGGAATCAACGAGGCACTGAGGCAATCCCAACTTGGAAATGTCAATTTCGTCGCCGTCGTGGTTGGAGGAAGTCTCAGCCTGAGCCTCACCTAGAGAGTCATAGACATCCTGGTCGTCTTGGTCTTGGCGAAGAGAGAGGCCCTGGAAGGCCTGCTCGCTGAGCAGAGAATTGGGAGTGGCAACAGCGCAAGGAACGAAAGAGAGCTTGAAGCCGAGCAATGGCCTTCGAGCCAGTACGAGGGCATTGAAATGAGACTTGTCGGGGAAGGGTAAGGATAAGCAAGGCGTTACAGTAGGTATTATCCTTCTATTAGAGCCGGAGGAGCAGACTTCCAGAGACGGGGTGTGGTATATAGAGCTCAGGAAGGAGGCCATCTTTTTGTTTCACCTTAAGAAGATAGGCTAAGGGAATTTGAGATATTTATTCCAGGCGGCCCGTAGAAGTAGAAGTCGAAGAGTTGAGCGACGAAGATAAGATGAGAGAAGGCCGCCAAACTCTCTTTGCCAAATGAATGGCTTCGCTGTTCTCCACCCTTTACTTCTAAATAATAATAATAATTACTACCAAAAAAATGCACCCGCCCGGGGCCGGCTTTAAATTTTTACACTTAAAAAAAAAAAGTTACGTTTATTGTCATATATAGAAAATATTACTTTTGAATTCACTTCACAAAGCCAGTAAAATTCTTTGCCCTTTTTATGGATAAAATGAGGATATTGCAAAATTGTTTTTGTTCATAGTGCATCTTGATTTTTTTTAATTTTGAATGTGAAAGTAGCAATGGACAAGCACCTGCACAGCACACTCTTGGCTCTCGCACTTTCTCGCCAGCAATTAAGAAAAGCAATTATGTTGTGCTGCTGTAGGTAGATTTGGGGGATTTTTTTTTTCTTCGTTAACTCATAGGAGAGTTGGAGAGCCACCACTATTTGCTGCCAGCAGGGAACATTCATGGTTGTAAATTTGTTAAAAGGACTTGTCACTCTCTTTTTCATTCTTTCTAGAGAAACACGATAAGTCACCAGGGCTACCAGACCAGTCTTTTCGC